>CM034151.1:347646718-348246718 GCA_019776745.2 Taxus chinensis
TGCTACAACTACTCATAATGCAATAAAAACACATAACTAATCCTAATATATTATTTCTAAGGGACTAGAGAGGGGGGAGTACGTGAAAAGGTAAATCCTACACTAAGGGTGGACATAGAACTGAGAAAAGGGGGTGTTTTACAATCCTCAATGCCTGAAAATAGAGAAAGGTGAGAGTGGAGAGGATGGAAAAGCATCACAGAACAGGATACACAACATTTATACCACCATTTTCATAAAGTAATCAGCAAACACAGACCTTTAAATATGCAATGGGAACAATAAATGCACAAGTACATCCTACAAGCATGAAATGAAGAGGCAAAGAGAATGTAACAATTGAAAATAATTCAAGGACAAAGAAGCAGTCACAAACACTGATTTGTATTGCTCCATGAGTATGAAAAATACATCACTATACAAGGCAGAGGAAATATTCACCATTATAAGGGATGTCCAAAATGGTGGCATGTTGCACATTGGTGTCCAAAAATAATCCTCACAGGCTGATTTTCAGTACAGGGATGTAAACACCAAAAATGTCCAACCTTTTACAAATAAGCCCTCCTTTACAATTTATAGAAATGAGAGGAGAGAAGAGAGAGAAGGTGAGAATCCTAAATGCATGCCTTCACCCATTAACAAACTAAAATTATTGACTTACAATCATCATGGGGCACCTGAAAATCCCATACCCATTGTACCATAGCTTATTGAAGAAGAAAATGGTCTCCATGCTTCATTAATGTTGGTGGCTGACTGAGACTGTTCATTGTAGTGTAGAAGGAGTTTAACATTTTTTCACAACCTTTCCCTCACCAAAATTGAAAATTTGATTTTATGTTGCATAGAGGGCATCAAGATAGTTTTAGAAATTCCAATTTTGTGAAAAAACGGAGCTCCCAGCTGAAATTTATGGCCATTTGAATACCTCAAGTTTTGCGAGAAACCAGCGGGCCATTACTTGTATTTCCTTCTTTGTGGACCCCCGAGGGGGAATTACTTCACTTCTTTTCATTGGACCCTTAAAACTACTTTAATCCTTATTTTTAAAATTATAGTAATTCCATATCACCACATTACTTAACTTCCTCCTTGCCTTATTTTTGATGTTTGGGAGGCTCACTGCTGCCTACGGAGGTGAGCCAACTCACCCTTTAGCTCGATTGCATAACTTCTATTTTCTAGCTGGCCCGCTTTGTTAGGCCTTCGACTTCAATGCTGTAGGGGGCAATGATTCACTCATTTTGTGAATCCAAGCTAACTACAGGCTTCATGCATTTACTCACTCTTCAATCCATCGGTTTGCAGGCTTTAAAATTTAACTTGTGCTTAGGTTAAAGGAACAAGCTACTTCGGAGTCAAGTCTGATCCACCCCAAACACCGTAACTCTATTAACTCACCTCGCCAAGACCTATGACTTGCCCCTCATTGTGGTCCTCTCATTTTATTCTACTTGGCAATCATGGGGGTAGTTACTTATAACTAATGCCCCATCCAACCACTGTAACTCCATGTTTACCTCACTCAACTCACCTTCCAACATGGTGTTTAGCATTACTTTTTCTCGATGATCAAGCCTTCTCCTACTCCAAAGTAGAGGCCCCTGAATTTTCTACAACTCTTAAATTCCATGCCAAGACTCCCTGGGCCATCTCCCCAGCTCAGGATTAAGCCCAACTCGGATCCTCTATTTCCATTTAACCTACTTTCCCCTATGATCCATCTCCATGTGTGTGACTCACTTGACTTCGTCAAGTCATCCTACTATGCCGACCTCTATGTTGTTTCACACCCTGGATCCCCAAGTTACTCAATGATCCTTTATCAATTCCATGCCATTACACATCCTATGGGTATGTCTTCCCTTTACCTCATGTTTAGTGGTCACCTCTCCAAGTCCTCATTTCTCAGTCCTTCGACCCAATGAGTTTGTTCGCTCTGCACACTTGCCATGGCTCAGTCCTAAGCTCACCCGAGCTCCATCCCCTACAACCTAAATTGAGATCATGCATAGGTCTCTCCCTCTGCACACCAAGTATCCTTGTTGCAAGAATCTAACCAGCTCACCTAACAACTCGACAAGATGTTGGGGAGCTCAATGACCACTTTCAATGCCCTGCTAATTTTCCCTAATTTTTTGGATTTCCTTCTGACCTTTTTTAGAACCAAAAGATTGAGGGGGGAAACGGAATACCCTGAGGAAAAATTTGTAAATTTTCTAGTTTTTTGCCCACTTGCTCTTTCCAGTTAGACCTTAAGTCTTGGAAATCCAGAATAGGAAAAAAATCCTTCTTATGAATCCAAACCTTTCCTAAAACTTTGAAGATTCTCCCAACATGGAAATCTACTTCCAACCTTCATATTCACTCTAAGATTCCCTGTCCAGTGCTTCAGTCTGATCGTTTCCTGTTTTCTATTTTTTCATGTGGAGAAAAAATGGATAACAATTCGGTGACTCACGAGGCCATCTTTCTGCTAGATGGGTGACTAATGACCTTAAAGTGTCAATCGGGCATGGAGTCAACCTAATACACTCGGAAACTAATCTTAAACTTTGAAACCTTGTCCTCAAGCCATTAAAACATTGCTTCTTGATCCTGGAACCGTTTTCCTGCTTGCATTTTCCAACTTTAATAAGAAAACCTTAAAGTTCACATGAGTGGAAAATTGTTTTGATCTGAAATTTTTATTTCCCTCTACAAATCTAATCTATTAGGACTGAAAATAAAGATCTGAATCTACCACAAAAATCTTATTTTTTCCATGTTTGGGAGATTATATTGAATTCATTTATTGTTTAGTGTTAAACCTTACAGAGCTTGTGAGAATATATTGATATGGGAAATTCTAGGACTGATGTTAAAACTGAACTTTTTCCCCAAACACTTCCATTTTGAAATGCACTAAAGCAGCTCACAAATCCATAAGGTCCTCAACTGAATAAGGTCCAATGAGTGAGAAAATATAATTTGAGATTGATCTTCTGCTCAAAACCCAAAATAACATTGAATGAACTTGAGGAGGCTTCCCTCTTACTCACATAAAACTGCCTCTGAAACTAATCTTCTAATTGTAGAAGAGGCACTAGGAATCTCAATTTGTGATTGATATCAAAGGAACCATAGGATGAAAATCATTTAAATTTTTCCCTAAATGATTTAGTTTCTCTTTATTTGAGAAAACTTGTTGATAACAATTGTTTGTTGCAACATTGAACCCCTTTCTATAACATTCCTTCCTCTTGGAACACATGGTGAACTGTGCAAGAGCAACAACCACACAAAAACTATGTACAAAAGAAGAATATCATACATGCCCAAGTGGAGACATGTAGAGTGTGCACAAGACACTTGTTTTGCTGAAAGAAAACCTACCTACTCTACTCTAACCTGAGAAATGGGAAACTCAAACAAACCCTGGCACTGGTAAAGAGAAGTAACTGCCCTTTTTCTCAACCTGAGTCCATGTGATTGATTTGACACTAAACATGGTCATGCTTCACAGGAGTGAAAACTAACTACAAGATGATCTTCCACCCAAATCATGCCAAGGTATCAACAAGAAACAAGATAAATACCTCTTTTAGTTGTTCTATCATTTAGATTTTGAGAGGCATTACTAGGTGATCCTTGACACTTTAAAGCTCATCCTCATGCTTAGAAGTGAACATGACCAGTGGAAACTCTGAATCTTGCTCGAATGAAGAAAGATAATTAATTGGGAAAGGTCTAATCCATGCTGAATTTTCCCATTGCTTCATGAATTCCAACTCAATAAGGAAGTATTTATTGTGGACATTCCTTGAAATGGTGACTATCTGTGAGTTTATTTTGTTCATGTTTCTCATCTACAAAAAACTGATCTTCTACCCTGATGGATTGATATGAGAGTGGTGTCATCCTCTTCTTCTCTTTTCTTCATTTATCCACAAGATTATACTCCTCAACATGAAAGAAAAAATCCTTTAATTATTGCATTTCATAAAGAGCTTATGAATCTGATTCAGGAGGATTATTTATGATCAGTAGACAATTCTTGAATCGTTCACCTCCTATGGTAGAGTTCAGCATCTCTTTTTTTTGGAGGATGAATGACGGAGAGAATGAAAGTTGTGATTTCCACGGGCTCTTCTTCATCAATACACTCCACCAAGTCTGACAAATACTCAAGCTCTTCATTGTCTTGTTATTCCAAGGGTTCTCCCTCTTCCATGATGACCTCTGAATTTGTAACTAGTTCACCATGTGTTCCTTCATCCTCAAACACAAGGCTCGAGAACTCAAACTCTTGCAAAACATCATATTTTTTTAGAGATGAAGTGGGAGAAAGAACTAAAATCTCTTGTGCAACCTTCTCTTGTCTCAATACCTTTGAATTTTTATTGTTCTCCTCCACGTGTCCCTCTTCATTTGAACTTGGAGCTTATTCTTCTTCCCTTGTTGATTCTGAAAATAGTAATGGATCAACAACTTCTGCAAATATAGTGCCAGTTTGAATAATGCACTCGGAGCAAGTGGATTGTTGATCATCATTTTCTTGTTCTTGTTATTTTTCTTCTAAAAAAATAGTTTTAGCCACTTGTTCATGATCATGACCCAACCTACGCTTTACTGAAGGTTTAACTAATAAGGGGATTCGATCAATTCCAAACCTCAAAGCCCAACTCTTTAATTTTTTTGTGATTTCTCCTTTGCTGAGCTCTTTACCTTGTTGCCCTTGGTTGTTTTTTTTATTTTCATATTCCCAAGATATATTTGGGAAAGTAAGAGGAAGGGTGGGTAGGGATTTAACTGATCTTTGTAATGTTGGTGGTGGAAGGGAAGGTTTAGTTTCTTGTTTCTGTGGAGGGGATAGATTATTGGAAGGGAAAAGGGCAGAAAATTCAAGATGAGATGGAAGGGTAGAAGGTGGAGAAATGGATTCCACAATGGTAACAACATGTAAGAAGCTAAAATCATGACATTCAGGATGAAATGATGTAGATAGGGAAAGAGAAATAGGACTATGAGGTTGTGGTGTAGGACTTACCCATTGATAAGGTTTCCTTGCATCAAGTTCATAAGCTTCTATATATTCAATCCACTTTGCAAGTTGTGGTAACATCTCAACCATGAAGTCAAGCTTTCACTGAGTGTTGTAGTTTCTTGGCATAGGGCCAACCCATGGATAAGGGACCCTGAAACCAATTGTGAATACTTTCAACTCAGATGTAGCCCTAGTCTGCACCATATTTTCCTCCATTCTTTGAACTTTCTCTTGTAAATCACTGTTCTCCATAGAATTATCATCATTACCTGCATACTCATGTTCTTGATAAGCTCCATATCCAAACTGATTTTGATACTACTCATAGGGATAGGCATAATGGTTATAAATCTAATTATAACACTGATCTGGAGGTTTCATGAAACAAATTAGAGGTGAATTTGATTGGCATTGTTGCTACTACAAGTGTGAATTCCATGATGGGAATGAATTCTTGATTGCACAACTTCATGGATGTAAGAAACATGAAATATATGGAAAGAAAAATGAATGGAAATGGATGGAAATAAAGGTTTGTAACTCAGGAAATGGGTTTTTTAGATCAGTGGAGTCATAAAATGTGTTGTGGGTTTTGGACCATGGATTACTTCAGTCTTTCAACTTAGCACAACTTGAATAAATAGAAAAATTTGAAGTAACACAACTTTTACTTCTTATTTATTTATCGGAGTTTTTAACATGCTTTACTTCTTTGTTTTTTAGAAGTAAAGTAATTCCAAAACTCAACACTACTTTTCTTCTCTACCTTCTTCTTTGAGGAGGTTAGAAGTGAAATTACTTAAGTCTTTTAACTTAGCACAACTTGAAGTAATAACACCCTAGAGTACCACACAACTTTTACTTCTTCTTCTTTGTTTATCAGAGTTTGGAAGTGCAACTACTTACCTCAGGTTTCGGAATACTTAGTAATTCAATGTTCGAACTGTTGATTACTTAGTAGTAATGCTAGGTCATATCACTGATTACTTCTTCCTCCTTTCAGAATCCCAAGACTTTGTTACTTCAACTTTGCTTTGTTGCAGAGTTTCAAAAACTGCAAACTTTTTTCCAAGAACACATCAACTCAGCGAAACTAGAAATTATTAACTTCTCCTGTCCCATCGGGCATGCCAGAACTGTTATCACCAAATTACAGCACCCTTTGATTTATCATGTGTGTTTGCATGAGCTTATCGGTGTAACTGGATAACATGGGACCATCTCTCAAGTTGTGGGACTTGCGAACTTGAGATGGCCCTCCAGATAAGGTTGGTTCTTCTAACTAATCCCAATGCAACAAATACCTCTAATGAAGGAAAATCTATTGTCTAAGCCTATCCTACCAGTTCTAAGGGACCATGGAGAACGAGAAAACGTGAAAAGGTAAATCCTACACATAGGGGGTCATCGCACCAAGAGAAGGGTCATATGAATCTCTCCAATGAGTGAAAATGGAATAAAATGAAGAGCAGAGAAGGTAGAGATGATTACCACAGTCCAATAACAACACTTAAACCACCATTTTCATGAATTCACAACAAACATAGATCCTATAAGATGACTAAAATATGCACAATACATCTTCGACTTAAATGATGAGGTAAGACAATGCAAAAAACACAAACTCACAAACTCAAGTTTATTTCTTCATTGATTTACACAGTTCATTACAATGGAAGGGAAAGGCCATGATCATCATGAAAGATGTTCAAAATGTAGGATTGTAACACATTGGTGTTCTGAAATAATTTTGGCAGAGTTTCACTACATGAGAATCCCCCCTCAAATGAGAGGCTTTACAATTTATAGAAATGAGAGGAGAAAAGAGAGAAAGTAAAAATATTGAAGGCATGCCTTCACCTACCCACAAAATTCACTTACTTCTTTGAAATCACATTGGACACCTACAAATCTCATACCTTCTTGTACCATAGATTGTTAGAGAAGAAAATGGTCTCCATACCCCATTAATGTCAATAGTTGGTTGGAACTATTCATTTGAGTGATGAATAAGTTTTTTAATTTTTTCACTACCATTCCCAATCAAAATTAAAAATTTGAGTTGTTTCTGCATAGAGGGTGACGATATATTTCCAAAAATTCCAATTTTTTGAAAAATGGAGCTCCCATTCGAAAGTTATGGTCGTTTGAATATCTTTAGTTCTGCAGGAAACCAGGGTGCCATTACTTGCTTCCTTCATTGTGGGTTCCCGAGGGTGCATTACTTCATCTTGCTTCAAGCTTCACAAACTACTTTACTTGTTTGTTTTTATAAGTGAAGTAATGCCAAAACTCCCCCATTACTTTACTTTCCCTCTGCCTTCTTTATGGACTTTGGAGAACTCGTTACTTGCCTTAGGAAGTGAGCCAGCTCGCCCTTTAGCTTAGTTTCACAACTCCCTTCACAAATCGCTTGCACTTTACATTGGTTTTTGTTAATATTTCAACTCAAATTTTGGAGGGGGAAATGCTTCATCGTTTTGGGAAGAAAAGTAACTCGGGAAGCCCAAGTTATTCTTCCCCCTACCTTTTTTCGGGCTTTAAAATCGTTTTTTCTTAGCTCTGTGGAATGAGCTCTTCCCAATCAAGTCTTTTCCACTCCAAATGTCGCTTAACCCCCCGACCACCTCACCCTCCTTTTACGGGTTTTCATTTTTCTTATGCTCGCTACTCTGCGGGGTCATTACTTGAAGTAATTAGAACCCGGAATGCCGAACAACTCGCTCGCTTGGTCATTGCGTTGTGGGGTTTCACATCAATTCTACTCATCGATTAGGGGGGCATTACTTAAAAGTAATGGCCCACCCAAATTTCGTAACTCATTGTTGGCTCACCCGCTCAACAAGATTTGCAAATGCTTCTCACATTAACTCACCCTCTTCATTACAAGCTTCTCCTCAGCTTCTACTTGGTGATAGGGGGTATTACTTATAAGTAATGCCCCCCATTTTACTACAACTCCATCCCACTTTCCCATTTTACGGTTTTCACCGAGTGCTTAGCTCGGGTTTTGCAACGCCAACTAATTTGAAGTAGTGGCTCCTTAATTTGTCACAACTCCTCGACCTTTTGATCTACTCGGCTTCATGTTTAGGTCCTTTAATGTAGGGACATCATTCACCCTTCCGCCTTGCATTGCAAGTTGGCTCACCCCCCGCCGACACACCTGATCACTCCAACTCAGCTCGTCGAGTTAACTCAGAGCCATCCCCTTATGTTGAGTCGATAACCATGCAACCCGACCCGTAGCTCACCCGAGTTATTCAAGGACTTGGCTCCCTTTACAATGACATGATAGCCATGCACAGATCACCAAACTATGTTTCAATTCATCAAACAGCTCAGCGAGTTGTTTGAACTCCCAAGCTAGATTTTGGCATTTCACACATTTTGCCCTACATTTTTATATTTTTGGGAATTTTCTTAGAACCAGAAGGCCAAGGGAGTGCAATGGGATGCTCTGAGGCTAAATTTCCAACTTTTCCCATTTTTCCCATTTTTTGACCGAATGTGAGCTCTGAAGGCCTTCTCTCTCTCTCTGGTTGAGCTCTAAACCTCTGAAACCCAGAAGAGGAAAAAATGTTCCCTTTGATCCCAAGCCTCCCGAAAATATTGCAGGTGTTTCCAAAGCCTGTATTTTACCCATATCTCTCTAGATCCTTCCATGAATCCATGTCTAATGTCCAAGCTCATTCTCCCAAGTGGTCCATTTTTACCAAGGGGGAAAAAATGGATAACAACTCTTAAGAAAATATTTTAATAAGATCCTCTCATTAGCATATGATGTCATGGAAAGTCTATATCCCTTAAAATATAGGTAAGGTTCATTAGTCCCATAGTAATTGAAACTTGAGCATAATGAATTCTCTAGGGAAGAAGGAATAAATAATTTTACACATAATTTGATTTCCATATATAGCATTAGAATTAATCCGCACATTGTAAGCCTTGCTTTCTAAATATAATATATGTACTTTGTGTTGTAAAGAACCTACAACATGCATTAATGATATGACATACTTCAAAAGTATAGATAGATTTTGAAGGCACTCATTTAAAGGTTGGGCCTTTCCATTTATGGTTTTCATGGGCACACTATTCCACCTAGGGAAGGAGTAAGAGATGAGGGATCCTTGATAGGAGAACTAGGGGTAGGAAGGGATGTGGCATCATGAACTAGGGGTGTAGTGTCACACGGAAACATCAATGATATTGGCATCAAATTAATTTATGTCATCAATAGAAGAAGTATGTGAATTTTTTCAACAGAAGAAAGAGTAGAGTAAGCATTTGTAACATTTTCTATTTCAATAGGAGAGATATACACATTGCAATCATTTGTCACAATATCATGTATAAGAGGAAGATAAGTACCAAAATTACATTGATCATTTGTAATTTCAATAGAAATATAAGATATAACACACTCAATTATTTCATTTTCCATTTCAATAAGAGAAGGAAAAAAGAGTACATTTGATTGTATCATTTTCCATTTTAATAGAAGAAAAAGAAAGAGGGCATTCAATTGTATCATTTTCAATTTCAAAGGGAGAAGAGGAAAAATTACATTCAAGTGTACCATTTTCCATTTCAATAGGAAAAGAAGAGACCATATTCATTTATAGCATTCCCTAATCAGGGATGAGAAAGAAATAGATCCCATATAATAATATTGTGTTCCATTTCAAGAGGGGGAAATGATATAGCATCATTTGATTCAAATTTAATTTTAATTGAATCATTAATTCCACCATCAATATAATTGTCACTAGAATCATCATCATAATTACAATTACTATGACCATTAATAGAACATGACTCATGTGTATCCTCAAGACTAGGTACAATGGCTTGGTCATAAGGGAAGTCTCAAAAAAAAGAGGTGTTAGTCACCTTTAATGGCAACAAATAAATCTACTAGGTGAACATTGATATTTTAGTATTTCTTCATAGGTATAGCTATGGGTCATAACATGGATAAGAGGTTGCAACTCTTCTTCACACACTTTATAAAAAATATCACAATTGTATGTAGTAAAATTATCAATACCATCATTGATTCCTTCACATAAATAAATCAGCTAGAGAGAGGGGTTGACTCATTAGCATAAGTATAAGAGAATGGAATTGCACAAGTAGCATAAGACATGAAATCCCAAAGGATTATCATAGAAAACATACACTAAGAAACAATGGTAACCCTACAAAAGCTAGGTTTTTAGTAACAAAAGGCATGGTTATTGTAGAAAACCTAAGCCAAACTAAGTCAAGGATTAGATCAATAAACACCAAATGACTTAACCATAAAATTAATAATATGATATTACTAATTCAAGAATGATTAAATAATCAAATAATATAAATCGATAGGAAGATTTAGAAACTAGGGTTTTCATTCACATGCATCCAATCAAGCAAGCAAATGGTAAATTAGGGTTAGGAATGCCACTTAGCTTATTCAGAAGGTGGTCTTGATGTTTCATAAATTGTAAAATCCTTTTTGTAGGTCTCATAATGTGCTTAGAATGCCCATGTGTGTTTTGTACCCTTATGGACCATAGCATTAGTTTCAAATTGAACTGTTTGACAGTTTGATATGTAACCAACACCTTTGTCCCTATCAGCTATGTGCTTCTATTTTTTCCTCTAATATTTCATCTATTTCTTCACTATATATATCTAAAACTTATGTCACACTCGTATTTGTACGTATAATTACAAACATTGGCTTTCTACACCAACACTCAAATAAGCATTAGATATAAAAAAACAAACTTAGATGTTTGAGTTGGATTGGTCTTGATGGTCACCCCTTGTGATTTATAATGAACATTGCACTACATTTCAAACTCTAAGTAGTTATCCTAGTGTGCAGACAATGGTGTATGCAAATCTAGTTCCCTTTTCCTAGTCTTTCCCTTGTTCATCAAAGAAAATAGTGGGATAACTAGTAGATGTGCTTCGATTGTAACCCTTATATGTAGAAATATAATGCTTGAATAAAAATGAATTTGCTCTTGTGATGTGCTCTTGAGATATTCTAAGATATTGCTTGATAATTGTTAGATAGTGGTTACGTGCCTTAGACCTCCTCACAATTATATATATATATGGGTCTTTTACTTTAATTTTCGAATCTAGTGGCATGTAAAGAGTGAATCACATAATATGAAACAAAATAAAATAAGAGTAAGAAAAATAACAACTGTAAAAATAATCCAAAAACAAGCCTAGATGGAACCATCCATCTTGGATAATACCGTTGGATGGTTTTGTCCAAAACCAAGAGTTCCATCCAAAGATCTTGTTAGTTCCTACTTTTGCCCCTTTGAATAATTCATGCTCTCCCCGTGTGTTTCCTGATCTCCTTAATTTTTTCAATGTGATGCCCCATATGATTTAGTGTTTCCTGAAGTGTTCCACATAACTCTGAGATTCACATCTATAGAAAATTGTGTCACCTACAAATTTTTCACGTCATTTTGAACTAATACCTTGACATTTTGTGTGTTTAATGAATTATTCATGATTTTCAGGTTTATGAGCAAGTAGATGAGCTAATGGCAGTTCTAATGATATGTTTAAACCATTAAATAAGGCTTCTTTCCTTTGAAAATTTTCCTTGTGAAAATTTGTAGGTTTGCATTTGGTGCACATGTGAAAAATGCAAATACATCCCCATCACCCAATCAAAAAGACTATTCGGGCTATTTTCACACATGTAGACCTTGTAAACAAGTTCACAACATATGCAAAGTTGCAAGGTGCAATTCGATATTCGGTTCTTGGTGGAAGGAATATTCTACAGATCTTATAAGTGGTGGGTGGGTGTACTTTACATCCTTGAAATTTTGTAATTCCGTATTGTTATCACAAAATTGCACCACCCCCGAATGCTCAGCATGTGAATAGGGCATTTGGTGTAATATGCATAACATGGAATTATCCCTTAAGTTGTGGGACTTACGGGCTTGAGATAACTCTCTAGAGAAGGCCAGATCCTTTCCTAGTCCTACCTACCACAACTACTCCCAATGAAAGCAAAGAAACTAACTACACCTATCCTAACATTCCAAGGAGACAAGGAGAGAGATATGCATGAAATGAAATCTACACTAAGATCGGTGATACACCAGAAAAAGGAGTTGTTAGACACTCTTCCCAACTTGCAAAATGGAGAAGGATGAACCTACCACAGAGTAAATTACATGAACTTCGACATCCCAAGTAATCACAAAACAATTAAATCCTGCAATGACATAGAATGTGCACATAGATCCATGCAAGCATGATGAGAGGCAAGTGAAAGCAACACAAATAATGCAAAGGATTGATAATTGAATCACAAAACACCATTTACATTACTCCATAAAGATGCATACTACATCACTTTAGTAGGAGGCAAGAAATTTCATTACAAACTTTAGGATAAAGTCTTGAAGCCCCAGAAGAGGGGAGCATAGGGGAGAAAAATGACCAACAACCTTTACAATGCATCCCCTTTATAATTTATAGTAATTTGGAAGAGATGAGAGAGAAGATGGAAACCTGAATGCATGTCATGCTTAGCACTCAAAATTAATTATTGATGTGAAGACAACATGGGACACCTAAAAATCCCACTCCCTTTGTACTATTGCTTATGGGACAATAAATTGGCTCTCATGCCCCATTAATGATGGTGGATGACTGTAACTGTGCAATGAAGTGCAGAAGCATTAATGCAAATTATTTCCCCCTTCCACTCACAAAAACTAAAATATGAACCTTCTAGCATGTAGAGGACTCTGAGACCTTTCTGGAAAGTCCAATTTTGCATGAAACTAAGCTCCAGGAGAAAGTTATGGCATTTTGAAGTTGCAGACCAGTGGGAGACCCAGAGACCATCACTTCTGCTTCTCAGTTCATTGTGGTGATCCTACCATGCATTACTTCCCTTTTTCATCGCTATTCTCCATTTGCTTTACTTCACCTTTTTTGTGAAGTAAAGTAGTTTAATTTCACCGCATAACTCTATTTGATTTACTTTTTTATTTTGTGAAGTAAAGCAACTTACTTTCACCACATAACTTTATTTTGCTTTTGTTTTTAATGCGGTGATCCTAGGTTACTTTACTTCTCTTAATTTAAGAGAAGTAAAGCAGTGTCACTTTCCTGCTTCACTTCATTTTGCATTTCTTCTTCAATGCGTAATATTTCCTTACTCTTGCTTGTTAGCGAGCTTCTTTGGTGATGCAAAGTCACTACCCCCCAATTTGCCACAATGAACTACATCGTTGGACCATTCCACTGAGTTGATTCGCATTTTCTTTGCTTCGATGTTTCGTTGTTAATTTAAGATTTTTCCTTCCATTTCACCACTTTGAACTGAGGTGAATTGGCATGTTATGTGTTATTTCTACTTGGCTTTGCTTCACATTTTCATTGTGAACAAGCGCTTTGCTTTTCACCGCAATGTATTCACTGTAACAGTGCATGTACGTGAAGCAGAAAAAACACCATTTTTGACTTCCTTCCCTTCACCAAATTTGAAATTTGAATTCATTTGTACGTAAATGGATCTGAGACATTTCTAGAAAGTCCAAGAACGTGCAAAATAGAGCTCTGAGTGGAAAGTTATGGCCATTTTAAGTTCTGTAATTTTTTCCAGTTCATTACGGCAATTTGACCCCTTACTACTGTTTTTACCATCACATATCTCCAGACTGCTTTAATTTTCTCATTTTCATTTCGTTATGTTGATTTCATATTGCTTTACTTAATTTTAAGTAAATCAATTCCAATTCACCACTTTGCTTTACTTTTCTCCTAGACCTGTGGTGATTTCACTTTACTTCACTGCTTTACTCAAAATAAGTAAAGCAATTCAATTCACCACTTTACTCTATTTCCCAATTCCTTTGTTAAGTGGTGATTTCACTTTACTTTACTATTTTCTTTACAAAAATAAGTAAAGAAGTTCCAATTCACCACAATACATTGCTTTTCCTCCAAGTATTGTGGATTGATTTCATACTTTACTGCTTTACTCAAAATAAGTAAAGCAGTTCTAATTCAACACTTAAAAAAGGAAAGTAGTAATGGGCCATAACGTTTGGCCAAATGCTCCATTTTTCGAGATCTTGGACTTTATGGAAATCTCTCAACCTGCTCTTCTCATTGAAATCGTGAAAATATGGTTTTGAGGGGGTTAAGTGTGAAAAAATGGAAAATCACTTCCAAGCATAAGGAGTTAGAAAAAATTTGCAGTAAAGTGCCCCCAAACCAATTTTACCATTTTAACCATTTTTCACAATTCTTTGGCTGAATGGCTAGATCTGAAGCCTAGGGAGAAGATGTGAAGTGCTTGAAATAATTCCAAGTGCCCAAGATCATGAAATTTAGTTGTTTTCTTTAGATTTGTCTATTAAAGCTCTATCAACTTCCCAAGTCCATTTTTGTCAAATTGTCCATTTTACCAGGGGTAAAAATGGATAACAATTTGGTGACTCGTGGGGACATCTACCTGCTAGATGGAGTAGACCAACTACCTTGAAGCATCCATTGGGCATGGAGTCCTCTGAAGCAACTTGGAACTGATCTGATACTTGAACAATGCATTATGAGCCATTTGAAGCCTTGTCACCTACTGCTCATGACACTACTGAAAGGATTTCCTATTTTCTTGCAAGTTGCACTGTAAGTTGCAAGGTTAGAAGCTAGTTGTTGATGTTCTAAAGGGACAAGTAGAATGAAAACACTGAAAATTTCCCCTTAACTTATTTTAGTTTCTCTTCATTCACTTGTTCTTAAAGATTTGCAACTTCTTCATGCAACTATGATATGCTTACTGCAACTACGTACGAGGACATGATGCATTGCACTGTAATAGAGAAACAACCAAAAACAAAACTATATACAAAAACAAATCATACATGCCTCAAGTAATACATACAGAGTGTGCACAATAACTTCTTCTACTGCAAGAAAACCTACTCCTACCCTATTCTAACTAGAGAAATGAACAACTTCACACAAAACCTGCAACTGATGATGAGAAGTAACTCCCCTTTCTCACAATTTGCAGCCATGTAGATGATTTGACACTAGACACAGCTGTAATTAAGAGTGAAAAACTGACTGCAAGCTGATTTTCCACTCTACTCATCAAGGTATCAACTAAAAACAAGACAAATACCTCCTCTAGTGCTCTTCATTTGGTTCTTGAGAGGTATTGTAGTTGATCCTCAGCACTCTGAAACTCATCCTCATGCTTGGAAGTAAGCATGATTGGTTTTGGCTCCTCCTTTGGCTCTAATGAATCCAAGTACCTGATTGGAAAAGGTCTGATCTGCTAGATTTGCCCGATGCTCTTAGCTTTAACTCCAATAATGAAGTCTTCTTGCAAGCCTTCCTAGAAAAGGTGACTTTCTGTAAGTTGATTTTATTCTTGTTTCTCATATATAGACAACTGATCTTTTGCCTTGATGACTGATATGAATGGTTTTCATCCTTTCTTTTCTCTTCTTCCTCCTCTTGCGACTTAGAACATGGAACTCCTCAAAACTTGATTCAACATGCTTAACTCAGCGGGCTTGATTGCTTGCA
Organism: Taxus chinensis; assembly: GCA_019776745.2. NCBI lineage: Eukaryota > Viridiplantae > Streptophyta > Pinopsida > Cupressales > Taxaceae > Taxus > Taxus chinensis. Next base: position 347,662,338 of record CM034151.1, read on the forward strand.
ATTCATCATAATGGAGTTACTTGTACATCAATGCAATCAGCTGGAACCTGCTGCTCATTTCTAGAGCTCTTCTCCTCCAATTGAAGACAAAACTTCTCTTGAATGATCTCCTCTTCTAGCATGAAGTTTGATAAATCAAACTCTTCAATCCACTTCTCTAGAGGACTGTTTTGGGCAATAAGATATTCTTGGATGTTCTCCTCGGTAATCATGGACTCATCTCCAAATTCATATTCTCCAAATAAAAGTAAAAAACTCTCAATGATATCATATTCATTCAATGTTTCCAAATCTGATTTGTTTTCCTCCATGTGCTCCTCTTCAACTTGAGATTGGAGGATATTCTTCCTCCTCCTCATCTTACTGATTCTACAACTGGTGGATGATCAAAAACTCCTGCAAGGATAGTGCCATCATGCACACTACACTCTGAGCACATGGACTGCATGATCATCACTTTCTTGCTCTGCTCTCTGCTGCTGCTATAAAATCAATCTTCACCTCTTGTTCTTGAATTTGGCCTTCTTGATGAGGCTTAACCATTAAAGGGAATCTACTTTATATTGAAAACTTGGCAGCCCACTCTTTCAAATTTCTTTCAATTCTTCCTTATTGGGCTCTTCTTGTTCCTCCTCTCCTCTTAGATTTTTTGATTTTTTTCTTCCCAAAATGGGTTTGGGAATACAAGAGGAGGGGTGGGTTGGGATTCAACTATTTTTTATAATGTTTAAGGTTGTGGGAGAGGCACAACATTTTTTTTCTAAGGAGGGGATGGTTTCTTGGAAGGGAAAATGGAAGAAAAATTAAGATGAGATGGAAGACTAGAAGATGGAGAAGTGGATTCCACATTAGGGGCAACATGCAGCAAGCTTGGAAATCATGACACTCAGGATGAAATGATGTAGATTGAGGAAGGGAAAAAGGTTTTTGGGATGATGATGGTGGACTTACCCATTGACAAGGTTGTCAACATCAAGCTCATAAGATTCTATCTCCAAGTCCATTTTGCAAGTTGGGGAAGCATCTCAGTCATGAAGTCAAGTTGTTGTTGAAGGTTATAGTGTCTTGGAAAAGGGCCCACCCATGGACAAGGTGTCCATGAAACCAATCCTTGAATGCTTGGATTTGATTTGTGGCTCTTGACTGCACCATCTTAGCCTCCATACTTTGAATTGTCCAACTGTAAATCAGCATTCTCCACATAACTGAGATTGTCCACCATATGCATATCCCCACTCTTCAACATACTCCATAGCCAAATTGATTCTGATATTCATGCTCATAGGGATATGCATAGTGATCCTGAATTTGATCATTAAGTATGGATTTGGAGGAGTTGAGAAAATCTTGCATTGGAGGTGGATTGTATTGTTGCTGCAAGTATGAATTCCATGCAGGGAATGAAGTCATGACTGCACAACTTCATGGAATGGAAGAAAGTGGAAATATAGAAAGAAAATGGATGGAAATGGATGGAAAGAAGGTCTACAACTTAGAGAATGGGTTGTTTGGATCAATGGAGTCACTAGATTTGTTTGGGTTTTGGATCCTTGACTACTTAATCTTTTCAATCTATGCTACATCTTGAAGTAACTTCTTGGAGTAATCAGCTTGCTTGAAGTAATGGAACAACTTAAGGAATCAACTTCACTTACTCTCTTATCTTATCAGCGATTTGAACCTGCATTACTTCCCTTTGTTCATCGATAATTTGAAATTTCTTTACTTTCCTTTTTCATCATTGATTTGAACTTGCTTTACTTCCTTTGTTATCATTGATTCGAACCTTCTTTACTTCACTTCACTTATTCTCCTTGCTTTGTGGTGTTCTCAACATGCATTACTTGAGTATTTTGACTTGGAGCAATGACTTTACTTAAGTAATAGCACCTTGGAATGACACAACTTGAAAATTTTGAAGTAAAGTATTTCACTTTTGAGCAATGACTTTACTTGAAGTAGTGCAACTTAGGAGGTGCAACTACTTAAGTCTTTCAATTTGAAGTAAAGTAAATTATTTCCTTTTGAAGTAAACTTTACTTGAAGTAAGTATTTTCCACTTTTGACTTGACTTAAAGTAATGCAACTCATCAGTGCAATTACTTAAGTCTTTCACTTTGAGTAACTTGAATTACTTACCTTCACACAACTTGAAGTAAAGACTTTCAATCTGAAGTAATGCAACAACTTAAATCACACAACTTATTTTCCTTTCTTATCGGTGATTTGAAGTGTAATTACTTACTCCTCTTTATGCAAGGTTGCTGATTACAGCAGTAAAGCAACATGAGATCACCAATTACTTCTTCTTCTTTCTCGGTGATCTAGGACCTCACTACTTCACCTGCTCTTTGTTGCACAAGGCTCCAAAACTATAACTTTTTCCCAAGAACACATCAACTCAAAAAAACTGGAAATTCTTCAACTGCACTCTAGCTAAATATTTTGAATTATGTGATGTCCCACAGGCATGCCAAAACTATTATCATGAAATTACAGCACCCTCTCAAATGGCTAGCATGTGAAATGGGGCATTCGATGTAATTTGCATAACATGGAGCTATCCCTCAAGTTGTGGTACTTGCGGGCTTGAGATAACTATCCAGAGAAGGCCATCTCCTTTCCTAATCCTACCTGCCATGACTACTCCTAATGAAAGCAAAGAAACTAACTACACCTATTCTAACATTCCAAGGAGACATGGAGAGAGAGATGCATGAAAGAGAAATCTACACTAGAAGTGGTGATACACCAAGAAAAGGAGTTGTTAGACACTCTTCCCAGCCTGTAAAATGGAGAAAGGATGAACCTTGGAGAGGGTGGACATGCACCATAGATCAAATCACATATAATTCACCATCCCAAGTAAGCACAAAATACCAAATCCTACAATGAAACAAGAATATGCACATATCCCTGCAAGCAATGAGAGGCAAGTGAAAGCAACACAAATCATGCAAAGGATTAAAGATTGAATCACAGAAACACACCATTTATTACTCCATAAATATGCACAGTACATCACTTTACAGAAGGGAAAAGAAATTCCATTAGAGTTTAGGATAAAGAATTGAAGCCCCAGAAGAGGGGAGCATGGGGAGAAAAATGACCAACAACCTTTACAATGCATCCCCTTTACAATTTATAACAATGGGAAGAGAGAGAGAGAAGATGGAAGACCTGAATGCATGTCTTGCTTAGCACTCAAACTCAATTACTGATGTGAAGGTAGACATGGGAACACCTACAAATCCCATATTTGTACTCTTGCTTATGGGACAAGAAATTGGCCTCCATGCCCCATTAATGGTGGTGGTTGACTGTAACTGTGCCTAAGGAAGTGTAGAAGAAGTAATGCAATTTTGACCACCTTCTGCTCACCAAATCTGAAATTTTGAATGGTGATGCATAGAGGACTTTGAGACCTTTCCGAAAAGTCCAATTTTGTGTGAAACAGAGCTCTGAGTGGGAAGTTATGGCGTTTTGAAGTTGTTGACCAGTGGGAGAGCCAAGGCCCTGCTTCTTCCAGTTCATTGCAATGATCTGACATGCATTATTGTCACCAATTTCTCCATTTTCTTTATTTTTATTTTGTGAAGTAAAGCAACTTCACTTTCACCACATAACTCCCTTTTCTTTTGTTTTTAATGCGGTGATCCCAGGTGCTTTACATTTGCTTTCTTAATTTAAGAGAAGTAAATCAATTTCTTTACTTCTCTTTTTTAGAGAAGTAAAGTAGTTTTTCTTTTCCGCATTGCTTCACTTTCTCATTTTCTTCTCCTTTACATTGATTTGCAAAGTGCTTACCCCCCAATTCCTTTGAACTACATCAAGTTGCAAGCTAGTCCACTTCGTTTACGGTGCATTTGCAACTTTGATACTTCATTGTTAACTTACATTCCTTCATTTCACCACTCTGAACTTGAATCAGTTGTCTTTTATTTCCCTTTTTGGCATTTTCATTGCAAAGCAAAGCTGCCTTTACAATTATTGCATTTATATATGTTGGAATAAAGCAATTTTTAACCTTCCCTTAACCAAATTTGAAATTTTTTCATTAGGGCTCCGAAACCTTACCGTAAAGTCCAAGAATGCATAAAACCTTTCCGATCGGAAAGTTATGGTCGTTTGCTTTCTGCAATTTTTCTCTATTCATTTGATTTGACCCCTTACTACTGTTTTTATCATCACATATTTCCAACTGCTTTACTTTTTCATTTTTCATTGACTGCTTTACTTAAATTTACAGTTGTTCCAACTTCACTTCCTTTATTTTTCTTCCAGGTGGTGATTTCACTTTACTTTACTGCTTTACTCAAAATAAGTAAAGCAGTTCAATTCACCACTTTACTCTACTTTGCAATTCCTTTGTCCATTTCAATGTGCTTTACTAATTTTCCATTTCCTTTGTTAAGTGGTGATTTCAATGTTACTTTACTACTTTACTTAAAATAAGTAAAGAAGTTCCAATTCACCACTTAACATTGCTTTTCCTCCAGACCTGCATTGATTTCATACCGGTTTACTAAAATAAGTAAAGCAATTCCAATTCACCACTTACTCTATTTTTCTCTTGAGACATGCAATGTGATTTATTGCTTTACTTAAAATAAGTAAAGTTCTAATTCACCACTTTACTCTGTTTTACTCCCTAGGTGCATTGATTTCATATTTTTTTACTTAAAATAAGTAAAGCAGTTCCAATTCACCACTTTACAAAGGAAAGCAGTAATGGGCCATAACTTTTGACCAGATGCTCTGTTTTTCGAGATCTTGGACTTTCTGGAAAGCTCTCAACCTCCTCTTCACGTTGGAATCATGAAAATAATAGTTTTTAGGGGGTTAAGTGGGAAAAATGGAAGAATCACTTCCAAGCATAAGGAATTAAAAAATTTGTAGTAAAGTGCTTCCAAGCCTTTTTTACCATTTTAATATTTTTTTGCAATTCATTGGCTGAGTGTTGGATATATGAAGCCTAGGGAGAAGATTTGAAGTGCCTGAAATAATTCCAAGTGCCCAAGATCATTAAATTTACATGTTTCTTTATATTCATCTGTTAAAACTCTATCAGTGGCCCAAGTCCATTTTCTTAAGTTGTCCATTTTTACTTGGGGGTAAAACTGGATGACATGTATATTATGCAAACATGTAAGATCTGTCTTGGGGCCCAAGACCCGATAGAAGACACATGGCATCCTATTAATGCACTTCAGGATAGGGCATCTTATGCAACTTTGCACTTTGCATTTTGGTAGTTGATTCAAAAATGAAAAGTGTGTCTCGAGGTCCGACGCCCGACAAAAGACATGAGGCATCTTATCAACACATCTTGAGATCGGGCACCTCACGAAGCATTGCACTTCACATTTTTGTATTTGATGTGTAAATGAAAAATGTGTCCCAAAGACCAAAACCTAATAAAGGATACACGACATCTTATTAGTACATCTTGAGATCGAACATTCTATGAAGCTTTGCACTTTGAATTTTTGCAGTTGCTGCAAAAATGTAAAATGATTTTTTATCTCTGATCCCCACCGAATATAAACATGTGGATGCCCCGTATCTAAAATTAAATTATAAATTGATGGTTGTGATTGTGCAAGATAATTTAAAGCTTCTGCCATTAATGGGCTTCGTGTGGGAAACTATATGTTTAAAATTTGACTAATTCCCTCACTCCACTATAAAATTTCAAAGATTTCAAGCATTTCCAAAGCCCTATGAAGTGAGCTAACGACATAAAATTCAAGAATGAGTTCTAGTGATTAATATTGAAGAAGAATTGGCGTCTTTGTTTCTTTTTTCAATTTGTAGTTGGAAGTTTTAGATGCATATACACGTGTAAGTTCCACGGCCCGATACTTTTGTGCTCTCATTGTTTGGAGGGTTTTTGAGTGGTTTTGAGTACGTGTTATCTTTCCTTCATACTAGTTATAAGTCCCATGTTCATCAAGGTTGTTTCTTTCACTCTGAAATCTGCCATGAAGACCCAATTGATTGGTATCCATGTCACCTCTAACATCACAAGCAACATAGATGAAGTAACTAATTCAAAATTAGGGAATGTTGACGTAGCTGATTTTCTCCAAAGGCTTCATGCTCCCAACTATAGTGAATTAATGGAATTTATTGATGCAAGTGCCATTGCTTTGGCCTCTAGTTTTCCTCCCCCCATTCAATTCCCAGAGTTAGTATGGGTATGTGCTGAAAATTACAACCCTACAACCATGGAGGTCCTAGATGGAAGTAGTGTCAAAGTTATTTCATTTCCACCAGATACATCCCATGAAGTACTAGGATTTCCTAGACGAAAGGATTTGGTGGACATCGCCATTGAATCATCTAAGAAGTATGTTGGTCACTTCACCATGATGCATTATCTAAGATTATGAGCAATCAATGGTTACAAAATACCAGGGGTTCTTACACAAGGATTCCCAAATAGATGACAAGGTCATACTTCATTAAGGAAGTTGAGGATCTCATCACCCTATTAAGTAGAATGGCAGGATTAAGCTGTGATTATTACTTCCAAGAGTGGATGTTTAGGTATATGCAAATTATTATTAGTTTCAAGGAAAATATTTTTTGGGTTAAACTTGTTAGCAAATCCATCCATGATCATCTCATTAGAATGACTGTTAAAATCTGGGAAGGATCAAAACAGAGATGTGAATTCTACATGGCAACATATCTTGTATACAATATAACATGTCATAAATAACTTCCAGACATCCCAACGATGAAAGAGTTCTAATACTTTAGATTATATGATATATACCCTCAACTGAATTTGGAAAATCAAAGGGTTGACTTTGAGAGAGCTCATGATGTTTTCTTTGCACCCATTATTTGCTTATTCAAGCTAGAATGGGAACAATATAGAATATCTGTTGATGCAAGGAAAGTGATCATTGATTTTGGTTTCTATTTTATCAATTCAGGTTCTTCACCTACATAAGAGTGAATGGTTTCTAAGGCACTTCATATATGTTTCCATAGGTACTTGGATGATAAATTGGAACTTATTGAATTGTCTAGACAACTTGATGAGGTACATAAGTTGATTGCAAGGAAGCACAAAACATATATCAAGTTCCCAATTATTATTGGGATGTATACATGCTCCACTATTGTTAAAAACAGGATTTTGGATGCAAAAAATGAACAGAATGGTCATGGAGAAGTTCCAAGCAATGATATCATGTGGGTAATGCATACAATCCTAGGAAGCTCGTGAGCATGATCCTCATTAGGAGGATTATTGGATGGATTGTAAGGATGAAGAGGATGTCAGGCTTAGAAATTTCTCTAGGATGACCTTGACACAAATCATTGACTACAAGGTTATAGTTATTCCACAAGGCCTTATGGATGATGACCAAGTAGTAAGCAAGTATTATGTTGACAAAAAATTGGTTGCACAACCAGTGGAACCACTTGTTTGGAGCAAGACATATTCCGCACAACTACATGAAAAAATGGTTGATTTCATGAGAAGAACCCTAACTTGGCTTATGCAAAAAGGAATAGACTTGTCACTTCAAAACATTATGGTGTTAAAGGAATATAGGCTTCAGAGATTCTCAAAGAGGATCTTCCTCCTTTGAAAGAATGTGTAACTAGCATGGACCCTTTGAAAGGTAAAGCACCTCAGGTCTCATCCAAGAGGCCTACTTCTAGAGTGGTGGAGGAATGGAGTGCTAAAAAAGTAAAATAGGTACCTCATTGTCTCATTTCACCCAAAAGGCAGAAGAAATTTTGATGAGAACCCTGAAGGATCCACCCATCACTTAGGCAGTTCCACTGCAATCTATGCCCCCACATGCATCAAAACCATGACATCTAGCTCACTTGGTGAAGTTCAAGCAGGTCACCCCCATTAGCTCCTCAAGACTCTCAAGAAAAGGAAAAATAATGAGGGGATCTCTCCCATAAATATAAGTAGGACTTGGATCAACAATGGGCCCATACAGGAGAAAGAAGGTGATCAGGATCCTTCACTTAGGTATTTTATAAGAAATAAGAAAACTAAAGTTAGAAACCACTACAGTAGAAGGAATTGCAGGAGCAATTGTCATTAAAAATATTGCATCTCTAAGATACATGAAAAGGAGGTGGAAATACCTAAGGTGGTTGATACCACTCCACCCTATAAAATGCAGGGAACTCTTATTGCAACATTAAACTCATGATAAACCAATTTATGGAGGTTGAATTTATGGACTTTAGAGAGTACGAGGTAGCACATACTCAAGTATTTTCTGTTTTTTTCAAGGCCTTGGAAAGGAAGAAGGATTGATTTTCCTCTTTAATTGACAACCAAAGGTGAGAAGTCCCAGAAATGTAAAAATTGATGGGAAAGGTGGTGTTCCCATGTTGACTCAACAACATGTAGTTGAGGTGTTTTTAATTGAAACAAGTTCATTGGAGGTACCCCCAAAAAAGGAAATTTTATCTGAAAGGCGAAGAACCTCATATTGAAGAAAGCATTTTAATCATGAAGGGCAAGTTACTCTAAGTGATCCTATTGAAAAAGCATTGGAAGTAGTTGAGAGAGCATTGTCAACCCATGAAGTTACCAAGGAACAAGAAGAGGAGAAATTTCAAGAAATTTAACATGAATCTAGCTCATGCAGAAGCTCCACATGAGGAGCCTAAAACTAATGATGAAGAAGGTAGGAAAATTAACACAAGTGTAGCATAACCTTGACCAAAGAAAGTAGATAAAGATGTGGAGGTTTTACAATCATAGGTTACTATTCATTATTTTACCCCCTCTGTCTTAAAAGAAATTGTAGTTGCTCCAAGCACTTCCCAATAGCTACCACAAGCTTAGAGGGAAGGAAATACTCCAACAACATGGTGGTTGGGAGAGCATCCCTCCCAAAGAAGGAAAAGGTAAAGATTCAGTTGGAGGTTTCAACATTGAATGTTTCATATCATCAAGGCAACCAAGGGCCCCTAAAAAGGCCAAGTGTACTATCAAAGACTATTGTAGGTCCCCAAGGGGAAAGGTCCATAGAGATTGCAACTCCTTAGGGGGACATCTTAAGAAGTGAGGCCACCATTGTTGATTACCAAGTTATACAAATATCCTTGGGGAAACCTACCATAGAAATATTGAAACATGAAGCCTCAGTAGCCATGGGAGGTCTCTTCCAAGAAATTGATAAGGATAAAGAGACTAGAAAGTAGTTACAGAAGAAGGTTGATATTTTATCAACCTATATACGAAAGTGGCTACAACCCCCTACTAAGAACTAGGAGATCACTATAGCTATAACCCTAGAAGCATTAGTAGTTGTAGATGATTCAAAGAGTAGAGTAGATGCAACCAAAAAGTGGGACGAGTTAATAAGGAATGGAAACAAGTCCATAAGAAGCATTATGGAGTGTTACAAGTAAGTATCTGATCAAATGGAAGATTCCAAGGAGAAAATTGAAAAGTGACATGATGAGGTGGACTATTAGAATGGGTTATTACCCAAGATTGAGGCAATAATACTTCTTAATGATCAATTAGTTGAAGATAAGGGTATTGTACACCCAGATTACAGAGGTATGCAGCAGATGTATGCAAAGGCCATCAGACTAAGGATAGCTACTTTGGGAGGATGCATCAGCAAACTCCATGGTATGAAAGATAAAGCTGAAAAGTATATCAATGATTTGGATTCTAAGCTTGAAAATGTGTTGCATATACAATGATACACACACCCCAAGAGCTATAGATGTTGAGAAGATGATAGAGATTCTTCAGCAACATGTTAGGGGGGAGTTGGATTCTTCTTCTTCAAGTTTCAATTATACTTCAATTTAAAAATTCATTCATTTAGAAGGAAGTATAAATAAATTATCTAAGAGGGTAAATAAAAGAAAGGCCATTTCTATTGAATTTTATAATATTTTGTCAAAGAAGGAACTTGTTTTTCTCTACCATGTTGGTCTAGATGAGGATCCCCTCATTAATATGTTTAAGAGATTGGATGCCTATACGGAAAATTTTGAAAAACTAACAAGGGGGAGCCAATTAACTTGGATCCTGCATAATATTTCACTCCTCTTTCTATTCTTTTATTCTTTATTTACTCCAGACTTTGTATTCTCTCAAGGGAAAAAAAAAATATGACCAATGATTGCATGAGTAACAAAATCATGGTAAAAGACAAAAGGGATGATTACATAAAGGTAACAACTTTTCCTATAAAGCACGCATCAGGTGGTGATTGGACACTAAATGAAAAAACATTTTTTTCACACCAACGAATATTCTTTGATCTCCATCTTCAAAATCATGAAGAAGAACTGTTCCAGCTAGGTGAATAAAGGTGGAATCTTTTCAGTTAATAAGGATTCTCTTCCATTTTGGTGGGTCCAAGATCCCTCACTACGCATATTTTCTTTCTCCAATTAGTTTTGGGGAGACTTTGGGTATATTCCTCTATGGAATTTTTGTATAAGAATGAGGGCTTATCCTCATTCTAAGGGGGTTGTTTGTTTGGTCGGTTGGTAATTAATTTTTCTAGCTCTAGGTTTTCATTTTCTAAAAGTGTAGAAGTTATAAGTCTCAAGTTGTAATGCTAAGGTGGTTGCATTGTACAACCATTAGTAGCCATTAAGGGCATCTAGTATATGTCCCCTTGTTTAAACTAAGATGAATAGAACAATATGTTTTGATTCATTCATGGCTTTGGATATGTATTTTGAATACTTGGTCAATGAATTATAACTTTTACTTCAATATTTTTGTTTATTGCATCTATATCTACTACACTAGATCAATTTCTGGTTATTGTATCTTTTTGGTCACTCAATAAATATTGTTTTGTAGTATTTACTTTGTAATATTTGATCCTAGTTACAAAAATAAAAAGGGCCCTTGTTGCAAATGAATGTTTATTTGAATATTGAATGATCTATTGTCATACTTTGAGTGTATCCTAGGCATATGAAAATGGAAGCAATGAAAATTTTATCAGGATTCTTGCACAAGTGTTTTTGTTGAGGGTTCTTAAGGTTGTCTAGTATCATTTGCATGAGTTGGGCATCAATGAATGCAAATTTCCCTTTGGAATTTGTTCTTACTTGATTTTATCTTCTTTGCATTCTAAATTATCATGTTATCATGGTAGTTATTAGCACGTTGCTATTGTGATTCAATCATCATTCACTCCCCTTCTTTCTAACTAAAATATCCTACCATTTTACCCCTACAAATTGTATTATACTTTCATATTATGAATGCATTTTCTCGGGTTTGTGAAGAATAGTATTCTAGCATCATGAAGCTCCATTCCATTAGCTATTCTTGAGAAATGATGTATATGAATCATATTTTATCTGTCTTTAGTAACTTGTGTTTGATGCACTAAGTATGTGTGATATTTGTGTGACAACTCTTGCGAGTAAATATTTCATTCATGGATATACTTTGCTCAAATTGACTTGCCAATAATTTGAAGGAGATTGAATTACAATATCTCTCCCTCATTCAAGTAACCCCTGGGTTCTCTCACCCTTGTCTAGGAAAATCTAGAAGTGGTAGGATCTAGCCATCCCCTTCGTAAAGTGCCTCCTAGTCATTTCCAATACCTAGTTATAAAAGAATGTACACACTTTTTTATGTGTAAAAAGATCCAACTTTTTTGCGAAGACATTTCAAAAGAGGAATGCAAAATGTAGTATTTTTCCACAAGAAAGGTGAAAAAGTTATAATTAATTAGAATGTGTATACTTTTTTCACAAGGGAACATCGTAAGTTTGAGTAGAGATAAGGACATTTTGTGGGATTCAACCAAGTTTTTAAATACAATTGAGAGAGTCAAGCAAGGTGCAAAATCGTCAAATGCCTAAGTTTTTTGGATAACTTGTTTTATAATTTTTACAAAACACCATGTAAGAACACATGAACGATGATGTTGTATTTTTGTGAAATGATGAAGGGGTAGAAAAAGGAGTGAAAAAAGAGTGGAAGATTAAAATCTTAAATAAAAGTATCAATAAAAGTGGGATGTGTATACACCTAAATTTGACACAAAGTATTTTTACATAACACTTTCAGCAAATTATATGTCTACCAACATGCCTTATTTACATATGACATGTCCCAATAAAGTACCATAAGATTCCATAAAAGTATGCTTCTTCAAGTTTAACGATATCTAGAATTGTCTACATCTCTCAAATGTTAACTGTAATTTCTCATGGTGGTCCTTCACTAAACCCATACATAATCCAATTATGCAAATACACTTATAAAAACTTATGAATGAAATTTTTAAATGATTATATCAGAATGCACGAAAACATGGTTGTTACATTTTTTAAGCCAAAATGCATTACATTGTATGCACAATAACCGCACTCGATTGCCAAATTGGTCTTGGACTTTTCCTCTTCAAATATTTGTACTTGAAGGTATAAAAAAACCACATCGATGAAAGAGTAAATCTCACACAGTGCGACTCCTTCGAACACTTCCTCTATGAATGGCCTTAGAAATAGGTCTTGGACACAAATATCATCGAGCATCTTGTAACCCATAGACAAATAGATCCTACCATCTTTTTTGATGTTGATAACCATAGGACTTATCTAGTCAGACTCTTTAATAGGAAATATACGTCCAACATCTTTTTGATCTCTTCTTTCACCCTGGTGTACAAATTCAAATTCATCCTAAATGATCTCTTCTTTAGGTGCTTGGATTCTTCATGCAACTTGATGTGCATCTTTCCCAAACTCATGTGTAATCCATTTATTTATTAATAACTCTTTGGGAACAAGTCCTTGTACTCTTTTACAAGCTCTGCAAACTAAGTCAACTCTACATCAACAGTAGCCTCCAATACTTATCATGTTTGGTTTCTCTTTAATCCCTTTATTTACCTCTATTATGTGCAAGGGTTGATTTGTAGTACTTAGTGAGATATTTTTGTGTTACTTCAACAACCCTCTCCCATTTAGTACTATCTTCATCTTCTAATCTAGGTTGTAGAAAACCTACAACTTGGTGATCATCCTTGAATTAAGACTCACATTGGGAGGTGAAACCTCCCCAAACTAAGTCATTACTTCATTCTTCATGCGCAAATAACCTTTCCATTTAGTAGTCCTTGTCATTGTGAAACTTCCACACTTTTTCCTCCTATTGTGTGTCCTTATGGAAAACCACATTCATGATCATGCCTAATGACTCATCTAGCTCTTTTTTTTCTAAATCAAAAAGTGAAACTCCTACAAAAATCGTCATTAATGCATCCTAACTGATAGTCTCCCTTCTAGTCTCACTTCACAAGTACCAAACTCTGACCCATATTTTCAAGGTTTCATACAATGCATAAACCCAAAGCCATAACGGCAGCAAGAAATCACGAAGGGTCCCAACCTTTTCACATTCCTTTTATTGATCGACATACTTAATATCACCCACATAAATTAGTAGTCCTCTCTTGATAATACTTCTTTAAAATTTTGTATACATAGCTTCCTACACGTGGGTCCATCTTGGTAAATGGGGTTTATGTGTCATCCGCCATTAGGTAGTTATGTATTGTGTAGTTTGGGTTAGCTCAAAAACTCTATCTTCCTCCTTAGGTAAACATGACTCCAAGTCCACTGTATAAACCTTCATGCAACTAAACTCATCAATAATTTCTCCAATCGACCTCTATTAATCCTCATTACTCATTGTATTTATGGTGTTTCTTTCAAAATCCACTTAATAGTTACTCTTTGTGGTCCTGTATTTTTGTGGAACACTATACTTTTTACTAACGTTTCAAATGTTCTATGTCATCTCATTACTCTTATACACTTCTTTCCACTTACTTCAGAATCTTCCATTACCCATTTCTCAAAGAAACCACTTTCTGTCAAGCCTTGATTGATTTCTCTGTCAATCAATTTTTCCATCTTCTTGCAGGTCCATATACTATCTATCTTATGAAGTCACCTTATAAATATTAATTATCTCATCCTCCATATCAATGCTCTCTGCCAAAGGTGGTCCCATCAAATCATCCATATGGATGATGATTTGTTTCTCATCCTTCTCAAAACTCATAACCCTCATCTTAAACCTCATGTATACATGATTACCATAGCACCATTGGCTGCCAAGTAGCATAGGGTAGTTATTTTTATTTGAAATTTCTATGACCTCAAAATCTACATCAAAATTGACACCCATGATGTCCAACTTGGCTCCACACGAAATCCCAATTGGGCTAGCCTTGGTCTTATTTTCCATAATCACCAAGATTAAAGTTAGTTCTAGTGTAAGACTCCCCAATTTCCACTGTGATATTTTGTCAAAATGTTCACTTCAACACCAGTGTCCATTAACATGTTCTTCATATCTCGGCCATTGATTTGAGCCACCAACAGTTACTTCTTATAATAACCCTTTAGGCTGACAACGACATCTTCTTGTGCAACCTCCAAAGTATGTTAAAGTCAAGTCTTCAATAAGGGTAACACACCTTCTTGTTTCTTCATCATAAAAAAAAAAGAATTAACTCAACTACCTATTTTGAATTAGGTTCCTTGCATTGCTACTTTATCATCTTCACCTCCATTTCTTACCCAATCTTGCACTTCACCTTGTAAATTCCTGATCATTTCATGTTCCCTGGTTAACATAGTTGTCTATGTTGAAATGTTTACTTGTTGTGGTGGCAGGATAGTTTTATCTTGTATTTTCACCCCACTTCAAGTAGTTGTATTCGCCTTCACTTCATCACTATTTGCCTACGTGACTAGCTCCTTAGGCCTTTAGATCTTTCCTCAACAAGTTAACTTGACAACTCTTATAGCGATATCCTTTTCACTATCATTAATTTTCTTCACCAATCCTCGACATTCTTCCAACTCGTGAGCCTCTCCACAATTTGTACATGTTGGAAACTTGGGAAAATAACATTGATAGTGTCATGTGCACCATAGTTAAAGCATGCTCCCTAGAACCATCCACCACCTCTTCCACCCATGCAGCCAACAAACCTTATATTGTATCCTTGACCTTGTTGTGAATATGTGATAAAATTCCCCTTTTAACTCTATGTTACAAGCTTGAAACATTTCTTCAATGGCTTTATAATCCATGGTATCATGTTTTTCATCTTCACAAATTTTACACCAAATCATCTTAACACTTTTTTCTCGTTGCACCATCAAGAAATCCAAAATTTCATGGTCTTCTTGTCAAACCTCACAATAAAGCTTGGAAACTTGAATCATACACCAAATACACTTCCCTCTTGTGTGCCCAGTTACATTTCAGTTAGTGCAATATTTCTCAAGTTCGTTTTATCCAAAATGAGCCCCTGCTTATTTTGGCTAACTTGCCTTCATTCTTTCTTTCCTTGTGCTTAAACTTCAATTTGCACACATTTCAAGCACTCAAAAGATTCTGGAAATGGCTTCATAAGATAGGATTTTTCTTCCCCTTTCCAAAAAGGTAAAGAAGTCCTCCTAACTCCTTGTATTTTTTGAGTTATGGCTCGGCGGAGTTTGGAGGGAAAATTTTCCTAAGGCGGGACCTGAGGAAATTTTTTGGAGAGCCCTTTTGTGCAAAAAGAGGCTCGGGCCGACGGAGCAGGAGGAAGAAATTGTTTGAGGCCCGTGAATCTTAGCACTTTCAAGGCTAAGCGGGGTGCAGGAAGAACTTCAGTTTTTGGCTTTTCCAACAAGCCCGTCCAAAGGAAAAAATAGAACTTAAATCCCGCAGCCAATCAAATGGTGCCATGTGTCCACATTCAGTGGTGGGGAAGCAGGGGCATAGAAGAACTTGGAAATTTTTTCCCTTGTGGTCAAAATGCGCAAAGGAAAAATGGAAGCATCCCACAGACCAATTAGAAAGTGCCATGTGTCATCGGAGCAGTGGGGGCACGTGAGAGAATTTTGGGAAATTTTCCAATTTCACAAAAAGGGAAAAATGTCAAGTTTTGGCCCGCAAACCCGATTTTTGCCCTAATTTTGCCTTATTTGCCCTAAATCTTTAGAAGGTCATATCTTTCGATTAGAGCTCAGATTTTTAAGCGATTTTGGTATCAATGGAAAGCTTGTTGAAATCCTCTACATGATGGACACTTCAATTTTAAATTTTGATGGAGTTTTGCGGGAGAAAAATGGGAAAACATCTTTGGCATGGAAAAATTACAGAAAACGACCCCAACCACCAAAATTAATGAAGTATGGGCCTCTTTCTTGCTCTGCGAAGCAATGTACGATGAAGTATGGGATTTTTCATGGAAACCCATCATTTTGCATGCTAATTAAATGGATCTTGTCAGTGGTTGGAGTTTTAAAATCGATTTTCCCACGTTTTCTCATTTCCTTCATTCTGTTCGAGTGATAAAAGCCAGTTTTGGCTCATTTGAAAAAGGTTTGTTCATCCTTCTTCTCTGCCTCTCCCTTCTTTTCTTCCCCAGGGTTGAAAATGGAGTTTGAACCTCCTCCCCTGCTCTGTAATGGCATTTTTTGCCTCTTACCCGTGAAATGATGCACTGTGTAAATTTTGAGCAATAAAAAACATGTTTTTGTGATGCATTTGTCCATCCTTGGCTCATTTTCTTTGTTGTTTTCCTTACCTCTCTTCATTACAGGGTATTTGTGCATGTTTGGATGTTCATTGCAGGTTTTGGAGCTATGTTCATGGAGTTTTGGAACATTTTCTATGTGAAATCCATCTTTGGTCTGTGATGCACTTGTCCATCCTTTCCATTACTTCACCTCTTCTTGTTCCATGGCAGTTTTGATAGATAATCAACACTTTCCTTCTCTGGTGTATCACCATTTTAGTGTAGGACTCTATTTTTCCTTGTTTTATTCCTCTCCTTGTCTCCTTGGAAGTTAGATTAGGTTAGATTAGCTTTCCTACACTGGAATAGCTTGTGGCAGGTAGTTTAGGAAGAGGAACTAGCCTTCTCTGGAGAGCTTTCCCCATTTGCAAAGGTCCCACACTTAGGAAAGTCTCAATGTTGTGTAATCACACCAAATGAATTTGCCTTAGAAAAGTAGATCCATAACTCATTTGGGGGTGCTGTGAATTTGCACTAATAGTTTTGGCACGTCTGGTGGGACCAAGAGGTCTTCCACTTCATTTTTTGCAGGTTGATGTGTTCCTGTGAAGATTTCAACCTTTGGAGGCACTTGCAAACACATCTGGCGACTCCATATGGTCAATAACCCATCTCTGAAGTTGCAAACCTTATTTCCATTCATTTTCATTCCCTTTTCACCCATTTTTCTTCCATCTCTTTCATTCTTTTCCATTCCATGAGGTTGTGCAATCATGACTTCATTTCCATCATGGAATTCACATTTACAGCAGCAGTGCCATTCAAATCCATCTCCAATATGTTTTACAACTCCTCCAAATCAACATTTTGAACAAATTCAAAATCAGCATGCCTACCCCTATGATCAGCAATGCCAAAATCAGTTTGGCTATGGAGCTTTCCAAGAGCAGGGGTATGCCAACAATGAAGACAATCAAATGCAAGATGCTTGTCTATTGGAGAAGATCCAAAAAATGGAGGTTGGCATGGTGCAGTCAAGAGCAACAGCTCAAATGAAGGCTTTCAGAATTGGTTGCAGGGCACCTTGTCCATGGGTTGGCCCTTTTCCAAGACACTTCAGCCCTCAGAGAAGTATGGACTTCATGGTGGAGATGCTGCCCCAACTTGCACAATGGACTGAAGAGATAGGGGCCTATGAATTTGGTGTTGAGCAACCTTGTCAATGGGTAAGTTCTACACCATCATCTGGTTTTTCTCTTTCCATTCCTCAAGCAGCACCATCTCATTTTGAATGCCAAATTTCAAATCCAGCCCATGCTGCTCCAAATGTTGGTTCCATTTCTCCATCCCCTAGTCTTCCATCCCATTTCAGTTCTTCTTCCCTTTTCCCTTCCAAACAGTCATCCCCTTCGAAAAAACAAGAAGTTCCACCTCCCTCCCCACCACAAACAATTGCAAAGATGGTTGAACCCCAACCTGTCACCCCTCTTACTTTCCCAAGTCCATGTTGGGAAGATACTCAAGAATCCAGTCAAAGAAAAACAAGAAGAGGAGCCCAACAATAGAAAGAAATGACCAGACAGTTTGGATGAGTTGGGCTGCTAAATTTGGGTTTACAAAGATCCCCTTGCTGGTTAAGCCAATAGAGGAGGTCAGGGTTGAATAAGTGTAGTTGTCCAAGTGGTGTTGAAGAGGCTGATTTGCAACAAAAGCAGCAAGAGAAGGAGGAGAACAATCAGCTCAAAGTCCCATTGGAAAGGAGAAAATGGGTGAGACCAAATCAGAGTTTAGTAGCAACCATCATTGATGTTTTCTTGCTTTCATTTGAAGGGCCTGATTTGGTCAATGAATCCATGATGGAGGAAAGCTCTAAAAGAGATCTTGCAGCCCCAACTTGTCCTCTAGAACAACAGATTGGAGAGTTTGATTTGACAAACTTCATGCTAGAGGAAGAGTACAATCAAGAGAAGGATGTCTTCATGCAGCAGAAGAAGGAGGAGGTGCTCCAAAAAAATAAGAGGAGTACATTCCAATTGTGGAGGAGAAAAGTGTAGATCCAAAAGCTTTGAACACAAAACAGGCTATAGAAGAACCTTCAGTTCTTCCTTCTACTTCATTCTCTTCAAGCTCCAATGTTGAAGAAGAGTTTGATCTTTCAAACTTCATCTTTGAGAATGAAGATAACCATGGTGATC
This sequence comes from Taxus chinensis, assembly GCA_019776745.2. Classification (NCBI taxonomy): domain Eukaryota; kingdom Viridiplantae; phylum Streptophyta; class Pinopsida; order Cupressales; family Taxaceae; genus Taxus; species Taxus chinensis. The sequence goes on from CM034151.1 coordinate 347,681,062, forward strand.
AAGTTGCAGATCAAAAGAACACCATGGAAGAGGTTGAGCATCTGCAGCAGGACAACAATAAGGCAATGTATTTGTATGATTTGGAGGATTGTTTTGATGGAGAAGAACCGGTTGAGTTTCCATTGTTTTCTCCTTCATCATCCATCTTCCAAACACAAGAACCTGTTGCCATGAAGGAGAGCATTCATTTGCAGCAGCCTGCACTTTATAGTAGCTCTTTGGAATCAAGTTTGGGAGATTTAAATCTTCCATGTTCTTCATTGGAGGAAGAAGAGAAAGAGCAGAAGAACTTCATCATTTCTTCCATGCCATCCATCTGAGAAGATCTACAAGAAGACTCCATTGTTGGGGTTGAATCTCAGAGAAATGGGCACATTCAAAGGACCAGACCATGCCCTATCAGGTACTTGGCTTCATTGGAGCCAAAAAGGGAGTTTCCACCAGTCATGCTTGCTTCTAGGCATGAGGATGATATGCAAGGTACCAAGGATCAACTGCAATACCTCTACAATCCAAATGCAGAGCAACTAAAAGAGGTATTCAATTTGTTTTTAGTTGACACCTTGATGATTTGGGTGGAGGACCAGATTCTTCTCAGTTTTCCACTCATACTAACAGCCATGATCAGCTCCAAATCATTTGCATGGCTACCAATTTTGAAGAAAGGAAGCTATTTTGCACAACCAGTTGCAGGGTTTGTTTAGCTTACCTTTTCTCTTGGTTAGAGTAGTGTAGGTAGGTTTGTTTCTAGCAAAAGAAGTGTTTTTGCACACTCTGCATGTTCCATTTGGAGCATGTATGATTTCCAGTTTTGTACATAGTTGTTTGGTGTTGTTTTGGTTGCTCTTGCACAATGCATTCAGTGGCTTTTGGTGAAGATCAACTCCAAGTTTCAATGGGTTTCCAAGTGGCTCAGAGGTCAGATTTTCATAGTTTAGATCAGTGTTGGTTATCAGGCTTGACTCCATGCCCAATGGATGCTTCAAAAGGCCACTAATCATTCATCTAGCAGGTAGATGACCCCTCTGAGTCACCAAAATTGTTATCCAAAATGAGCCCCTACTTATTTTGGCTAACTTGCCTTCATTCTTTCCTTCCTTGTGCTTCAACTTCAATTTTCACACATTTCAAGCACTCAAAAGATTCTGGAAATGGCTTCATCAGATAGGATTTTTCTTCCCCTTTCCAGAAAGGTAAAGAAGTCCTCCTAACTCCTTGTATTTTTTGAGTTATGGCTCGGTGGAGTTTGGAGGGAAAATTTACCAAGGCGGGCGGGAAATTTGTAGCAGCTTAAGAGAGTTTTGTGGAAAAAGAGGCTAAGGAAAATTTCGGCAGAGAGGAGGAAGAAATTGAGAACTTAGCACTTTTTGGGCTAAAAGCGCAAAATTCATTTGATTTTTGCTCCAAAAAGCCCGTTAAAGGAAACGAAATTGCTTAAGGCCCACAGCCAATCAAATCGGAAGGATGCCATGTGCCAACCATCAATGGCGGGGAATTCGGGGCGGTCGGGAAGACCTTGGAAAAATTTTCCCTTTTGGGAAAAATGGGCAGAAGGCAAAAATGAGAACCCATCCCCGCGGACCAAATTAGAAGTGCCATGTGTCATCGGAGCAGTGGGGACATGGAGGATTTTTTGAAAATTTTCCAATTTTGAAAAAGGGGAAAAAGGTCAAATTTTGGCCCACCAACCCGATTTTTTGCCCTAATTTTGTCTTGTTTGCCCTAAATCTTTAGAAGGCCATATCTTTCGATCTAGAGCTTGGATTTTCATGATTTTGGTATCATTGGAAAGCTGTTGAAATCATCTACATGATGGACACTTCAATTTTAAATTTTGATGGAGTTTTGTGGGAGAAAAATGGGAAAATGTCTCTGGCATGGAAAAATTGTAGAAAATGACCCCAACCACCAAAATTAATGAAGTATGGGCCTCTTTCTTGCTCTGTGAAGAAATGTACGATGAAGTATGGGATTTTTCATGGAAACCCATCATTTTGTAGGCTAATTAAATGGATCTTGTCGGTGGTTGGAGTTTTAAAATCGATTTGCCTACGTTTTCTCATTTCCTTCATTCTATTCGAGCGATAAAAGCCAGTTTTGGCTCATTTTGAAAAAGGTTGTTCATCCTTCTTCTCTGCCTCTCCCTTCTTTTCTTCCCCAGGGTTGAAAATGGAGTTTGAACCTCCTCCCCTTCTCTGTAATGGCATTTTTTCCTCTTACCCATGAAATGATGCACTATGTAAATTCTTAGCAATAAAAAAGCGTGTTTTTGTGATGCATTTGTCCATCCTTGGCTTGTTTTCTTTGTTGTTTTCCTTACCTCTCTTCATTACAGGGTATTTGTGCATGTTTGGATGTTCATTGTAGGTTTTGGAGCTATGTTCATGGATTTTTGGAACATTTTCTATGTGAAATCCATCTTTGGTCTGTGATGCACTTGTCCATCCTTTCCATTGCTCACCTCTTCTTGTTCCATGGCAGTTTTGATAGATAATCAACACTTTCCTTCTCTGGTGTATCACCATTTTAGTGTAGGCTCTGTTTTTCCTTGTTTTCTTCCTCTCCTTGTCTCCTTGGAAGTTAGATTAGGTTAGATTAGCTTGCCTGCACTAGAATAGCTTGTGGCAGGTAGTTTAGGAAGAGGAACCAACCTTCTCTGGAGAGCTTTCCCCATTTGCAAAGGTCCCACACTTTGGGAAAGCTTAATGTTGTGCAATCACACCAAATGAGTTTGCCTTAGAAAAGCAAATCCATAACTCATTTGGGGGTGTTGTGAATTTGCACTAACAGTTCCTACTAAGGTCAGATGCTTGAAGTTACTAACTTCTTCAATTGGAAAGCCATCATGGATATTTTTGCCTCCAAAAATGGACTAACCCCAATATCAAAGTTGTCATCTACTTTCACATCCAAAGTTGTATCTAGAGCCTTATGCAGGTCATTGAAGCTCTCCATAGCAAGTTTCCTTTAGAAAGGTGGTAACACACATCCCGCAAACCAATGCATGTGTTGCAACAAATGAATATCATAGAAGACCTTCAACAATAAAGTCTTGAAACACGTGTCATAAGCATGCACACATTCAATTAGATCTTACTCTCCTTGTGTTGGAATACTTTCTTGATCAAACTTAAGAATGTGTAATTCATTCAAAAATGTGAACTTGAATGCATCGAAATTTTGCAATTGTCTTGTCAGGATCATATTTACTATACTAGATATGTGATCTCCCAAACAAGGTTGTCAAAAATTGAATTACTTTAGCCTCTAACGAATTAATTTCCTTTGTTCAATGTGTGATTTCACACATATGCACATGGTCGGTTGCATCTTCCATTCCATGGTACTCACGAAACTTCATAGTTACATCAAGGAACATTGTTGTCGATTAAATCCCCCTCAACTGAGACATTTTAATATTCACAGCTATTCCTCTTGGGATGACTGCAGAAGTTGAAGGTCCCACACTTACCCCATCAATACTTGCTTCTTCATTCAAACTCATCTTTTGTAGTGCATAATTCATCAATCTACGTGTAACCAATCCTCTCAAATCACATTAAGTTACGTGTAACCAATCTTCCTCTCAAATCACACCTACAAACTCCACCAACCCTAAACTTACAGAAAAAATTTGAGTCGCAAGAGCAACACGGAAAGGCTTCGACATCCAATCAAGTTAGGGTGACAATTCTCCTTGGTCTTTTGTCTTCTCTCAACAACACTCTCCACACTCCTGGCTACCTCAACAAATCCATCATCTAAGGAACTCCTTTTACATAATTTTTCATCAAAGGAGTGCATATCACAGCCATATAGGTTTGTCTCATGCCTCCCTTTTCTACTAAGGGTTTTGACAACAATTACAAGATCAAATCCCTCCATTTTTTTCCAAGTCCTAAACTACAACCTCAACAAGCTTACCTACCTTTACTGAGTGTAGAAATCCTCCCTTGACTAGGAAATCCTCCATCTTTAATCTAATCCACAAAGATCAATCCTAACCTCATGTCCTTCATCGCCCAATCCTTGCACGTCACAAATTTAGTTGGCCATTCTTAGGGATTCAACACAAAATCCTTTAAATTCTTCACATCTCACAATCATCCTTGATCGTTCAAGTCTGGTAACAACTAACATCAAGCCCTTACAACCAATACAATGAGGTCATGTTAATGAAATCAAATGTTACCATTGAATTTTGCACCAAGGAACAAAGCTCTATATATGCTAGCACATTCAATCAAGCTTGCACTTTAAAATCTCACCTGAAATGGAATAAAGCATCAGTACGGACCTCATTATTTAGAGAATTGTGAGAATATGATGTTATCATGGGGTTCCAACAAGAAAATGAAAGATAAAACAAGAATTAACTTGATCATCACATATCAACATTCACCAATTAAACCCTAAGTTACACAATTATACAAAAAAATCCATTATATTCATAGATTCACAAGATTTACATCTCATATGTGATTGCACGGTTCATAACCTAATCAAGACTCATTTAATATAGACCTTAGCTCTATCATATATTTTTATATACTCTTTTCTAATAATTATAATCTTAAAATCATATAAGCATCCTCTTTCTTAATGCAGATTTACAACATTATATTCACTCAACCCTAGATATTCTTGCAAATATTCCTTTCTAAAGTTCCAAAATCACTAGATGGCATTCATGTTCCTCTTCTGGGGCACTCACAGGATCCTTGATAATTTGCTCAACTTTAACTCCTACACTACCAAATGCCATGTTTTAGTTTGACTTACATTACCCGGTTATTTTGCACCACATGTCTCACTCACCTTTTGTTGTAACCATCCTTATAGTTGTGCCCAAAACTACCAATCAACATATGTTGTTTTTTCTATCTAAATATGTGTGATGATTAAATCTAGATCAAATTAAAAATCTTTTTCAAAACCCTAGTTCTTTATGCTTGAGACCTAAAAGGGGGTTGGTGATGCTTTGTGTTAGACTGACCATGGCATACCCATGCGGTGAATGAGTGTAATAGTCTGAAGGGGCCTCAGAATTGTGTAGTTCTCCTTCATGTGTGGTGTGTCAAAAAATGTGAACAAGATATGCAAATCTACATGACATTTTCCTAATCCCCAAGTGGCACAATCATGTTATAGTACTTCACATTTCATTAACATATTTAATCCTTTAGAATAGATGTGTAATGCATTCAGTAAATGGTCTCTCTATTTCTTTTAGCCCTTATTAGTTGCATTGTGTGTCTCCCACCTTTATACAATGCCCTCAAATGTTTTTCTTATATAGTGATCTACCTCGAATTAATAACTTTTTGGTGCGCAACCGATCGACAAACAATTCAAAAATACCAGCAAACCCACAAAGATAAGTTTACTTTTAGAAATTATAATCAAGATGCACGAGGGATAGGTTTACGGGCCCTTGGAAATCTCGTTATCGATATTGTCGAAGACCTACAAGAATGTCTAGGGCAAAAGAATGACTAGAACACCCACCCACACACCCCTACGCATGCACACACGCACACAAACATGTGCACGCACATAGACACATACGCACACACGCGCCCACACATACTCACGCACACACATGCACACACTCACTCACCCACGCGCGCGCACACACTCACTCACCCACGCACGTGCACACACACGCGCGCATGCACAGAGACACGCACATGCACACACTCACACACATGAGCCGCGCGTGCGCGCACCCACCCACACACACAATGGGGATCCCTTAAAACCATATCAAAACTGAAGGATGAAGACCAAAGACTTGTTTAGGGATTGACACAGAAGAAATATAGAGTTGAAAAATTGTGTCAAAATTGTACTATATTCACAAAATTGTGCTAAAAGCGTTATTAAGAGAAGGCTTGTGCTAAATTTGGATATCTACAGATGTACATTTCAAAAAAAAAGTTTGGCAGAGAAAAAAATTATAAGGCATAAAGCACAAATTGATGATATTTTTCCCTAACAAATAGTGACTATTAGGTAGAACAATGACTTGTTGCACCTCTGAAATTGAGGTTGAAGAAAGAAGTTTAAAGGTGAAGTATGTGACACAATTGTGATGGCGATTCTTAAGAACACTAACATTGTGTTAGATCATATCTCTAATGAATAGAGCTTCACATCTTTAATCCTCGTAATCAATACGATCTCACACACAACCTCCATTTCCTTTGAAAATACAATATCTTTATGGGGTGCTCCCTCTATAGAGATACCCTGCCATGGCTCTTATAATTCACTTGACACCTAAATATAAAATGCTCCTTTGATTCAAGTTCATTATGGTAAAGTCTACACATGCATTGATGTCATCGAATAAAGAGCTCTTACTCCATGTAAAGCTTATGAGAGCTTACCCACAATTTTCCCAAAGGAAATAATAAACGAAAAGAGAGATCAATGTACTTGGGAGAAATAAAACGTCCATCTTCCATTTGAATATAGTGTGTCAAGTAGTGATGCATTTTTATGACAATGGTTATGATGGTTTTGTTCAAGTGGATTTTACGTATGCTTTGTAAGTCCCATCCTTAAGCATCAATGAATATCTATTTTCAACATGTGGGAAGCATTGATGGAAAAGGTGTTATGAGGAAGAAGAATGTATCAATATCAATTGTTTGTAGGAAAGTCATACATTGAGCATACAAAGTGTTCTTGATCCCTTGTTCATATAACTTCATAGATGATTAAAGAGCCTTGAATGGATATCTTTTATTCTCAAATCTTGTATATGTCATACATCGTAATCTATGAAGCAACATCACTATATGGACTACAACTGAGATGTGAAGTGAATGGGTGCCAGAATAATCCAAAATAATTGCATGCGTAACTCACAATTATAATTACATGTGTAACTAGCCATTTTTTTTGGATAGAATGGAAATGAAAACTCTACCAACCCAATCCCAACTTGTAATACAAAGCCCGTGTCCCCAAATCTTATAATTGTACAATATTGTTGGTGACACCAGAGTTTGGAAGATACACAATTTTGCTTTGTCATTCTAAAATTGGAGCTAGAAACACTTATCTTTCAAGTGTACTAAGTACAACACACTCATTGCATAATCTCTCTTCCAAAACAGGTTGCATATTGAAGGGAGATCCTTTGAAACGCACACACCAAGGTAACTATAGGAGGAAAACACTTCAACCAGACTTCCTTTGTAATTGAGATTAGTTTCTTGCGCTTTTTTTAATTGTGTTGATAACCATGACCTTTGTTTTACTCGAGTTCACTTGTAAATTGTGTACTACAAAATTAGCTCAAAATGTGAAGATGTTGTAGCCTTACAACAATGTGTGACCTAAGAATACTATCATCTATAAATAATAAAATAGTGATGACTATATCATAAAGATTGCAACCATCATTTGTTTACCCCAAACTTGCCATGACTTCCCTCTAATTCATCCATGTGAGAAAAAATAGTCTAGTGATGAAGAATAACCCTACATAACGCAATAGCCTGAATAAATGTATCATTCGATTAAACAATGAAGTGCACTTCTACATGTGTTAATATGTTATGCTAGTGACTTAGTTTTCTTTTTCTTTTCATGCATTAACAATGGATGTTTGGTATGCTTGTTCTATTTCATGGTTCACCCTATTGTGCTTAAGCTCAACATGCATGCCCGAATAGGACCCTATCTTTTCAGAATTGTTAGGGACCCCACTAATAAACAACTTGAAAACTCTGATTTATTGCAACATTTATTCTTTATGAAAACGATGTTGCTTTACAACTTTATTTTTACATTTCTACATTACTTAGCAGGTGCAGACCTGCGAACAACTATATAAAATGATATTACATTTGTACTCCACGTCAATAAATATGATGGATCAAGTATATGTAATTGGGAACGGCTTGCTTTGACAAATATTTCGATGGAATAAGCAATCAGCTTTTTATAATTGAAGACAGGCTTTTGAAAATTGAGTCTATGCTTTTTCAATCAAAAAAAAAAATACAAATCTGTTTTATATCACCAAAGAATGCATGTGAATCTTAAGGAATGAAAGTTTTAATGAACTGACTGACAGCTACAACAAACGAATGCATGAACAGCATGGAAGGTACTCGCTCTGCACAAGTGTCTTCAAATTTGAGCACCACTGTGCCATATGGAGAGTTGACAAGATTCTGGCTTTGATCATACAAGAAAGTTACTTTTCTAGGAGGCCCTTAAATAAATCAATAAAGAACAAGGATATCAGCCTTAAATATATATTATTGATATCCCTGCATTCGGGGCTATTACAGGATAGCAGGCATATAATGTTCCCTATTGAAAAATGCAATTTGGAAGTTGCTAGAATTCCAGAAATTCGGATTATTTTGTATCTAGGTTTTTTATGGTAATACAAGTTCCTGAAAATATCATCCAAGGACCCACAACACGTTGTCATGCACTGTTTTATATTGTGGACAAAAATTGGTAGATTTCAGTTGTGTAACAGGATGATCTCCATCGATATCTGTTAATGGTCTCTATGAACATAAATTGGTCAGATTTTATTCATTTTTTATCATCGTAAAGTTATTAAAACATGTCTAAATTACAAAAAGGATCATGACAAGTGCATAATCAGTTATTTTTCCTGTCAAACTTGCAAAATTCATCATCTACCACTGGGAATGTAATGGTAAAACTGACAGTGTTCATTCAATTTTACAAGAATTTTAACGTAAAGGTAAGCACTCACAATGCTTGTAAATATTTCATTCTCTTGGAGAACTTGCATTCATCCATTTTGGCATCCAAAGTTACTGGTACAATTTGGTTGCATACAGAAAATCTGAAAGAGAAACTCATCTGTCCATCAAGGTCTAGCTTTCAAGTAAAGTGGGTAATGTGTATGTGCATTTTTACATCTTGCATGCTCCAAAGTACACAACAGAATACGTCTCAGTCATCAGACCATCCTCATGAGAGAACTTGGAAACCAATTCTACTCGTAGCAATATGGTAGTCACCTTCATGACGAGGAAAATTGCTCTTTGTTGACCTTCATTTATCTTTCTTGATTCAGCAATGAACAATCTACATGTGTCATCTGCACTTTAAACACATGATACAGTTTGATTGTTGGTATCTTTGCTTATCTTGTTCTTGATCATTTTCAGTCTCTAGATTCTCCATTGCTTTGATAAAATTCCGCATATGTTGTATATATTCTGCATAGAGCTCCAAATTGCAGTGCCCACCACCTTTTATCCACAAAGGATCATATTTTTCTTTACTTAGCTCCCATAGTGTCTTTCCATGTGACCAATCAACAACATTATCAGCTGTTCCCTGCAACAGTAGTAGGGCTATTTGTTAAAAACTCCATTGTATTCAATTAACATCTGATTTGCAGTAAATCTGGCTGGTGATAAACAAAACAGAATCGATTCAATAGTATTGATTATGTTAATTAAGAGATGTTGACACAATGCCAAAAAATATGACAGACCAGTTTTATGTTATGTAATGATAAGTCAATTGAAAAGTTTATCACAAACATTTTTTGGGATCAAAAGAGAATGAAAATTCATATAGGTCTGCATGTACCCCATCTCGTAATATTTTATGAAGGGATAGATGTGAACGTGGAGACATACAATGCATAACTAGCAAATATCGTATAAACCCACAAAAGGAGCAATGATTTCTATGTTCTCTCACCCACTTTGATAGCTCCGTCTTTTCGTACATGTTTATTATTTTACTTTTATGGTTCATCTTTAACTGTTCAATAGCTAACTAAACAAAATAATAATGGTAATGATGGAAGAAACCAGGTATGATTGAAACCTTCCTCCCACCACCCATTGTCAAGAATGTAGAAGTGCATATCAGCATAAACAAGGGAACTGTCACGCTGATATCCCCCCTGAGCTCATCACCATGCTTAGCATCCAGTAGGTGAGAATATTAGCTTCCCAGACTTATGACTGTCAAGTATCATACTGTAGCTGTAGACTGTTTACCATAACGTCTGAAGTATTAAAATTTAAAAAGAACATTTAACATTAAGAGCAAAAGGAAATAAGGTTTCTGTTAGGAATTAATAGAATCTAATGCGGAATAATTCTTTAAAATCGCAATAATAAGAAGTATGAATAGAAATTACAGAAATGAAATATGCAAAACACGAAGACAATATTTAATGTGGTTCACCCAATGTGGGCTACATCCACCAAGAACACTTGCTCAGATTTTATTACAAGCCAACAGTCTTCACAATTACAATAACCAGATCTTGTTTGGAGCTGTGCTCAACAAACCCTCCCGAATTCGCACTTGAATTCGCACACACTATTCACCTTCACAAAAACACTCATATCAATCCTATTGTATGTCCATCTATATATAAGTACATCAATAGGTAGCCGAAAAGGCGGTTTTATAAAACAATGGGTACCGAAAAGCCATGGGCCCAAAACCAGCCCATAACGGTTACCCATTACCCATGGGTTAATAAACCACCCATAAAAATTTGTTTCAGGGGCTTCACCCCCCCGAACCCCCTTGACCCACTCACCGGTGAACAGGACTGCCGTAAAAATATCCGAGTGTAACACATGGCAGGTGTACCAAACTCTAATATGAAAACAGGCTCCACAAACATAACAATCTCCCACTTGGAGACTGATTTCCACCAAGCAAGCTTCTCAACCCTTCACTGTCATCCGCAAAGGCCAACCAAAGCTGAACATAGCCTTAGTTTATCCCTTGCGACCACCTTGGTCATCATGTCTACAGGATTCTGACTGGTATGAATCTTCTCCAACTTCAACTTATCTTCCTCCAAAGCTGTCTTGATGAAATGATATCTCAACTGTATATGCTTTGTCCTAGAATGGAAAACAGAGTTCTTAGCTAAGTGAATAGCACTCTAACTATCACTATATAGCTTTCCAACTTTCTGCTTATGCCCCAACTCATCAAGCAATTGTTGTAGCCAAATCATCTCCTTGCTAGCTTCTGTAGCAGCAACATACTCAACCTCAGTGGTTGACAAAGCGACAACCTTCTGTAATCGTGAAATCCAGCTCTCTGTTGTATCACCTACGGTAAATACATAACCTGTTGTGCTCCTCCTGTTGTCCAAATCTCCAGCCATATCTGAGTCAACATATCCACACAAAGTAGTGTTTGATCCACTGTTACACAAAACAATACCCATGGTCCCTCTCAAATACCGAAGTATCCACTTTACTATCTATCAGTGCTCATTTCCTGGATCACTCATAAACCTACTCACTGCTCCCACTGCATGGGCAATATCTGGCCTAGTGCATACCATAGCATACATCAAACTGCCAACCGCTGATGAGTGAGGCACCTTGGACATCTGATTTCTTTCCTGCTGTCTTGGGACACTGATCCTTTGATAACTTAAAATGGCCTGCCAAAGGAGTCTCAACCGGTTTAGCATCCTACATGTTAAACCTATCCAATACCTTCTTAATGTACTCTTCCTGAGATAAAGTCAGCTTCCGTTCTTTCCTATCCCGAGTTATCCTCATACCAAGGATTTGTCTGGCTGCCCCCAAATCCTTCATATCAAAGGATTCACTTAGCTGTTTCTTGAGTACTTTTATTTCCTGCATGTTTTTACCTGCAACCAACATGTCATCAACATACAAACACAGGATAATATAACTTTCATCCTCAAATTTCTTTGTATACACAGAATGACATCTAATATAACCTTGCTCCATCATGAAGCTATCAAACTTCTTATACCATTGACGTGGAGCTTGTTTCAGGCCATACAAGCTCTTCTTCAATTTGCACACCATCTCCTCTTTACCTTTGACTTCATATCCTTCTGGCTGCTGCATATATAGCTCCTCCAAATTACCATGGAGAAATGCAGTCTTTACATCTAACTGTTCTAAGTGCAAGTCTTCTACTGCCACTATTCCAACAACAATTCTGATAAAAGTCATTTTTACTACAGGAGAAAAAATTTCATCAAAATCTATACTTTGTTTCTATGCAAACCCCTTGACCACCAACCGGGCCTTACATCTTTTATTTCCTCCTTTGTCTTTAACTTTGTACACCCACTTGTTCTGCAATGCTCTTTTGCCTTCTGGTAGCTTCAGCAAATCCCAAGTCTGGTTCTCCATGAGAGACTTATGCTCCTCATCCATGGCTTGCTCCCACTTCTTACTGGCATCTACCTGCGTTGCTTCATCAAAGCTCTCTGGCTCTCCACTATCAGTGAGTAATAAATAATAAAGAGGAGATAAACGTTCAGGTTCTTTTCTTACCCTAGAAGTCCCCTCACTGTAGGAGTTTGGGGTTCCTGTTGAGTAGGTTCTTGAACTGATTCATGGGTCACTGTCCCATCCGGAAGATCCTCTACCACTTCATATTCTTTTTTGGATTCTTCCCTATTTTCCTGCAACTGTTGCTTATACATTACTTTCTCATTAAAGACCACATCCCTAGACCAAATGATTTTTTTGTCCTTAATACTCCAACATTTAAATCCAAAGTCATCACCACCATAACCAATAAAAGTGCATTTTTTCGATTTAGCCTCTAACTTAATCCTATCATCCTTGTCAATATGAACAAACACCTCACATCCAAAGACTCTAAGAAATGAGTAATTGACTTTCTTACCATACCAAGCCTCCTCATGTATGCCTCCATCAAAGGCACTTGAGGGTCCTTTGTTTATCAAGTACACAGTTGTGCTCACCGCTTCTGCCCAAAAATAAAGAGGCGGTCCTGCATGTATCCTCATGCTCATAGCACGTTCCATTATTGTTATGTTCATCCTTTCTGACACCCCATTCTGTTGCGGGGTTCCTGGAACTGTCTTTTGCATGCGGATTCCATTCTTAGAACAATAATCATCAAATTCATTGCTGCAATACTCCCCTCCATTATCTGACCTGAGACATTTTAACTTAAAACCTATTTCATTCTCTACCAAGGCTTTCCATTTAACAAAAGTATCAAATACATCAGATTTGTTTGTAAAACAATAAACCCAAACTTTCCTTATTGCATCATTAATAAAAGTAACATAATAACTTGAACCCCCAAGAGATGATACCTGAGCCGGCCCCCACACATCAAAATGTACCAACTCTAACTTACTCTCTTTCTTTGTAGGTCCAACCTTGAGAAACCTTACTCGCTTATGTTTCTCATATATGCAGTCCTTACAGAACTCCAAACTTGTTTCTGTATATCCAGGCAAATCCTTCTTTATGATCTCCATACCCTTATGGCTCATATGACCAAGCCTATAGTGCCACAATGTTGTATCTACTTCTGAAGCCACAAGATTACAAACATTAGTGCTATAAGTGGTTAAATATAAGGTTCCAACCTTCTTACCTCTTGCCACCACAACAGCACCCTTGGTAACCTTCCAAGAGTCAGCTGTAAATATCACAGTACAACCATCACTTCCCTATTGCCCCGCCGATATCAAATTTCTCCTTAATATAGGCACATGTTTAACATCTTTCGATAGCCATGTATTCTCATTCTGCATCTTAACCTGAACAGAACATTTTCCAACTATACTGCAAGGCTTATCATCACCAAGAAAAACATGTCAAAAATCCCCTTGAACATAATCAACAAAATAATGCCTATGTGGAGTAGCATAAAAAGAAGCCCCTAAATCTAAAACCCGAAATTTAGTAATATTATGCAAAGAAAGAATCAAAGCATCCTGGCATATATTACCCGATGCCACATTTGTCTCCTTGTTTTCTTCCTGTTGTTTCTTCTTATCCCAAAGCTCCCAACAATCCTTCTTTGCATGTCTAAACTTTCCACAATTCTAGCATACAATCTTGCTCTTGGATTTTGACATTGCCCGATCTTTCGATTTTCCACGGTTTCCTCTATTCTTCTGTCTCCCTCTAGTTTCCACTGTCAAAGCATTCCCTGAAGTAGAAGATTCCTTGGAGCTTTTTCTTCGCATTTCCTCGCTTAAAATCACCCCTACAACATCCTCAAACTTCAACTTCGAGTTAGCTGGAACCGAGTTGCTTACCGCCATTACCAGGCTATTCCAACGCTCAGGTAAATAGCACAGAATTAATAAAGCCCTAACTTCTTCATCAAATTCTATTGTAACCAAAACTAGCATATTCACAACCGTATTGAAATCATTTAAATGATCTGCTACTGAACTATTCTCAGACATCTTCATATTAAACAACTTTTTCATTAAAAATATCTTATTAGAGGCAGAGGGTTTTTCATACAACTTCCCTAATGCATCCATTAGATTTTTTGTAGTCTTTTCCTTTGAAACATTAAATAATACTGAAGATGCAAGACACAGCCGGATCATTCCAAGTGCCTTCCAATCCAACAAATCTCATTCCGCATCTGTCATACTCGAAGGTTTGTTCACCTTCTCAGACAATGGAGTATAAAGATCCTTCTGATAAAGGTAATCTTCCATCTGCATCTTCCAAAGACTAAAATTATGCCCATTGAATTTATCAACCCTTGATCTTCCATCATCTGCCATAGCTCCCACTCAAGCTAAAAAACTTTCCCTGCGATTCAACACTTCAACAAACCAAACCAAGCTCTGATACCAATTGTTAGGAATTAATAGAATTTAATGCGGAATAATTCCTCAGAATCGCAATAATAAGAAGTATGAATAGAAATTACAGAAATGAAATATGTAAAACACGAAGACAATATTTAACGTGGTTCACCCAATGTGGGCTACATCCACCAAGAACACTTGCTCAAATTTTATTACAAGCCAACAGTCTTCACAATTATAATAACCAGATCTTGTTTGGAGCTGCGCTCAACAAACCCTCCCGAATTCGCACTTGAATTCGCACACACTATTCACCTTCACAAAAGCACTCATATCAATCTTATTGTATGTCCATCTATATATAAGTACATCAATAGGTAGCCGAAGAGGTGGTTTTACAAAACAATGAGTACCGAAAAGCCATGGGCCCAAAACCAGCCCATAACGGTTACCCATTACCCATGGGTTAATAAACCACCCATGAAAATTTGCTTTGGGGGCTTCACCCTCGAACCCCCTTGACCCGCTCACCGGCGAGCAGGACCACCATAAAAATATCCGAGTGTAACACATGGAAGGTGTACCAAACTCTAACATGACAACAGGCTCCACAAACATAACAGTTTCAATCACAAATATATAATGGAAATTAATATAAGGCATCAAAACAACAAGCATTAGCCCTGCACTCTGCTTCAGCAGATACTACTCATTAACCTTCAACTTTATAAACTCTCTCACAACATCAAGATATTTCCCACTTCATATCCAAAATAAACCAGTTTCAGGCTTGTTAGGCACAGTAAATGAAATCAATCTCTCCAGAGACTATACCTACATAATGAAGCTCAAATCCACATCTCTCTAGATCCACTCACCATCTATAGAACTTTCAACAGCTTGATAGTTCAAATGACCAATAAAAGCAACAAAATGGCCAGAAAATTAGAAATTATAGAGTTCTTTACATAGTCACCAAGACACGTGGGACACGGGTATGTGGATGGGGATATCATTTTGAAATAGGATACTGGGGTATACATTCAGCAATATTGCATTTAAATGTATTCAAGAGGAGATGTGGGTGTACACATACAGGTTCCACGTCCTTGAAACTAAGTTTATTGGTTCATCTGGGTTCTTTGAATCCACCAATGTGATTAGCAAGTGACAGCAGATCATATGGAATGGACTTCAGACATACTGATACTTTGGAAAGGATTAAAACCTGAGCCCTTACCATCCTGCTATAGTAATCAAGCCTTCTTCCTAAAACAATGGGCATAGAGGTAAGAGTGAACTACCCGGTGCTGCAAAACATATGTAGAAAGTGAAACTGTTAAACAAATCATGTTTTTATTTAAGCCTATGTTTGTGAGCTCTGATATTTATTAAACAATTGCATAAGAAACAGATATGCAAAACCATAGTTTTGTAAACCAAAACCTTGTGAGATACAAGTTTGCAATGTTGTTATGATATGCTTGTCGTTATATCTAAAGTTGGCATAGATCATGTAATTTTATAATAATTAACAGCTCTATGTTGTACATCTCTTTGGTGTTTACTCGGTTATACATAACAAAACTACCTTGGGGTTGAGCTTCATTGAGCTTTTTATTGGAAAAAATGCATCTAAAATGGAATATTTGCATGAATCAAAGTGTCCTTGAGCATTCCGATTTAAATATATGTAAATATTTCTCTCATTCTCCATCTCTACCCTTAACTCAGACTCTCTGTCTAGAAAAGCTTAAAGAGAGGATTCAACAATAATATATGCATGACTGTAAATTCTATTAACAAACTTCTGCTGACTTTTGTTTGCTTTGTTGACCAGTTCATAGCACACTTTATCCATTGGCTCATTGAACAATGAACTCTTTCTCTGATAGTGCTCAGTCTGGTTCTACATTATTAAACTCAGTCATTCGTTTTCAACCAGAGGGATCCTCTGATGGTACTCATTTTCATTTTACACATCTTCCACAAGCTCGAAAAAGGACGTATTTTTCTTGTTTTTCATTCAGCATTCTCCATTGGGACCAATCGAGCACAGAGGTCAATTATTCTACCCTAATGCTGCTTTTACTGCTGCTCAAATCTTTCCTAGATAGCCCCAGCAGTTTTGAAGAACTCAGAGTCTTGAAGAGGGTTTTGCTGAAAATTTTCAAGAACTTCAATCTTCTTGAACTTTATTATGATCATTTTGGTTACATTATCTCTGGTACAAATGGCATTCTCAATAGTTTTGATTCCAAGCTGGAAAAAAAAACACAGCAATACAAGAGAACATAAAAAATATGTGGCCAAACCAAGCTCTCCTCTTGCTTTTTTTCTCATTATTTCATTCACATACAAAGATATATAATACATTGTTTTACAACTCCCTTCAAATTCATGAGAAAATACAAGGTTCAAGTGCAACCTTTCACCTTCCAATTCCTTTGTGTGGCTTTGGGATGTATTTTGATTATTATTTTATTTACTTTAGATCAATTCTTAACATATTCCCATATGATCCAAAGTCTGTTGAACTCGTTATCTATATCTAAAATGATGCATGGATCATGTTTGAAACTATGCTGCAATACTTTAATAGAATCCTCTCGATATGATGGTACTAAGCTGTACATTCGTGTCTCTGTAGGTGCACCCAACTGACATACTCATGACAACTGGATCCAGCTGAATATCTTCTGATAACTCTAAAAGATTATCTAGATCGCCCCATGTGCTCTTCGTTTGTTCCTCTTTCGGATCATCGATGGACATTTCCTTGTTAATCTGCCACCTACTTATACGTTTCCAGTTTCCATTTGCCCTCGTTTTGCGCATCAATCTTGGTCATTTGCAGGAATCCCTTTTCTTTTCTCCTTGTTCTGGCTTGCTCTGCAAAAGTCTTCATGTAACTTTCCTCTTCACTATGTGCATGATATACTTGCACAATGCCGAGTACGTAGTCAAAACTCTAGTCCTTTGCTTGGTGCATGCGACCTTGGGGTCAACATTCCTCCTGTACGAATTAGCTTGTTTGTCCCCAAACAAGTTTGCACTATCTGCACTGATTGCCTGAACTTTAGTCTGTAACTCTTGCTCAAACCAAATCCATTGTTTTGCCACTGTGACTTACTATTTTCTGTCTCTCTTGTGCAACCAATACCAATCCTTCCAAATTTTCCAAGATGGAGTCTCTTCATACCTCTTCTCAAAGGCTTTATACTCTCTTTTGTTCTAGCCATTCTTCACACATGGTCATCTCTTCTTCCATGATTTTCCTTTGAAATTGCTCAAAGGTTATTTAAATTTCTACACAGTTTTGTGACATTTCAACCTTGAACACATTTGATTCATCTAACTGCTTCTGTCATTTGGCTTTGTTCTTCTCTCTAAACATGTGCATGGACATCTGATTGCAAAGGGCATTATCCCCCTTCATGTCTACATCCACAAATGTCTTCTTATATTGGAACCTATGTCACAGGATTCGCCGAATTTCATTGATGAAATTCGAAATTCAGCGAATACCATCACGAAATATGAAATTCGTCAAAATTCGCGTATTAAATTCGTTTGGGTTTGCAAGAACACTGTTAAATCGTAGGGTTGCAAGACTGTCAGATCGCAAGCGTTTGAAGAAAATTGTTAAATCCTAGGGTTTCGACTTGAAGAATGGTAGAGTGTTTGTAAAAGCGCAGGGAAACTGTTGCAGAATCGCGGGGCTTTAAATGCAGAATTGCGGGGCTTTAAATGCAGAATTGCAGGGCACCAGTTGATTGAAATCATGGCATGAATGGACTGCTTACAGCGACGTCTGGTCCATTAATTTCCAGCTCCAGCGACAAATCCTTCAAAGTTCACGCAACTCATTCTCTATAAAGTCCGTGACACTATTTTATGACATATTTAAGTTTTGCGACTTCAATAGTTTTATTAATGACTATTAATTTATTTAGTTTAAAGATTTAGTAAGGATTAATTAATTAATTGTTATTAACTTTGATGCTATGCTACGATTTCAATGTTTTAATCATTTTTTAATTAATATAATATTTATTAAAAATTAATATTTATATTTTTGTACATAAATACATAGATAAGAAATGAGATTTTAAAATATAAATACTAAAAACAAAATAAAGAAAAATTAAATTACTAAGTATAAGGTTTTAAACTTAATTATATTAATTAATAGGTATTTATCTCTTTAT
Source organism: Taxus chinensis (assembly GCA_019776745.2). Taxonomy (NCBI): domain Eukaryota; kingdom Viridiplantae; phylum Streptophyta; class Pinopsida; order Cupressales; family Taxaceae; genus Taxus; species Taxus chinensis. The sequence continues at coordinate 347,699,860 of CM034151.1, forward strand.
TTTTTAATTTTAAAATAAAAAATAAATTTAAAATGTAGATTTATATTCGTCGAATTTAATTACGAACTTTTTCCCGATTTTATAGATTGGCAAATTTGTTCCGAATTTTATCTTCGTCGAACACGAACACAAACACGAACCTTGTGACTTAGATTGGAACCATTCATACACACGGCCTGCCAGCTTTGTCTTGTCCCAGAGTGAGTTAACAAGGTTGATTAACTCCTCTGCATGGTCTTCCCATGTTAGCTCTGTCTCTACTAACTTATATGGTAGAGTTCTTATACACTTGGTTGTTTAGTTGTGCCTAGTATGCTAAAAATACTCCCAACTCCTTTCCCTGACTTGTACATGGGCTTCATTCCTCTTACATCTATGGTTCCCCAGATGTCTGGTAGTCATTTCTCAATGAACTCCACATAACTCTTGGCGCACGTCTCCAATTCCAAAATTCGGCTCATGGCCCTTTTAAATCTCTCATTTACTTGAAATATTTTCTCTTGATCCTCATCAGTCACCTTATGTCTGGACATCTCCATGGACACAATCACAAGTACAAGTTCCCCTCGTTTTGTGGTACACCAGCATGAATAGCATACTCCGGTGCCTTTCTCTTATTTTGCGCTTGCATCTACTTCAAGCTTCATCGGATCCCAAATTGCCTCTTACGGGACATTGAACTCAATACGCTTGTAGTGTTCATCCATAATGTGCTTTAATCGCTCATGCCCATTTTTTAAAAGCGGTTTGGGTGCATCGCCTCCCAAGACTTGAGAAGTTTTGCAAACAATGAACTCACCTCAATAGCTTAGCTCGGGCTACTAGTCTAGATATTCAAGGAGTCACCTTAACCTTCCACTTATTCCTTACAACCTCCTCTTTTCTTTTCTACCCTCAGGCCCATGTTTTGCACGTTTGTGACCTCCTTTAGTGGGACATTTGTGCAACGCTAGGGACTTTTTGTGTACATTCTTTCTATGGGCTCTTTTCCTTCTCCACACACGACCCTTCCTCCTTGGCATGTGTCTCTTCATTTAGTTTCTTTTCCTAGGGTTTTCATTCTTGGTCTTCAAACTCTAATGCGAAACCTTCTAACTCGGTTACTCGGCAACCATTGGTCCTTGATTTTTCTCCAGCTTTGACCCATCCACCTCCTTGCACACATTCTTGGCACTTGGTGTTCTTTTTGTATTTGGTCCCTCTTGTCCTACTTGTAAGACCCTTTCTCCCTTATTCTCTACTCCCACTATGTACTTTTTGCCTCTTGTGTTGGTCACTCGCTGTTGCTTCTTGGATTGTTACTCTAGGATGCTCCTCTTGCATGTCCTTCTCGGAATGCACCTTCTTTGTTTTCCCATATGAAGAGGAAAATTCTTAGTGCAAGAGTGTCATGGCCTTCTTGCTTTTCTTTAGTTACCCCTTTTCATCCTCCAACTTCTTCTTGCACTTTTCTTCATCTTTCCTTAGAATGGCGTCCTCACCAATAGTTAAACCTACTTCCACCTTCCTCTTTAATGGGATCTATTATGCACGTCTTGGCTTGAGCCTTACCTGGTTTCAACTTCTTGTCAATTTCACAGTTATTTCCCAACAAAAGAACAAATATTATCGGGTTTATCTCAACCAAGTCATGTCACAACCCATTTCCAACTTCCTGCAAAATCCTTATTACTAAATTATAATGAATTATTTATTATTAAATAAATGGAAAACAGTTACATGTACATACCTTATTTTTCATTGTTACTAACGATTTCTCTTTGCAGGTTGTTGGAACATTAATCTCCCTAAGTGTGTGCCTTAAGGGGCATCACCAGAATGGGGTTGGGTTGGTTAGTAGTACCTGGTGAGAGAGTCATGTGGCATTACCCTAACTTGCCCTAGCATACCTTCCTAACCCTTAATACCCCCTTATTACCTTTCTACTACCTCCTTGGCTACCTTATAATCCTCTTACAACTACTTGATATCCTCTACTTACCTTTATGTGAGAATGTTTGTGACTGATAGCACATCTAGCAAGCCCTTTTCTCAGCCAACGGCATCGACCACAACCAATTCCATCGCCTAAGAGAGAACATGACTTCAGGTCATGTGCCCCTGTATAATGGCATCAATGTTGTCATTTCAGTAAGAACATCATCACATAGTCTTTCTTCTTTCGCTTATGAATATGCCCTTATAGGTTGAGGTTTAGGGTTTAGTGGAGTTGATACTTGGAGGGCTACTTTGGAGCACTAAATTACTAGGAGGTGTTGACGACCAAAATTGTTCACTTCAAATTTTGGGGGCCTTATAGTCTAAATCTTGGAGTTCAAGGGTTTAAAAAGTTAGATTATATGGTATTTAAGTAATCTATTGATCTAAACATGTAAAAAATGCTTGCCTTTATTTGCCTTGTCATTCTACAAGTTGGATCCAAGAGAAATTGGGGATTTTGAGGTGTTATGCCACTTGAAATGTTCAAAGTCGTTCAAATCCTTTGGCTCTCCATTTAAATGAGGTTGTCAAATTAAAAAGATATGGGCTTGAGCATGCGTCACTCAACAGTGCTTGTAAATAATTCAGGACTAAGTTGCTTTAAAGTTTATCACTTCTCGGGAGACAAATTAATAACAAGTGGCATGGATTAACACGTGGAGCTCATCGGCTCCCTCGCCTTTCTTAGAGTGTTCAAGATATAACCGCTTCTTCATGTTTTGAAAACCTCTCACTGATGGCTAACACGCAGCACTTATCGGCGTTCAACACTCTTGTGGGCCTCAACCCTTGGCATTAAAGTTGTGCATTTTCTAAGAATCCGTAAGGCACCAATTTGAGACAGGTCACAAGGAGATACACATGGCAGCAATTGGCATATAGAGCTATGTCATGACTTGGCCAAGGGTTATAGCTTTGTTCTAGGTCTACACAGGACAGTGATGATGAATATGTGTCGATGATTGGCAAAGTAGAGGACACAGCCCAAGATTTTAAAGGCTCGTGGGGAGCGGTGTCACCGATGGTGGCCACGTGTCATCCATTGGTGGCCCAAAGATATAGAAGACTAAGCCCAAGTCTCAAAACCTCATGGTGAATGGTTAAGTCGATTGAGGCCACATGTCTCAAATCAGCTAAGGCTAAGGTTTGAGGCATGGATAAACGAAGCTATGTGGCACTAAGCGATTGGCTGCAGAGACTATCACTGGGTTAAATTTGATGGTCTAACTCAACACAAAAATAAGCTTAGGGACGTCAATGGAAGCATGACAGAGCTATGGTTTTTCGCTCGTATCTCTTGACTGGGAGCTCCAAATCACTTGCAACCAGTGTTATTGGAATGGTCTTCCAAAGGGCTACACATTGGTGCAAGTTTTCGAAAGAATGGTAGAGAGATTCTAGATATTTTCGTGACGAAAATTTGGGGTGTCCTCTACTTGTTCTTTTCATTCTAATGGCGCCCAAATTATTCTCTGAAGCTTTTGGATTGTTTTGGTCTCTTATAAAATATGCCTTCATGTTATCTCCTCCTTCTGGGCCCCACCAAAACGCATTAAGGAGTTAATCAAGTCGTAAATCAAAAAGGAAAGCTATCACAGTGATCCAAAGGTGAAGAATTTATCTTCTCAAGCAAGTGGCAACTTCCTCTTCATCCATTATCCTGACTTTTAGGGATGCACATGCGTTTTCTTCATGGATCTTCATTTGCATTTCCTCACAGGTAACTTTTATGCCAAATTTGGCTTGTTTCAAGGCAGAACTTGTGTTTCTTTCTATGTTGATTTGACAAAACTCGTGTTTCTTTCTATGTCGATTTAGCAAGGATGATCCAAACATGGTTTTATCCCCCCATTCATTGGTGGGTGACTTGCTTTCATCTCGTGTAGACAATTGGCTCCTCAACCTTTGATTGCTTTTGAAGGAATATTCTAAGTGCCTTTGCTTTCCACTTCTACAAAGGAAAATTGTATAAATTGAAGGAAGAATCCTTCATGTTGGTCATTTGGCTAATGAGCAAACTCGGTTGTCCAATTTGAGCATTCTGTTTTCCAGATTTTCTAAGCAATTGATTGATGCTAGCCTTTCTTGGTTTAAGGAGAAAATATTATAGAATGATGAGCAAGTGGTGTAGCTTTGTTAGGATGTTTTGAATGTGTAGATCACGTTTGGTGATGAAGCACTTATTTGTGTTGTGTAGACATTTACGAGTGTTGATTTATAAAATTCTTGCAGGTTTATATTTCTCTATATTTTCTACAATTGTTTCAATATCAGTGTGTTGTCATTTTATAACATCTTGTTCTGATAGGTAGTGAAAGGTACGTGTAGGGTCTCCTCATTATTTGTCTAAATTCATGGCGGAATGTGTAGTAATTGTGTAGATTGTTGTCTTCTATTGGTTGTCATCAATTCATTTTGTTTAATCTGTGGAGACTCCTTCCCAATGGATTTGGTCACTGATCATGGTTCCTTTGACCACTCTCATGGATTCGATCACTGATTCGGTCACTGCTTGATTCCGGAGCAAGCAGCTCAGTCATGCCAAAATAAATAGTTAATCAGTTGGGTCTTCAATATGAAGTCATTTCTAGAGGTGTGGTGCAATTGGACAGGACAACGGTAACAACGGTTGGAATAATCAAAGATTTGGGCCTCACATTGCATGCATGCATGTCCCAATGTGCCCGTCTTACAAGATGTATCAGTCATAGGCTTGCCACCACTCTTTGCATTGTGTTTGTCAAGAGACTTCACCACTAAAATTGAAGGCTATTTGTCTGTTGATTGGCCACATGTTATTCAGAACAAGGTATGAAGCTAAGGCTACAATCATATATGAGCCTATTGTAAACTTTCATATTGAGCCTCATACACCGAGTCCAATCAATATGAATTGTTCAGCATTTGATCAAGAGGATTATCCGAACACCTATGAAGCAGATACCAAAGTCGAATGCATTCCAGACTTGACTCTTGATGAATGGGCGAACAAGAGGCATGCTTTTGACCCTTACAGGGAAATGGAAGAAGCTGAATTGGGAGTCTATTGTTTGCATGAAGAGAATCAACCTCTCCCTAGCATTACCAGGCCAGATCACAAAGATGATAATGAGGTGTGGCAGTTATTCTTTGATGGCTCAAGGAGTAGACAAGGTGCAGGAGGAGGAGCTACACTCGTTTCACCACACGGTACAAAATATTACTCAACTTTTCGTTTCCAATTAGCTTGCTCAAACAACACAGCTGAGTATGAAGCCTTAATTCACATATTGCATTGGACAAGAAAGAAAGGTATTAAGAACTTACGAGTCTTTGGAGACAGTGAGCTAATTGTCAACCAAGTCAGAAGGCAAAAATGCTGCTAGGAATGATCTATTGAAAAACTACAAGAATTGGGTATGGGATCTCATTGAAGATTTCGAAGCTTTTAGCAGCATCTGTTCCATCCCAAGAAAGAAGAACGAAGCAACAGATAGAATTGCAACAATTGTTGGCAACATTTGACGTTGTGGGAAAGTATCAAAAGTGAGAAATCTCAGCCTCATAACAAAGTTGTTGTAAGACTAGTTGTGCCAGATAACAACACATGTTGGCAAGTCTTCGATAATGATTAGAAAATTGTCACTTTTCTACAAGAAGAAGTTGAGTTCTCTGCTAGAAACCAAGACAAGTTGGAGAGCAACAGTATGGTGACCAAGTGGTGCAGTTGAGGACTAACAAATTACCGAAAGGTCTTGTAACTTTGGGGTCAATCTTCAATCCAAATGATCAGTTCCGGAAGGAAAAGGCAAACATTCAGGTAAAGGGTGAGGATTCAGAGCCCATTTCAGTAGATGAAGGCAAGACATTACAAATTGGCAAAGTAAATACTCAACAAGAGAAAGCTAAATTTTTTCAACTTTGTCAAGAATTCTCAGATGTCTTTGCCTGGACTTATAAGGAGGTTTCAACCCAAAATTTGCACAGCATACTATTGAGCTAGATCCGGAATCCAAGCCAATCAGACAGAAGCAAAGGCCAGTGAATCCTCACATTGAACCTCTCATGAGAAAAGAGTTGAACAAGCTAATTGAAGCTAGCATCATCTTCCCTATCAAACATTCAAGTTGGGTTGCAAACTTGGTTCCAGTGAGAAAGAGAAATTGAGAAATCATATTGTGTGTAGACTTTTGTGATCTAAATAGAGCCTTACTTAAAGATCATTAATCCAATTCCATCAATGGAGAAAATATTTCAGGTTGTAGCTGGTTCCAAAAGGTTTTCATTGCTAGATGGCTACTCAAGATATAATCAAATAATGGTCAAAGAGGAAGATCAGTTTAAGATAGGCTTCACTACGAAATGGGGCACATATGCTTACAAGAAGATGTCATTTGGACTGTCAAACGCCGGAGCAACATTTCAGCGAGCTATGGATATGGCGTTCAAAGGACTAATCAACAAAATAGTGCTTGTATATCTAGACGATATCACTGTGTTCTCAAAGAATGTAGCAGACCACCTCTTTCACCTACGGCAAGTATTTCGGACATGTAGAAGATTCGAAGTTTCCTTTGAATCCGAAAAAGTGTGTATTCATAGTGCACGAAGGCAAATTTTTGGGCCACATTTTTTCAAAGGAAGGATTGACAATTGATCCTGAAAGAGTTGAAGCCATCCGAACACTTCCATTGCCACACCACAAGAAAACTCTCTAAAGCTTCTTGGGAAGGATAGACTTTTGTTCGCAGATTTGTGCCTGATTTTGCCACTCTTGTGAAGCCATTAACAATGATGTTGAAGAAGAGTCTTGCATTCAAATGGATAGTAGAAGGCAAAGAGAGTTTTGAGGCTATCAAGCATGCAATATCACAAGCTCCAACTCTTATCAACCCAGATTTCTCCAAGGACTTCATGTTGTATGCTTTTGGAGGATCATACACAATCTCAACTATCTTGGTACAGCTGAATAAGGAAGGTTTAGAACAGCCCATAGCATTCTTCAGTCAAAGCCTAGAAGATTACGAAGTAAAGTATTCTTTCATTGAAAAGCATGTTCTTGCTATCATTAGGAGTTTGAAGAAGTTCAGACACTTGGTCTCGAACAATAATATTCAACTACTAGTGTCTCATGTTGGTGTCAAGAATTCTCTCCTAAACAAGGATTTGAACGATAAGAGGGAAGGTTGGATCACTCGGGTAATGGAATATGATATTGAAATCAAAGTGACCAAGCTGGTTCGTGGCAAAGGTTTGTGTGAGCAGCTCGCTTCCAAACAACAAGTTGAATCAATAGGTAAAGAAGAGGTTGTCCTGCTACTACAGAATGATCAAGAACCACCAGCAAACGATGCACCCATTCCATGTTGGACTCAAGACATGGTGCACTATCCCCAAACAGGTTTGTGCCCTCCAGAATGGAACAAAGCTAAGAGAAGATATTTCAGATTGCAATCCATTCCGTATGTGCTCATTGATGGCATCCTATTCAAGAAGGATGTGAATGGAGTTCTTCTAAGATGTGTGTCAACGAATCAAATGATAAGGATATTACATCAGTTCCATGACGGGGAAGCAGGAGGCCACTTTACCCCACGAGTAACAGCTCTCAAAATCATGAAAGTTGATTACTATTGGCCTACGGTGTTTAGTGATTGTTACTCATGGATCAAGAAATGCAAAAAATGTGCATTCTTCACAGGGAAAGAAAGGTTAATAGCGCTACCCCTTCGTCCAATTTTAGTAGATCAACCATTCACGCAATGGGGATTAGACTTCGTTGGAGTTATCAATCCAAATTCAAGTCAAGGCCACAAGTGGATACTTACGGCAACAGATTATTTCACTAAGTGGACTGAAGCAGTGGGCACTTAAGGAGGCAAATGAATCTAGCATCTTGGATTTCTATGAGGAAATAGTCACAAGATTTGAAGTCCCTGCTACTATCATATCAGATAATGCATTGGCATTTCTTGGCACAAAAATCACTGAATGGATTGTCAGGAAAGGTATATACCTCAACACCCTCTTCAAACTATTACCCTCAGGGTAATGGCCAAGCAGAGTCTACAAACAAGAACTTGCTGAGAATCATCAGAAGAACTCTTGATGAGAATCAGAGAACCTGGAATACAAAGCTCAAATCAGCCTTATGGGCTGATAGAATCCACACCGCAAAAAGTCTACCAAGCAGCTCTCCCTATAACCTTGTATACAGGAAGGAAGCCGTTCTACATATATCACTTGAGTTGTCGGCATTGGAACTCATGGAGCAGCTGGAACTAGATGAGTTTGAGCCCATGTAAATTCAGGTATGCGGAGCTGATGGAATTAGAAGAAACAAGAGAGCCTGCAGTGCAAACCATGGAAAAAGATCAAGCATTGATCAAGAGGAGCTTTGACAAGAAAGCTAAGGCTAAGACATTCCAAGCAAGAGACTTAGTACTGAAGTGGGATGTTGATCGTGCGAAGCCAGGAAAGCATTCCAAGTTCGATGCCATATGGAGTGGTCCATATATGATCACTTAATTCAAGGGTAGCAATGCATTCCAGCTAGCTATGTTGGATGGTGAAAAATTGCATATTTTAGTCAATGGAATTTACCTCAAACATTGCTACTAGAAGGAAGAATTTCTCACCCTTGTACATATTAGTCTAGGATTTCCAATTCCTCCAAGTGCTTTGTGCACATTATTGTTGTTAGAATAGGCATTAATTTCCCTAAGCGTTGGTGCACATGTTCTATTGCTTCTAGTGTATGCTTTGTATACAATTCATCACGCTTCAAAAAAAAGTTGTAGTAAGAGAGCTCACAGTTGCTCGCAACAGTTGCAAATTTCAAATTCAAACAAATGCCGAGCAACTAAAATCAGGGTTTGATGATAGTCCCTACAAGGATCAGCTGGTAACCCAAGTATGAGGTCAGCTCTAGTCGAAGCAGCACTGGGTATTCAAAAGAAGAAAGAAAATCAGGACTTAATAGAGTTCCATGACATCCAAGCGAACAGGTTTCACTCCAATTCTGCAGTATACTTCACCCTGTTAAAAGATCAGTCTTGTCTATCCCCACTTGGTAAGAAATCAGATGTTAAGGCAGCATTCATGGGTACCCATCATTCAACCTCGTGGATCGCAGTTGCAGGAATGGGTGAAATCCAGGTTTCAGGCAATTTTCTATTCTCACAAACCTTGACTTCAAGATTTTTCTTATAAAAAATTGAGAGTGCAAGCTGCGGGGGGCAGCTCCTAAAGCAGGCGGCATCATCTTAAGCATTTCAGGATCAAGTTCTAGAGTTTAGATCATTTCATAATGATAATACCGACACCATGCCCAATGGATAGCTTCAGGTTGTTGGCCATACTCCATTTAGCAGACAAATGCCCCCCGCGAGTCGCCCAAATTGTTATCTAATTTCCCTCTCCCAGTGAAATTGATAATCAGGCAAGCTAGCAAATGCACACCAAACCAGAACAGAGGCAACAGGTTGATCGAAGGGGGCATTGCAGAGAAGAAAGAGGCAATACTTAGAAAAATCAACAAAAAATTCGGCAAAAGTGGATAAAAATGTCCCGAGTGGTCCGAGGGACAGTTGGAACGAAAGTACGCGCGGGCCCCAAAAAGGCTAAGTACCCGTAAAAGAGAAATGCGGCAAAAGCGGAAGATTTTGTCTCGCGTGGTTCCGAGCGATAGCTGGGACAAAAGTACCCAAAAAGCCGATTTGTTCGCAACCAATTCATTGTGGAAAGGCAGAAAAGAATGTCCCGAGCAGTCCAAGGGACAATTGGAACAAAAGTACGCGCAGACCCCGAAAAGCCGAAATAGCCGCAGCCAGTGAAGTGCGGCGATGGCGGAGAAAAATGTCCTAGACAGCCGGAACACGCGGACCCAAAAAGCCCAAAAAACAGAGTCAACTACTCGCATTTATTACAGTATGGCACCCCTCATCTTCAGACAGCCATAACTTTTGACTGGAAGCTCTTATTTGCATGAAATTAGACTTTTTGGAAAGCTCTCAGTTTCCTCTACACAATTATGACTGTTTTTCTTTATATTAGTGAGACTAAGTATTTAAAAATGAAGAAGTATAGTCCGTCATTTTAAAGGGTATTTCCAGATTTCTCACCTACCACATAAAGAGGTATGGGCTTCCTTTCCTCCCCAGCAAGGCAGAAAACCTAGAGGTATAGGTTTTACAATGGCAACCATCATTTTTGGAGGTGACTTTAATGTATTTTTTGGTGGTTGAAGGAGGATTTTGAATTCCTTCTCTCCTCTTTTCTCTCATTCTTCCTATATATTGTAAGGAGGGGCTCATTTTAAAGTTGTTGGAAAACTTGTATCTACCCCTCCCTTCTTCCTTGTCTGTAAGAGATTTTGTGGAGATTCCAAACCTCCTTGCTGGACATTATAATGCAAGATATGTGCCTTGGAGCTTGAGTGTGGTGTATTGTATCAATTTCAAAAGCAATATAAACAGATATGTGGATATTCCAAACACCCCTTTTCTGTTTTATTGCATCTTTTCTGGTCTTTCATCACATACAAATTATTGTCCACTGTTGTGTTTTCATTGCAATACACTGGTTGTGTTGTGTTTATTATGCAGGTTATCTAACCATCCTTCTTGGTGCATCACCTTCCCTTAGAGTAGGTTTTAATTTCATGCATTTCTCTATCTCTATCTCCTTGGAAATATTAGATTAGGGTTAGATCTGCAACTCTCTGCACTTTAGAGTAGTTGGCACTAGGATAGGATAGGAAGTCGGCCTTCTCCGGAGAGCTTTCCCGATTGCAAAGTCCCACACTTTGGGAAATGCTCCATGCTATGCAATCACATTGACTGTAACAATCCTACGAATTGCAAAATAGATCAGGGGTGTTGTGATTACGCATCAACTGGACTCTTACTATGACTACAGGGGTGATTATATGTGTTACTTTTCAAATAGGCTTTTAGTATGACAACAAGGATTAACACTCACAATCTCTTGGTAACTGTAGTAGACTGAAGCTAGAAATTCATGAGACATATATTGATGCAAATTTTCAGACTGTACCATAGCATGCAATAAGACTTTTTGATCAACTGTAGCTTGAGCTGGTTGGACATGTTTCTTGACAGTCCTTGGACTGCATATTATGTTAATCAGTTTAATATGATTTTCTGATGACTAAGCTGTAGTCCTTTATCACTGTATCACATCATTCTACAGTAACTTTGACAATAAGTAGTACTTGAACAAGGCTGCTCTATTTCAGTCCTGAATAATATGACTGTAGCACTGGATTTGGGATCACTAGGTTTGACTGTAGTTTTAGCTCTTAATGCATTAAATTTCTTGTAAGTGAACTTAGACCTTTTGAGAACTCATGACAGTCTAATTTGTATGACTGTAGCTCCAAGTCAGACTCATCTTAACTTGACGATATCCCTGTTGTGATAAGGTGATAATCTACCTTATGTACTCTTCATAAGGATTTGGATGACTGAACCCTTTGTAAATTGTATCACCGCCGTCTTGTATAACTATTGGTATAAGCCTTCAGGGAGTCAGATTTTGGTTAACCAGTGACCAAGGACACCTTTAGACGTTACCTTGTTAAATTCCATGGCTGGCCGGTGACTTGAGACAGACATGACATTCAAGAAAGCCGCCTTGTGTATTGACTGTATCCTGTCTCAAGACAGTGTTAGGGTAGATGATGTAGATCAATCAATATGCTTTAAACCTGAGGGCTTTGTGAACTTCATGTATAATCATACTTGGAACTGTATAGAGCACCAATCAGAAGATTCTTGTACCATTGGTTTGATCTTCACATGTCAGTACTGTAACTTGTTGTATTGCTTACTCTTGAGAACTATTTGGATGCCCTGAACTGTGCTTGACAACCTAGGAAGCTTGATCAATGTAATTAGTAGATTGGTAGCCATGTGTACCTTGTACAATAATCTCTTTCTTGTATTTGGATTGTAAAAAAAATCAATTTTCTAGGAGAATAACAAGGGTTTAAGTGTTGTGCTGAATTTTTGCTTCATCCCGATAGGGCACACACGAGTACATGCATGTACTCACCACCAAGCTCCTGCTTGCATGTTCCCATATAGCTTCGGATATCCTACTTGCACTAATAGAATGTGTTCTCGAGATAAGTGATGTTCTTTCTCTTGAGAGAAATTAGATGCGACTGTTATTCCAACTGACAATGGCAAGTGATTCTCTACATGTAATTGATGAGACGGAAATGCTTTAGCTTAGCATGGGGAACACAGAATGCTTGTCTTTTTTGTTAGACCTATGTAGTGAGTATGTGTGTTGAGCAGACTGAGGACACATGATTGAAAACGATGGAGACTCCGATTCCGCTGACTTCATCGACGTCCTTTTCTTGCCTTTTTTCTATTCTGGTTGCTTATATGTGTGTAGAGTATGGTATTGAGATAGTTGTTTCTATGGACCGATGGACCTAGTTTCTGGTGTACTGCAATCTAAAATTAATAACCCCCCATGTGCGGTTATCAAAATGTTTCTCCCAAAGTAATCGTATAGTTGTATTCATTGCTTGTCCACAATATTTCCCAGAGTTGCATGCTTGTTGGATAGATCTACAGATAGTGGTGTACCTTGTTCTACTTGACTAACTTGTATGTGATAATGGTCGTACAGGCTATTACACGTGCTTTTCATATTAGTTCTGTTAGAAAGTGAATTACTAACACAGGGCTGGGGAGCTTCTTTTCAAATGGCCGAAAAAATACCCTTCACAAAAAACCACTTCCCCCTTTTAGTACAATTTAGGGACCGATAAATTACAACTCACTAGGCTTTTGAAAAGGCCAAAAAATCACCCTTCACAAAAAACACTCCCTCTTTTTAGTACTTAGGGACCGACAAAAAATAACTTGCAATTTTCTGATCAAAAATGGGTCGTACAAGAAGTTCATGTTGACAAAAATACACAAACAAAAGTATTATTTTTATATTTTTTTATTTATTTATATATTTTTATGCTATAAAAAATCCTTTAAAGATTTCTTTTATAGAATTTATAAGCAGAAGAAAATGGTTGGGGGGTTTGAACCCCCAACCACCTCCTAGTTCAAAGTTCTTGTAAAACTTCATATAGCCAAATTGGCTACAAGTCTAACCAAGTGTGTGTGTGTGTGTGTGTGTGTGTGTGTGTCGACTTTTATTTAAGGTCATATTAAGATTTACTCATTTTATAAAATATAAAGGAGAGGGGCTCGAACCATGGACCTCCACTTCCTTCAAGGCTTTAACATGCCCAACCTACTAGTTGCGCTAAAGATCACTTCATGTGCTATTTAAGTTCAAAAGATAGGAGAGGGCTAGGATCAAACCCTCACTCTCCTTAGAGACCTAAGGTTGCACTTAGCTTGTTGTATGAGCTAGCTAAACCCAAGGTCTATGGCTAGCACTAGGATTCTAAGCTTTAGTTTATAAACCCAAATAAAATTTAAAATTAATAAAACAACCAACCTCTTTAAATTTGTTGGACAATAAGTTGAATGGAGCTCCACGTACCCTTTTTAGGGTTTTTGTGGTTTTCATGGGCAATAAACTTGTTTATTATAATGTTTGATTACAATATTAAATTCCTTTTTCACCCACTCGACAAGCTCTTTGTCGCTGCCCTTGAGGAGTGTGTAGTTGCAATGAGAGGCCGCAATTTTTGTAAAATACCAAAAGAACTTGTTCCTGGAGAGGAAGAGCTCATGGGGTCGCCAATGGAGAAGGTAAAGGCTGCCATTTATTTGTAGAGTGGAGCCGTGTATAGTTTTAGCCACGTCCGATGAAGACCCCTGTCACCTATGACTATTGCCACCTATTTGGGTATAGAGAGGACTAATGAAATGGAGCAGCCAAGAGAAGATATACACAAGCTTAGTTGGATAATGCCGCTCACAACAAGGTTTTCAACCTGCCTAGTTATCAAAAGAGCAAAATGCATAAAATGTGTTTCTACAGTGAGTATGGCCCTTCAAATGGTTTGCAATTTGGGGATTTGCCAGTTCCAATGGCAAGGACTGAACAGATTTTGGTTAAAGTCCGCGCAACTGCTCCTAATCCCTTGGATTTTAAGCTACGAGCAATGCATTCTCGAATAACATTATAAATTCTAATGTATCATATTCTTAGATGAGTAATGTCCCCTTTTTCAAATTAAGAGCCTCAAAGTGGACTTCTTGCCATCCCCTTTTCGTGGCAATGAAGCATGGTTGAACAAGGGAAGGAATTGCACTTTCATTTCAGTTTTCTTAATTAGATTTAAAGCAGATCGGATGTGATTGGAGAGTCATAAAGGTAAATTAAAAGATTAAAAGCATACCAAGGAGGTTGGTCCACTTCTTTTTGGCCTTTGGCACCAAGCAAGTGCTATAAAAGAAGATTTGTGACTTCATTTGCATCCTATCTTTGACGCATTTTATCTATACTTGGTTTTTTGGGCGAAGTGCTCATTAACTTTCCACTTGAGGACGAAACCCCTCTTGTGTGGCATTCCAAGGAAGATGAAAATCTTCCTTGTGGCTTGGTGGAGGACGGAAACCCTCCATTGTGGGTGATTTGAAGATATCTATTGAAGACTTCTTGCAGATTTAGATCTAGGGCATCAAGAGAAATATCTACAAAGGCTTTGCATGCATTTTGGAACTCTTCCTAGAGGGAGTGACTAGGGTTTGATGTTAGTTGGGTGACTTCTAGGGCACATATTTCATATCTGATTTTACAATCTGAATCTCCATAATTTATAAGGCCGGAATCTATATTTTTCGTGATTTTTGGTGGTGTTTATCTATCATTTTCAGTGTTGGTTTGTGGTTGTTCTACTGCTGTCCTAAATTTAATTACAGCAATATATATTTGCTGATTTTCTCCAATTGTTGTTACCAAATTGGATGGATATTGATTCTCATATTTGAATTAATCATTTTGAAGTAATTTTCAGTTGTGTATGGTGAATTCTAAGCTCTTATACAGTTCGCCCTAGGGTTTTGAATGATATTACAGCTGCTGTTATAAAAAATCAGATTTCATTTCACGTGGGTTTGTGTGGTTTCCTTATTTTTCAATTTCAGCCCTTGAAAGGGTCATAAAAAGATGTCTCCACGTTTTCGGGATTTGACGAGTTATTTAAGATTTGTAATTAACACCAACCAATTTTCACAAGTTTTAGGCATCTTAAGAGCCACAGGATTTTAAACGGTTTTGAGTATAATAATAAAATTGTAATATTTTCCATGGCTTTTGAAACAACAGAACAGATACTCAAAGTTACTGAGCGACGGTTGTCAAAAAAAAATCAATCCATTTATTGCAATAATGGCTATTAGTTACTTCCATTTCTATCTTCGACTTGCTGCTGGTTTCGAAGTTATTTCAATGTGTTATGAAATCTAATCCTATTTTCCAACTTGTGAGCCCAAGCGGTTTTGAGCTACATTTGTTTTCATTGGTAAATTAGGCTTCCTCTATGATGAGGTTCATATGAGTGGGAACAATGCATTTTATCACAGCCGGCGTCATTTGGGTCACTAGTCTCAACAGCCAAATGAGTGTCGAGGCCATTGTAGTGGAAGAAGAGCACATCTCCATGTTGTGTGCTCTCCAACGATGTTTTCAAGGCTTTCTTGATGTTGGCTCCCATGGGCTTACCCTTAATCTCAACAAAGCTTTTAGTTTCTTTCGTGTCGATCAGCACTTCAATGTTTTCTTGTTCAAATCCAAATCGATGAAAGAGGCAACGATACATTCTCTTCACTTTGTTCACACATCCCTTCAACTCATCCTGGAGGGGCAAAAAAAAAAGATTACAATTTTGAAATAAAGATAATTTTGTGTGTGTATATCACAAAATTTGTAGATTTTGTATGATTGTGGATTGTAGTCAATTTTTTGTGAAAGACACTTCTCTGAAAATTAATGTATATTTCTAAATTTGCACGCTTTTTTCTTGCACCTGAAATATAATATTCTTTGTATAATTTTGTGTCTCAACTCTGGGAGCCACTCTTCAAGGATCAATAGTATTTTGGATTCAACTGTAATTGCATATTTTTCTGTTGTAGATTTTAATGAAATATTTTCTATAATTTTATTTTATTTTTTATAATAGGTAAAGTTAGGGTTGAGGGGACCTTACCCCATTACAAAGAGTTATCGTTTACTTACATATTGGCCAAAGTATTTATCTTCAAAGGCCAGTCATGATCCACAATATCAAAAACAAAAAACCAGAATAAGATAACCATTATATAGCAGTCTCAAGGGAAATATTAACAGCAAAAACTAAACCAGTAGCAAATTCTAAACCAAAACATATCATTTCTCTTTAACCAGCTCGTCCACTGTCTCCATGCATCCATTCCATTCTTTGACCAAGGTTGCGATGGTCTCCTTCCAATATTTGTAGTTGGGTTCTTTGATCACCACCTTCGGGCCCGTGCCATCCAACTCTTTTTCTTTAGCCAATTCCATTGACTGTATCATCTCTGCCAACAGTTTGAGATGGAAGATAGTACTCTTAACATTAAGAACATGGGCATCTCTGATTTGCATGATGATTCCTTTCATTTTCAACATCTCTTTCTCCATTTCCATTCTATTGACATTTGCATTTTTGAAATTTTCACTAATGATGATGTTATACATTTTATCAACTTCTTCTTGCAGCTCCTTAATATCCATGGTGAGCAAACTGATTTTGTGCCTGTTAATGTCATTGTTCAATTTGTAGTTCTCAAAATCTCTCATGAAGGCATGAGTTTTGACAGCAGTTTCTTGGGCCAAGAAAAGCTCCATCTAGGCCGTTTTTAGATTGTGAAGACAGTGGATAGCTTCCTCAGTATTCTTGGAAGACTCCTGTTCTTTTAAGCTCTCAACATCCTCACTGCTCGCATCTTCCCCTTTTGCTTTCTCTTGAGAGGATTCCTTCTGTTAAGGGGTTTCACCAAGGTCTTCATCAGAAACAAAAGTGATATTATCCTCCTCAGCCCGACCCGAAAACTGAACTCTCCTGAACTGAGACCTGTCTCCCCCTTTGCTCGTGCTAGATCTAGTGCATTTTGCCACTGGGTTCCCCTGACCAGTTTCATCATTGGTATCCTCCTTTGGTTCCATACTCCCAGACCTTTTACCCAATGCACTGTTTGAAGGCGAGGCCCCAAATTTGTCTTTTTTTCCCAACAGGGGAGTGCTCAGCCGAATGATGGATTTTATCAGACCCTGGTGTAAGGGGATAATAAAAGTGCCTTTCTTCACCAAAGTTATAGATTTTGCCAGAGAAGAGAATAAGTAGAAGGGGAAGTTATACAATTTTGCATTGCGAATATGGTTTAGCATTGGAAAATGGTAACCATATATGACTTTATATCTACCTTCCAAAGTAATATAAGACATGAGCAGTTTGGCAATTTCATCATATGGAAAGGGCAGCTTACACCTAGCATAGCCATTATGAAGAGAAATAGGTTCCCCTTTTCCTTGAAAAAAATTGTCAATCTCAAGACTGTAATCAGATTTGGGCTTAAAAATGCTTCTACCTTCAAGCGCTAGACCAGTCACCTTAGCAATCAGCTTGGGAGAAATATTAAGGGAACAGTTGCCCACCTGGATTTTGCCCTCGTTCCACGTTTTAGCAACCGCTTCGCTCAGGTTTTCATCATAGCCATCGAAAGTTTTGAAAAAAGACAGCAAACCCGCCTTCTCGAGGAGAACTTCGGCCTCCTTGGAAATCTCTGGACACCTAGAAGGTTCCGTGCATACCAAGTCTCCTCCCATCCTTCTGTGCGCAGAAAATCTCTTGCAAATCAAAACTGCCTTAAAATCAGTGGTTTCAATTTTCAACTTCTCCAAAACCAAAAAGGCCCGACTGCCCGTGTAAACAAAAGAATCCAACTCCCACAAGTAAGATAAAATCATGAGAGGTTGTTGGCACGAGCGGGAGAGTTAGCAACATTATTAAAGGCTCCCTCCCTTTTCATGATTTCAATGAATTTAGCATTCATTCCAACAAGTTGCTCAACTATATGGAGACCCTTAGATATAACCCCAAGATTAGCAACATTATTGCCTTCCCTATACACATGGTTAAAAGAAATATTCACAAAAGAATTTTAAAAAGATTTAGTTTTACAGATAAAGTCTTCAACAGATATGGAAGGATTGGAAGAACCCCTCATACAAGAAATGATGTACATCGAGTCTCCTTCCACTTCCAAGAGATTGAAACATTTTTCTTTTGCTATCTTCACCCCCCAGAACAAGGCAGCTACCTCCGCCACATTGTTAGATTGTTTTCCAAGGTCAAAGAAGTAAGCAAGAATAAAACGACCTAAAGAGTCTCTTATGACTCCTCCTCCCCCTGCTTTCCCTGGGTCCCCTTTTGCTGCCCCATCAAAGTTAAGTTTTAGAAAGCCTTCACAAGGAGGATTCCACTTAATCCCCACTCTAGGATTAGGACTATTAGATTGAGGAATCCCAGAGACATGCCAATTTTCTATAATTTCATTCCTGCAAATTTTACAATTTCTTGAATTGAACCTACACACAACTCAGAAATCTCCAAGCTCTGATACCACGTCAAAACTGGGATTGAATTTAAATAGGAATTTAAATACCACAGAATTACGGAATCTTAGCAGCATGCAATATTATTAAGTGCAGAAATAGATTGCAAAATTAAGTAAATTAAATGCAATGAACACAGAATATGTTGACACAGATTTATTGTGGGGAAAAATTGCGCTAAAAGACCCCACAATAAATAGCACTTTCTAGTTTTATCAATAAAATGTGGAACAAAGTCTGATAACTTACAGACCTACCTGATAATTAGAGGACAACCCAATAAGTTTCCTTTCTCACTTCTCCTCAATTACAGACTACAATTGCACGTTAAATTTAGTGCACAGCAACAGTAATTCAGTTGTATAATTTCCCAATGGGAAATCACCCTATTTAAAGGGTGGGTGAATTGGTTGCAACCTTTTGGTTGAACTGATTCACTCTTTGACAAATAATAAAATCAATACATTGATTTATTTAACTTTACAACAAGTGCAAACTTTATAACTTATCATATAATTATGGCGGAGTCTATGTTTTGTTGTGGTGGCCCCACACTAAACATGTTGCCAAAAACATTAGTTGCTCCAACATTACATGGTTTTATTGTTGACATTGCATTATATATGAATGTTTGAGTGAGTGAGTTTATGTTTTATACTCGAGCTAGTTTTCCTGTTTTAGTTTCTCATAGGACCCGCGAAAGACGTGTGATGGTCAACCTTCATATGCACCGACATTCTAAGACCAACTTCGCATCCAAAAAAATTGCACCTTTTCAAGTTGGAAGTATAGAAGAATTCTTACAAGTTGTCCTCCAACTCTTCATCCTTCAATGGGATCTTAAACCTAGACTAATCATATTTCTTGTAATGCACAAGAATCTCCTTGTCTACCTCATTGACATCCACAATTGTGCATAAAAGGTTCTCCATCATGTCCAATGTCTTCTCCATATATTATGTGGTTATTGCATAAGGTAAATCATCCACATGGTCCATTGGCCATATTGATCTACAATTTGTGCTAATGAATAGTCAGTCATTACACAGAAAGGTGCATGCCCATATAAGCTTCCGACATCCTTTGTGGAAATCTCCAATCCATGCTAAATGATGCGACCACATTCTTATACGAGACTTCCATATATCTCTTGTACGCATGGTTCATCAAGATCTCGCATTGATACCCTCTATATCTTTCATACAAGGAATCAAAATGTCAAATAATAAGAAGGATCGATGATCTAGCACACCCACCTCCTCAAGAAGTATTAAGATGACAACTACCCCCTCAAGGAGTATTAAGACGAAAATCATTCCACATTTGAATGTACCTCCTCATGTATGTGCTTCTTACACCGCCATATTCACCTCTTCAACAATATATTATGCATAATTCTACTCGACCAACATCATCACCACTTGGTAGGCCAGACATTTTCTTTTAAGACCTAGCCCCATCGCATAGTCAATGTCAACTTCATGTTAATCACACGCACAACGAATCTTACCAAGGAGCTTCGGATTTTGCATAATACCTTGGTGTAGCCACACCTCTCGTGAAGTTCAATTTCTTATTCACCCACATCATGCCTTTCGTGTCTTCCTCATATCCGTATGCATACTCTCTCCTCCATTAGCGAGCCCGATTACCTCGCCAATTTGTATAGGACTTCCCTTAATTTGCATTACCTCAAAATGAATTCTACTCTTTTTGGCTTCTAAGATTCTCGCTTCTAGTCCCATTGACCTACTTTTGGTAATCTATGGAAATTAATATAATTTCTTTCTTTTCTCATGGGTGCACAAGAGTAGCCACTTTACCAACAAATCTGGTTTCCCAAAATATGGCAACTCATTGAGTTGCAACACCCAAGTCTTCACTAGGTATTCTTTGGTGATTACTCTTCCCTTGTGCTTCTTAGCTATCTCTATCTTTAGGAAGTATGTGTACTCTAAATTATTGTGATTGAAGTCTTTTGCCACGCATGCTCCTGAGCAAGTTATCAAATGTTCTCCATTAGTCATTGTCTT
Source organism: Taxus chinensis (assembly GCA_019776745.2). Taxonomy (NCBI): domain Eukaryota; kingdom Viridiplantae; phylum Streptophyta; class Pinopsida; order Cupressales; family Taxaceae; genus Taxus; species Taxus chinensis. Next base: position 347,720,442 of record CM034151.1, read on the forward strand.
GGGATACCTTTTCAAGACCACCTCCAACAGTACCTTCTTCTCCTTCTATGTCTTAGGTTTCATTACGAATCTTTTCAAAGCAGTTATTGTTTTGATTCTTCTTCCTCTCCAACACCCGTGCTTAGCTTCTCACTTTCTTTATCATGCACAATGTATGCCGGAGGAGCTTCTACGTGCTTTTGTTTACCCATTCTTTTCACCTACTTACACCTTCAAAACCCCTTATCGCCTTTAATAAAAACCTTATTGCCTACATCCAAAACCTGTAATTACAATTGTGCCCCTTCGCAGCCCTACACTTAATCCAAATGTCTCATCCTCTCCTTTCACTCAACTTTTGTGTTGTCTCCCAATGCCTAAATGAAACCTACCTCAATTTCTTGACAGGTTCCCTAAACCTCTCTTAGTTGCATCAAAACCCCTAGTTTCACGATGTGATTTCTACTTTTCCTCACAGTGGCTACAAAATCTCATATTTTTAAAGCATGCAAGTGGTTTTTGTCATGTCCCTTTTCGGAGACTAGTTGATTTGAAGACCTTAACCCATTTTCCTCCTTGTGGGTTTAAGGAAGCAAGGGGAAGACTTGGGTGACATTTTTATTATTATCTAAGCAAATATTTTTATTATTATCATGTATTCCTATTGGGAAGCCTAGCGCTCCAATAGAAGAACTTTAATTAGAAAATAAAGTATTTTGAGCATGTAGGCTCTAAATACAAATTAGATAATTAAAAGGTACTTATTATAAGGTCGCCCATAAGTTATGATATAACACCCCTGTTATAAAAAGAGGATGTTTGGCCACTATGTCATATGTTGAATCTTATTATTTCTTTTGGGTAAATCTGGGTAAAGGTTGTACCTTTCCTTTCTCTCATTAAAACGAAAACCCTTGTTTGAGACCACTTCAAGGACAAAAACCCTTGATAGTGGAACTTTTCTTGGGGACGAAAACCCTTGAGCAAGGATATTTGGAATTATTGAATATCTTAAGGTATTTGGAGTTGATATCCTTCTATCTAGCCCTAGTCGACTTGCATCCTGAGCATTTTGAACGTGTTTTGATGGATGTATGGTATGATTCTTGCATAGATGGACTTGTACTAATTTTAAAGGCGAAAGCAATGATTTCTTTGCATGTTTGAGCCACTAATTCAACATTTCCAAGAGAGGTGAATTGCTTGTAAGGTACGTTTGGCATGTTTGGCTGGAGTTTGGGCAAGCTAATTTGATATTTGCATTCTTCATATTTTTAAACCCCAAGATCCCAAGTTTCGTGAATTTTGGAGCTTCTGAGGTAAAGTTGTGAATTTTTAAAGTAATGTTTATAGAAAATTCATATCTTCATTTATGGGACTTAAAATCAGTTTTCCTTCATATTTTGATTGTTGGTAATTAATCAAAACTTTTGAGCTTGATTCGGCACATTTTCAGCGAGTTTAGGGCATCCAAAAGTGAGTGGGAGTTCTCAATACAGGTCGCTTCCCTAAGAAGGGAAAAATTGCAGGTTTCATTGTGAATTTTCAGTCATATCCAGTCCTCTGAAATCTGATTACAGCCATCTAAAAATTAATTTCAGTCATCTCACCTTCAGCCCTAGCTATTTCTGGAAGTCCCCCTAAAAGGGACATTACATTTTTGTGTATGCATTCACCTCCTTTTGATAGCTTTGCATGCATTTACTCCTCTCATCTACCCATAGTCACTTGCTAATGGTAACATGTAAGTCCTCCCTCCATGCAACATTCTACCTTGGCTCCACCAAGTTCTCGGGCCATGCACAACCCCAACTTGTGCGCAGCCTATGCTTTGTGTGCCCAAAATCCAAACAAATTTCTAGCAATGTGCATTACAACTTGCATGCAACCTCTATCTTATGTTAATCATATATGTCATTTTTTTTGCAAGCCATATTTCGACACACTTATAAATTCTTATGTGAGCCTTCATATCTTATCTTTTCCTCCAAGCAGTGTTTTAAAAACCGGCCGAACCGGAACTGGAACCGGACGGTTCGACCAGGTCAACATATTTAGACATGAATAGGTTAAAAAACCGGACCGTTCGACCGGTTTGGTACTGAACCAACCGGTTTAATACCAAACTGGTCGAACCGGTCCAGTTTCATCCTGAACCGGCCGAGTCATGTAAAGATGCATGCATACAACACTGAGTATAAAAAATTCAATGTTTTATTCAAAATTTCTGCTTATAACAACTTTCTTACTTGGAGTTCATGCCATTTTGCTATAAAACAACTTTCCTTACCTGTTATATAGTATATACATGAGCAAACTTTGCATATTTTGTGTGTAATTGTTGGAATCATGGTTTCTAATCTTTCAAATATATTGTTTTCTTTAAAAATGTAATTTTTATGTGTTTTTTGGTAAACCAGTTCATAGACTTTGAACCGGTCCGGTTCCAGTCCAACCCTCGACTGGTTCCGAGTCCAGTTCCGATTTTTAAAACATTGTCTCCAAGTACTTTTTGATAGCCCTTTTGCACAATTTACCTCCGCAACTTTACTTGTGTACTACTTATTCCCTTCTCCAAATTTATTTTATGCCTTCCTGCAAAGCTTTGCTCTCACGTTTATTCCAATTGTTACAATCCATTTTTCCTTTCTTGTGCAGAACTTTATCAGCTTGTATCAATAACCCAACTAATTTTTCGCCCTCAAGAAATATGCATAATGTCCTCTAGCGCATCCCCTTTCCTTGTCAGTTGTATTCTCAATTTCAACTCCTACAAGCCTTGCCATTTTTTCTTGTTTTCTCATCATTGTAATAACTCAATTGATATTTCTCCTTTGCAATGGGAGTCAAACTTCCTTTTTAACACAAAACAAAAAAAATATATGTTAATGAAAACAAACTATATAAAACAAGAAATATTTTTGGTGGCACAGTTTTCTTATGGTCATGGACCTTATTGTGCACTTCTTACTACAGCTTATGCCTACTACCATTGAAGTGCCCTTTGACAGAGTTCCCCGTTCAACTTTCATGCCCCTATCTCCAAGATGCAATGGATGATATAAGTAACAATCAATCTAATATGAAACTTCAGTGGATGCTTTAAATAATGCAATTTATATAAAAAAACCTTCTCTCCCCCACACAAAGTTTTGTTCTTAATATGTTTGTCACGTCATGCCTTTTGTTTTCTCTTTTGCAACACTTGGCTTCATCTGGCCAAAAACCTTTTCTAATCCAACTTCGTTAAGTCCATTAGCGTTTCCTGAATGGACTTCCTATCACGAAGATTACCATTTGCATGAAATGTGCAGTGAGGGTATCAAAAATTCCACTAGCAACACAGCTTCCTTCCCATACACTAACTGAAACGGAGTGTACTTATTCAATTAATTATATGTGCTAACAACAATGTTGACACGTGATCATCCCAATCAGTTTTCCCTACATCAAATATCTAAATGAGAGTAGTCCCCAAAATCTTTTTGAATGCTTCCACCATACCATTTACTTGTGGGTGATAAGGTGTAGTCTTATGATGTGCAATCATCTCTTCCTACGATAATGTGTGCATTATCTCCACAAAAAAATGGCTCCCTCTATCACTTGTTAAACTAAGAGGACAATCATATGTAGAAATAATGTTTTCCCAAAGGAAATTTGTAGTTGCTCCATCGCGCAAGCTAACCCATGGTGGTTATAATATACCACACACCAGTTCTTTGCACCAACAGATTGGTGGTTCCTACAACATCAAACTCCTATTTCTTAAATGGATCTTGCACACTATTGTTATTAACAATATCTCATATCTTATGTTAGGTTTCCCAACTATTTGGAAAATATCACATTTCTACGCATATTATTGTATCCTTATACAAGGTTGGTCACCACATTTTAGCTAACAAGGTCGTTTGTATAGTTGCTTCCCCTACGTAGCATCCTCCAACTTTTCCCTCATGGCACACACTCTCTTCGCATTCATGTTCCAACACATTCACAGAGAACTTCGTCTCTTCCCAATTTATACGACTCATCTCCAATGATTTGATATATGCAGCCTTGACTACAAATTGCTTTCTTTGGTTCACAATCCAACCTCTAGAGCTAACCCTGATTTCAAAAATGTTGTTATTTCTGATATCTCCTCCAAAACACTTTGTACACAATAAAGTTGTTCATCCGGCATGTCATCCTTAATGGAATGGCAACTTCAATGGTACTAATGTGCTATAAATGTTTTGGTCCACTGTACAACCTCTCTGACTTCACCACAATGCAATACTTAAATTCTTGAAATAGTACAATCCACCAACAAATGTGCCAACGTAAAATAGGCTTGTTGACAAGGTGTTTCAAAGCCACACAGTCAATATTGCAAGAAGGTATTGCTTGAACTTTAGTAGTACATATACCAATACCAAAGCTTCTCACTCTAATTGTGTAGTTTTTCTCAACCCAAACAATTTCCTACTTGCATAGTGAATGGGATGGTCCATCTTTCCTTCTCCCAACTGCGCAAGTATTGCACCAATGGTTGTTCCTAATGCATCAACACGTACATGGAAAGGTGTCTTCTAGTCTGGGAATTTAAGGGTGAGCACATTTGCGAGCTTCTCCTTCAATATGTCGAATGGCTCATGTTGCTTATCCATCCACTCAAATGGATCGTCTTTCCTCAATTATTCTTCCAAAGGACCAAGAGTTTATGCATAGCTCTGAATGAACTTTGTGGTAATACCCACAATGCCCTAAAAATGTGAGCACGTCTCTCTAATTGTGCAATGTTTCTAGCAGTAGCATCACAACTATTTTAGTTGGATCAACTAACATGCCCTCTTTACAAATGACACATCCAAAAAGTGTTCCAAATGGTTCTGCAAACATACACTTGTTCAAATTAAGATAAATTTGTAATCTCCATCTTTCAAATAGTAGGCATGTATTCTCGGAATGGTCATTTACAAGCCCATACATTGTCCAATCATCAAGATATACTTGAAGAAACTTGTGAATGGAATCTCAAAATGCCTCCACCGCAATGCATTAGAACACTATCGCAAATTCTTCAATCCGAATGGCATTACATCATACACGAAAGACCCCATTCAATAGCAAATGTGGTCTTTGCCTTGTCTTATTTGGCAATTTGACCCTGATGGTACCCTAAAAACCCATCAATGAAGATTTAAATCCCCTGACCCACTACTCCTTCCAATACCTCCCATGCAATGCGAGTAGGGAATGGATCATGTAAGCATTCAATGTTCAACATGTTGTAATCAACACATATCCTTATCATCCCTCCTTCTTAATACTAAAAACCATTGGATTTACCAGTCTGATTCCTCTACTAGATAATTCACTCCTAAGTCCAACATCTTGTCAATTTCTTCCTTAACCCTTATGCATAGATTAGTATTCATATTGTATGGTCTCCTTTTCATCGGTTTGGCACCTTCACGTGCCTAAAGGTCAAATTATCCCCCATTGGTTGAGCCCCAAAATAAATCTTTGGGGGTAGGGGAGGCCCTACATCAGCCTATCCAATCAGAATTCCCCTTTCCAACCTGGTTTGTAACTTACTCAGAAACCTAAATCATAAACCTATACTATAGGATAGAGATCAAAAACCTATGGTATGTGAACAGCCATCTTCCCCAAAGACATTTGAACTCACGTCATTTCAGTATAGTCCTTTGGAAAGAGGTCCTTGAATTCCCTAATTAGCTCTACAATGCCCACCAACTCCAAATTAATCCTATAATCCCCAATAGTTGTTATCCTGAGTTCATTATCTATCCCAACATTTACTTCTTTTATATGTGGCAGTCGGTTGTCGTATTTCTCCCCACGACCCTGTGAATTATCTACTTTTCACTCACCAATGGATGTTTCCACATTTAAATGATCTCCATCTGTTCCATCTCTTGTGTCTTCTTTAATCCTACAAAAGGCTTTAAATCTCTCACCGTCTCCATCTACAGGTTTCGTAGTTCCTATGCATAACCTTCATTTAATTTTTAAGGAGATCCCATCTCTTCAAACAATCTTCCATACAAGTACTCCCCTTATGCATTTCGCACACTCATTCCTCCATTTGTGCATCCTTGACAAAGATTGTTTCCTTAATCACCTTAGCTCAAGCTTATTTTTGCGTGAAGCCTTCCTTCGTAGCTTCCAATCTATTGTTTCCTTTCAAGTTTCGCTAAGAACATAGCATGTATGTTCCCATGTCTTCAATGTGTCACATAACGCATGAATCGAAACCTAGATGGGAAGAACAAATCTACTTATGGTCCAAATCTCTTTCACATGCCCTTAAGTTCTCTTTGAGCTTTCTATTTCTCACATAAATTCGCAAAACAATATTTATAGTACTTCATTTAACCCTCGTACAAAAGGCTTCTTCTACTTTTGCCGAGTCACATAGGTGTTTCTTATTTGTTTCCCACAATCATGCAATTGTGTTGGGCAATGTATGAACAAGCAATGGTAAACACTCCACCACCTTTGGTAAACACTCCACCACCTTTGGCAAACATGCTTCTCGATCTTGCACATGCTTTTATACATATGGATCCATCATATTTTGGGAACTTTTTCATTATTCCTTTAATCAACTAAAGTACTCTCTTAGGCACTTTCCACATCATAGTCATGTTGTGCATTTACTCAGTTGCACTCTTTGGTGCACCACACCTAATAAGCCCACTTCAAACATATTCACTTCTTCCTCCCAAAACATATTCACATCTTCCTCCATGCATTTGCAATTGCCCTACACGCCCCAGGATGAGATTTAATCATAACTCTTATTGTATCCATCAAAAATTCTTGAAACTTTCACCATCAATCCCTCTCCCAAGCACCATCACAATGATGGTAAATTTGCATGCTAAGATGGTCTGGTTTATTTTATCCATCTCCAAAGAGTTTTGAAGGGTTTTTCTCTATAAACAACCTAAAAATCCTTGTTTTAGCACTTCCTTTGTTCCATTCATTCTTTGAAACAATTGTTTATTGCCTACATCCATTCTATTGGAGCCATGAAGTTCAAATACTCAGGTTGTGAACCCATCTCCGTCCTTGTTACAACCTACCCAACATAGGAGACAGTAATGTTGATTTCATGGATTTTAAGGATCTACAAATAAGAATGGCGGTGAATAATCGTACTCCATTGGCTAGAAATTTTGTATGAGACAAAGAATTGGAAAACACAGAGGTTCAAGGGACCAAAGTCCCCCTCCTCTTAATGGGGAGGTTCCCTTATTAAAAGCCAAAACTAAGAGTTACAAGAATATGTATAGTATTTACAATATTTTAGCCCGATTATGCTGAATTTTGGATTCCATCTGTTGGGTTTTTCAAGGAAAGAAAGAGCGGGAAGAGAACAGAAAAAGGGAAAGGCATAATTCAAAGACAAGAAGGTGATAGCACTTTCATAACAGCAAAAATACAGATTTCTAATTACTTATGCATATCATAGGATTAAATATAGCATTTCATTGAACGAAAACATATCACAAATCGTATCAATAATAATACGATCAGCACATATACCGACACAAAGTTTGTAATATGCTCAAGAAAACATGAACACGGTTTCATTAATATCTTTGCCAAGAAACGTACAAAGGATAGAGAACTAAAGAAAGGAGAGAGAGGAACAGAAAGTTCTCTTCAAGATCTTACTTTCAAAAGTTCCAATTTGCAGAATCAAAAATCCAACCACTTGCAATGAGAAATACTCCCCTGTTTATACTTTTCAACTTGTAACCTACCTATAACCATTTTCTCATACAAAGGTCATTAACTTTTAATCTTTTATGTTAGTTAGAACTTCAGTGACTTTATATTTGAGTCACTTCAACTTTACAAAAGGTGCTTTTTGCTAACACAAAAATAGAATTGTCACTTTATGTGGTGGAAAATGGAACAGAAGATTGAACGCCTATGGGAAAAAACCAGCAACCGAAGAAGCTCCTTGAGTAACCTGCTTTGGCATCTTGATATTTAGCACATGGCCGAAAACACATGATGGCATCCTTTACATCTTGCTCACATGGAATGATGGTATTGTCTAGAACATCGACCCAGGAATCAGTTGCCTCCAAGATCTTACCTCGTCCAAACAGGTTTGGGAGTTATTTTGTAGCACCTAAAATTGTATTACAAATTTTAACAATCAAATTCATAGAATCAACACTGAGGTGTTGTGGATGAAAATGTTGATCCTTGATATTTCTCATGAACTGATCCTTAAGCTCATCAACCGGTTTTATCTTCGAATTATTTTCATCAAGAGGTTGACAATGCATATCGTGCAAATCAAGGTAGGTCTCTGATTTCAACATGTCATTTATCTGAAAATGAGGAGAAAGGTCTTCATACACTTCTTTGAGTGTATTCATTCTCCACTCAATAGTTTGAACCCACTTTCTTGAAATATCATCCTCAGGACGCATGAAGACTCCCTTTGATAGGAGCACTTTTTTGTCCAAATTAGTCATGGATCAGACGTCAAGAATCAACTTTTTCAATGAGAGATTTCAGCGCTGATTGTTTTCAAAGTTCCATCAATTTTTTGAGTCACAGTCTCAATGTACTCATATATTTTGCTGACTTCATGGATGTATTTACAACCATCCATCAGAATGCCTTCCACCTTATGTCTTTGTGATCCTTGCTTGTTGAATCGATCAACTTCTTCAACAATTCTATGATCAAACTTATTAATCGGAGAGACTAATTGTGCTAAAGAAGTTAGAGGAGCATCAAGATCCAGGAAAGTTTGATTATATGATAAGAGCAAGTGCACATGCTCTTCCAGCTATTCCTGAGTTTGTTTCCCTTTTACCACTCTTTCAATGAGTCTGGTAATAGATTCTCTAAAATTGTGCACATCTTCATGAGTAGACTCTCCCAATGGGATTCTACTGAGATTGTAGTCAGTTATTGTCATCTCCAACTCGCCTTTTTCAACCAGTGGCTGATCCATAGGGATTTAGAAAAACGCCACTTCATCAGAGCAACCAAGATCAAAAGGAAAAATAAACAGAAGAAGGAGAAAGAGGTTCAGTTACAGAACCGCCACTCTGTGCAGAGCGGCGGTTGCGTAACCACCCCTCTGCACAAACCGGCGTTTGCACAATTGTCGCCGCAGTTACAAAACCATCAGTCTGTGTTCATCGGAGGTCCTACCACTTAATAAAACCAAAAAAAGACATCCACGAACAGTAGCGGATTTGAAGTGTCTGGACTATGTCTCTTCCTTGTATGACCCTTCCTATTCTCCAATGCACGGGAGGACATGGGAAGAAGCTATAAAAACAAGAAGAACATGTGGATTTGATCATCGATTCATAGGAGAAGAGAGCAAGAAGACTTTGATGCTGGAATTGATTTGTAGAAGCAAGGTGTATGAGCAAAGCAAGCAAGTAGAGAGGGTGGAAGTAACATTGTTGTCTTCCTTCAACTTCTTGTAATTTGTATTCATTTCAATTGGCCAATATATAACTGGGAAGAAAGAGCAATTTCCCTTCCTGACTGGTTTTCCCTCAAATTGGGGGTTTCCAAGATAAAAATATTGTGTTTGTGTTTTAATTGTTCATTCTTATTTGTTGCAAATTAGTTTCCAAGTGCTAGAATTCATTCACTAACTTTCAGAACTGTCATTTTCAAGTAAATTGGAAGTAGGAACAACAGTGTGTGGTTTTGTAAGTTTCCAAAGTAGAAATTTACAAATCATTTTGGTATCAGAGCTGACAATAATATCCAAGGGACTGTGGTATTCATTCTTGTGTGATTTGTATGACAGTGACAAGGTCTAAAGGTGAAGAAGTAATACCTTGTGATCCAGAGATATCTACGAAGAAGTGGAAACAAAGGATTAGAGATCAAATGGAAGAAGAGAACTTGGTCCGTAGAATTGAGATGTTGGAAAGCACTATGGAAAGGGTGTTTCAACACCAACGGGAACTCTCATATCAACAAAGGACAACAGCGGCTAAGCAAGATTCCATAGACTTGGTGGTTCAAGCTTTGGCCGAGAAGTTTGACATAGGAAAGAGCCACGATGAGGAAGAATATGTGGAAGAGCATGAAGAGGAAATTCTAGTTGAAAGGGGAATGGTAAAATCTGACCATGTTCCTTTTAAAGTTGAAACCAAAGTTGAGATTAAAAAGCTTTGAAGGACAGTTAGATGTAGAATTACTAAATAAATGGTTAAAGAAATTGGAGGTTTATTTTAGTGTGCATAATTTAGAAGGCACAAAGGATTACCTTTGCACGTCTCAAGATGGAAGGACATGCTCTTGGTTTGGGAAACCCATCTAGCCACTTGTGAAAAGAAGGTCCTATTGTAAGTTCTTATTTTAAAGAATTTCTAAGAGAAAATTTTTATCCTATTGGCCATAAGACTGACTAGATGATTAAATGGCAGTATTTTAGACAATATGGTGGTTCAAAGTGTGCAAGATTATACTAAGGAGTTTCAGAGGCAAGCCATGTTGCTCAATATGGACTTGGAGGATGAGGATATTTTGACCAAGTATTTGGGAGGACTTCACACTCACCTTCGAAGGAAGGTCATCTCCACGAAGCCCAAGGATCTCAATGAATCATGTGTGCAAACATATTACATAGATGATGAGAAAAAGCAAGGAGAAGCGGAGTCAAGGACAAAGCAACCAACAATTCAGCCAAAGAAAGAGCAGGGACAAAAAAGTAACAAAGGTAAATGGAAAGGTAAAAAGACCGCTACCACTTTGAATACTTGTAAAGATCCTAAGAATTTTTGCAAGAATTGTGATATCAATGGTCATACTGACGCTACATGTTGGAAGTTGCATCCGAAATTGCATCCAAAGAACCGAACCAAGGACTCCAAGAAGTCCATGACAGCTATAAAGACAGATGGGGAGGTGGGATGTAGACGAGAGGCTAGGATGCACGGCCACCAATATGGAAACCCAGGAATAGGAGGAAGAGATGAGTACATTATTTCAAATCAAAATCCAAATCAAGAGAACTAAGGTAAATGATTTGGTTGATACTGGTTCTCAATCTAATTTGATTTCTGATGTGGTTGTAAAGAAGCTTGGTCTTGAAACTTATGAGCATCCACATCCTTATCCTTTGGGATGGGTGAAGAAGGGTGTAGAAATTCAGGTAACAAGAAGATGTAAGTTCAAGTTTGGGATTAATTCTCAATATATAGATGTATTAGAAGTTGATGTAATTCCACTTGATGCATTTGATGTTGTTTTCAGGAGTCCTTACTTGTATATCAGGGATGCTATATTCATGAGAAGGGAGAACCGATACAAATGGGTCAAGGATGGAGTCAGTTACAACATCCGAGCACACCAGCGTAAGGCAAAACTTGTTATGGTAAGTGCTAACCAAGCAAAGAGACTAATTCAGGAAAATCATAATCAATTTTGTTTACTTTTATTGAAAGATAAGCAAGATGGGGTAGAAATTTCAGATATTTCTAATAAAGGGTTGAAGGATTTGAATAGCATAATTCAGTTTTTTCAAGAAGTGTTCCAAACTCCCAGTGGGTTACCACCAAAACGAGAGGTAGCGCATGAGATTCAGCCGTTGCCAAAGTCCCCTCTACCAAATATTAGGTTGTATAGGCAATCCTTGTTGGAGAGTCCAGAAGTAAAGAAACAACTCCAGGAGCTATTAGACCAAGGGGTGATACGCCCAAGCACCTCACCATGCAGTTCGCCTATTGTGATGGTGCCAAAGAAGGATGGTTCTTGGAGAATGTGCATCGACTACCGTGCTTTGAATAAGATTACCATAAAGAACAGATATCCACTCCCACGCATAGATGATCTCTTGGACCAAATTCAACATGCAAAGTTCTTCACAAAGTTGGATCTCAAGTCTGGTTATCACCAAGTCAGGATGAAGGAGGAGGATATATGGAAGACTACCTTCAAAACAAAACAGGGTTTGTATGAGTGGTTAGTACTTCCATTTGGTTTATGTAACGCACCCACTACATTTATGAGATTGATGAATGATGTATTGCAGGAATTCATAGATTCATGTGTCATTATATATTTGGATGATATTTTAATTTTTAGTGCCACATGGGAGGAACATCTAACACATTTGTAGCAAGTCTTGCAAGTTCTCAAGGAGAAACAACTCCTATGCAACATGAAGAAGTGTGAATTTTCCAAACAGTCACTTGTCTATCTTGGGCACGTGGTTGGAGGAGGAGAGCTACGAGTGGATCCAAAGAAGGTGGAAGCCATCACCAACTGGCCAACACCAATGGGAGCCACAGAGACTAGGATTTTTGTGGGAGTAGTACAATACATGAGGAAGTTCATTTCGGGCTTCTCTACTATTGCAACACCTCTACACACAACGGCCGTAAAGAGTAAGGGTTTTGACTAGGGGGTAAGGAACAAGATCAGGCTTTTGAGTTATTAAAATACAAAATTAGTCATGCTCTAGTACTTTCTCTTCCTAATTTGCAGCATCCCTTTGAAGTAGAGACAGATGCCAGTGATTATGCTATGGGAGAAGTGTTGCTTACAGGGAGGTAAGCTAGTATGTTATCATTCTGAAAATTTTGCTTCAGCAGTTAAAGGATATTCAGTACATGATAAAGAAATGTATGCACTAGTTCAGGAAATAAAGAAATGGAAACATTATTTGTTGGGTAAAGAAACTATTGTGCACACTGACCACAAACCTCTCCAGTATTTGCAAGCACAATCTAAATTTCAGTAGGCAAGGCACTACAAGTGGATGGGGTTCCTTCAACAGTTCCACTTGGTGATCAAATACAAGAAAGGTAGCACAAATTTGGTGGCAGACATGTTGTCTAGGCCGCCCACACAGAGAAAAATCTAGTTTGGCCACTATCTCTCATATTGAGCCCTTCACGAAGGAAGCTTACGGAGAGGCATATGCTCAAGACAATGATTTTGGGGTAACATATCAATAGTTGCAGTCCAAAGGGGCTAAAAAGACAGATATTGATGATTGTTATCTCAAGGATGGGCTGCTCTACCGATGGGGAAAGCTTTGTGTGCCAAAAGAAGAAAGTCTTTTATTGATGAGGGAAGCACATACCTCAAAAGTAGCAGGACATTTTGGTGTTGGCAAGACCATGGCCCACTTGCAAAGGTATGTATATTGGCCCAATATGCAAGAAGAAGTATCTAAATTCATAAGAGGATGTAAACTTTGTTGTATAAGCAAGCCTAAAATCAGGAAGGAAGGTTTGTATATGCCTTTATCAGTCCCTACTCGACCTTGGGAGGATATCTCTATGGATTTTTTAGGAGGACTACCTATGTCTAAACATGGCCATGATTATCTATATGTTGTTGTTGATAGATTTAGCAAAATGTGTGTTCTTATGGCATGTAAAAAGACAATAAAAGGATATGAGGCAGCTGAACTTTTCTTTGCTAATGTATGGGTGCATTTTGGTTTGCCAAAGTCTATTGTTTATGACAGAGATTCTAGGTTCTTGGGGAAGTTTTGGACTACTTTGTGGGATAAGATGGACACTTGGTTATAGAGAAGCACAACATTCCATCCCCAAATAGATGGGAAAATAGAGGTGGTGAACAAGACTTTGGTACAACTGATTAGAGGATATAATAGTAAATATCCATGGACTTGGGATGAGTCCTTAGCCTACATTCAACATTCCTACAACAGGGTGGTACACACATCCACTATGCAGTCACCTTTTGAAGCATGCTTGGGGTATCTACCTACCAATCCACTGGACATTGCAGTTGGACAGTAGGAAGAAGGGGAGATACATGACTCAGAAGTGACTAGAGCAGCGAAGTTCGTTGAGAGGATCCGGCAAATCCATCTCAAGGTGAAAGAACAATTGGAGAAGTCTCAAGCCAAGTACAAGGCTAGACACGATCAGCATCGTAGAGAGCACAAGCTTCATGTTGGAGACAAGGTTTGGTTGTACTTGAGCAAGGAAAGACTACAAGGTCAAGCAAGGAAACTCAAGCCACTACGGTATGGACCCTTCACTATACTGGAGCAGGTTGGAGAAAATGCTTTCAGACTTGATTTTCCACACTTCATGTGGATGTACTCAGTAGTAAATTGTGAGAACTTGCACCTATATGAGCCATCTATGCTTGATGAAGAAGAATAATGTCAGTTGCTACCTTCCATAGAGGATTATGTCTTGGATTCATGAGGAGAGTTGGAGGAGGATGTAGTGTTGCAACAAAAGGTCAGAGAAACAAGGAGAGGTCCACAGGAATCTTGGTAGGTTGGACTCAAGGGGAAGACACCAAGGCAAGCCTAGTGGTACTAGAAGGAGAAAGTGAGGGAATTGTTTCCTCATCTACTCCCCCACTAAGCTTTTGTGGGACCAAAAGCCTCATGAGCAAGGGAGGTGTGATCCATAGGGATATAGAAAAACACCACTTCATCAGAGCAACTAGGATTAGAAGGAAAAATAAGCAGAAGAAGGAGAAAAAGGTTAAGTTACAGATTCACCGCTCTATGCAGAGCGGCATTTGCATAATCACCCCTCTACACAAACTGGAGGTTGTGTAACCGCTGGTTTCATACGTTACATTCACTGGTGGTCCTGTCACTAATAAAAACCAAAAAATACATCCACAAACAGTCATGGATTTGAAGCATCTGGACTGTGTCTCTTCCTTGTATGACCCTTCCTATTCTCCAGTGCATGGGAGGACATGGGAAGAAGCTATAAAAAAGAAGAACATGTGGATTTGATCATCGGTTCATGGGAGAAGTGAGCAAGAAGACTTTGGTGCTGGAATTGATTTGTAGAAGCAAGGTGTATGAGCAGAGCAAACAAGTACAGAGGGTGGAAGTAACATTGTTGTCTTCCTTCAGCTTCTTGTAATCTGTATTCATTTCAATTGGCCAATATATAACTGGGAAGAAAGAGCAATTTCCCTTCCTGACTGGTTTTCCCTCAAATTGGGGGTTTCCAGGATAAAAATATTGTGTTTGTGTTTGAATTGTTCATTCTTATTTGCTGCAAATTAGTTCTAAGTGCTAGAATTCATTCACTAACTTTCAGAATTGTCATTTTCAAGTAAATTGGAAGTAGGAACATCAATGTGTGGTTTTGTAAGTTTCCAAAGTAGAAGTTTATTGATCAGTGGCCAAGAAAATTCCACAAACTGAGCTCCTAAAGCATCAGAAACAAGCCTTAAAGTGGTTTTGGCATTCTTTGTGGTTATGCTCAGTTGCAAGAGTTGGGCAATTGCATCATAATTTGGAGTGACAGCCTTAGCAGTTATCTATTTCTTCTCTTCAATCAAGGGTGGAACCCAAGAGAAAGAAGGATGGAGGGAAGAAGAATGAGGGGGCAAGGTTTGTAATGGTACGGGAGAAGGATTTGGAGATGTGTTGGCTAGATTTTCTGCATAGCTGAAAACCTAGGCAGTCATGAGATAAATCTCCCTCATTTACCGATGAGACTCCCGTGTAAGATTTGTCAGTTAAATATGCTAGTATCTATTTGTGGGTATTACTTTAACCATGCAACTCATGAACCATAGTTGTATAGTTTTGCAACAAGTAAGCAGCTGTTAAAGAAAGGAAATATCTAATGAAGAAGGAAATAATAAAAACACATGAAAGAAAGAGGGAAGATGTGCAACCCAATCAATAGATTACAGAGTTGATTGCATGCGCATAGACAGAACAGATAGATATTAACATACAGAATTATAAGCAAAGGGAACTTTCAGATCTAGATCTAGAATAACACAAAGTTTATGAATAGATTTAAGACAGAAAGTTAGAAACAGAATGCACCGTTGACACAAAGTTCTCTGGAAATATGCTCATTTCTATTCCTCTGCTTCAAATAGCTATCAGGGGTTTCAGCACAAAGTCTGAAACACAAGAATGTTGCTTACAAATTCCGATCTCTTAACCTGTAGGTTCTTCCTCTACTTATAGCATGTAGAGGGGAAATTACAAATAGGAAGCCTTTAGTGAACTGACACATGTGGAAGTCGGAAAGGAAACAATTGGCAATCTCCCTCCTGGAATTCCTCTTTGCATGACATGCATGATTTATAACTAAAAATAGAACCTTCTATTTTGCATGTATGCCACCTATTTCCAAGTAATTGACTTCTTCAAGTAATGGCTTTTAAACCGATCACTTAAGTTTTATAATTTAATTGATCGCTCAATTACTTTGTCAGAAGAAATAAGAGAAAGAAGAAGAAAAAGGAAAAGAGATTAGAAGAAAGCTGCAACACTTCCAGTCCTGTTCCTTTTCCATAGTCTACATGCAATTGATTTTTTTGCCTTTGATTCTCACCAAACTGGATCTGGAAGCGACTGACTGTGATTTTTCTTACGGGTGTTGCCTTTGACTTGTCCTCCCTCTTATCCTTGAAGTTTTTGCAGTTCTTCTCCAGTACGTGCATTAGTGCAATGTTTGCCATAAATAACTCATCATTTTTTATTTTTAATTGCATATGAGCAATTAAAAATTCTGGAAAGCACTCCGGGTGAATGCAAATTCAATGAAGGCTTCAATTGGAAGATTGGGAGCACATACACAATATCCTAGAAAGAATTCTCCATGCACTGACTTCTACACGGGCTGCATTAGAAACATGAGGATGAATTTTTGCCAGAAGCCTTTGCAATTGGATCAATTTGTGCAGATCTGACAATTAAATCGGTGATAGGTGCATGGCCTGTGTCTGTATCATTGACTTCAGCAAATCTGGAAGCTATGCATGATTCTGCAAAGCCTACCCTTTCATCCTGCTTTGCCATGGCTGGAGCAATCTTTGTATGAGCAACTCTTTTTCTTTTAATTATGCGGGAATTCTTTGCAATTGGTGCAAATCTGGCAATTTCTTTAGATTAGGAGGACATATCCAATGTATCTAACATTGATTTGCACTCTCTCTCACTTATATGAGCACCTGTAATGAATACCTACAATTAATTCAGACAAAGAAGGATTCCAGAGCATGAACACTTGATTTTTATCACAAAAATCTGCATATTAAGCCCGCTGCCCTAAAATTTGAGGTTTTTCTTGCATGCATACCAAGCGTAAATATTTGTAACTTCACCTAGGCACTCATACCAACATGCAGATAATTAACAAGGCTTAAATCAAGCTCCTCCAACCCTAGGCGCCAAACTTTGAAGATTCCCAGCAATGGAAAACAAACTTCAATGCAAAAATCCTCCTTCCTTGGGCGCCAAAACTGTCCAGGCTGCAATCCTTTGCAAAAAGAATTAATTACACCGTCACTTATGGCAGCCCATGCTTATATAACCATCAGCATTCTATTTCTAATAATTGTCCATGTTATTCCTGGCAATTAATTAATAAACAAACATGTTTATTCCTCTAACTTGGGCGCCCAAATTTGCATGCTCATGGCTGCCATTAAATAAATTAATTTAATTTATTTTTAGCCCTCATCTTCCAGTCTTCTTTGACTTCTCCACATGCATTGACTCTTCCTCACCCTTGAGCGCCAAAATTAGGAATAAGAACTATTAATTAATGCAATTAAAATCATTCTTTAATTCCAAAAGGGGTCACATTTTTTAGCATGGCTGATTTCTTTGTTTAAAAGTCAAATTTTAATGGGATTACTCACCTTGCACTACAGCTCCAAAAATCCCTTCAAGTTGTTTGACTTCCATAATGAGAATTTTTACCCTGCAAGGCACGTAAGAAATTCCCATCAATGCATTAAGTGATTTTATTTTATTTTATAATGGGAATTTTCACCTTGCAAGGCAGGTAAGAAATTCCCGCCTGCCTGCTGCCTCTAATTTTCCCATCGTAACTTAAGTGACTTTGCTTTCATGGGAAAAAGTATCCTGCAAGGCAGGTACAAAACTCCCACCTGCCTGTTGCGACCAAAAATCCCACTGCAGCTTAAATCCATCCATTCCCAAAAATGCGACTTGTCCAGAAGAAGCTTTTTTGTGCATGACCTCGTCTTTTTTAAGAGAAGCTGACTTTCTGAAGCTGATTCCTTCTAGCATGGCGGTCGTAGATGATCTCCAAATACTCCAGGCAATAAAACAGACTATACTAGCGAAGGAATTGACCTAGGAGAATTTCACAGAGAAAAAACACGCAAAAATAATAAAAACGAAAAACATTGCCAAAAGTCATAGACAGCCCAGGATTCATTCCGGGTGAAAACCCTACTGGTATATGTGAATATTGACACGCAAAACTTCAACAGGATCAAATCGGAGCACAATTTACTTCAAATGGGGCTTTAAATAATTAAATAAAAATTTCCCGCAGACAAAACCTGGCGAAAGGATAAAACGAGTTTCGGCATCTGGGTATTTGTCGAAATTGGCTCATATGATTCTCTGGGAATATTTTGACGCAATACAGGCATTTTCTGGCAATAAAAACACAAAACGACCCGTTATTTTAAAAGTACAAAAAAAATTAAATATGAGGTAGTCTCAAATTTCAGGGTGAAATCTGGGGACACCAAGATGAATGAATGGATAGAGGGAGATGAATGAATGGATGGAGGGAGATGAATGACAGGTGAAGGTGAAGGGGAATGAGAATGATTCTTATGAGAAGAATCTTCAAGAAGGGAAAAGGATTGGCGAACATCTTCTTCTGAAATCATCGGGATATCCTTCACGGGGAGGAGACAATTTCTCCTTGCTCATGAGAAGCTACAATATTTCTTCTCGTTGGTAGTTTTGTGAGAGGAAAAGCTCATCACTTTTTTGGAGAAATGATCTTACAAGGAGTGTCTATTGTTGCAACATTACTCTATGTGACATGAGACATGGATGTCTTAACATACACCTTGATACTAGAAGTTCCTTTATCAATCATAAGATCGGCATCCTTACTACAAGAAGTGAACTCTGCCAACTTGCCAAGAAACCATTTCTTGGATCTTTTCACCACAACAGATGTGTGGTCATTAATATCACATGTTTCTCTGAGTGACCAATCAATTGGCTTCAGAGGTTGATCCCACACACTTTTCATGAAGCGAGGGTCAATCAAATCACTTCCATCGTCAACAAGTCCTTCAATAACCCATTCCAATATTAATGTTTTCATTTGCCCAATTGTAATTATTATATAGTCCCTCTAACGGCCTAAAGATCATCGAAACAATCTTTCCAAAAAACCTCAATTTCAAGCTGATGAGTTGCACTATTGGAAATCCTTATCATATTACTTTTGAAAAAGCATTTACTATCAAAAGTAGTTCTTTTGTAATATGGGTCCAAGTTAAATGCAAGAAAAGTAGGCTCGATGTTTTGAGCATTCTAGTGTTTTTGCAACAATAAAAAACCAAGTTTGATAGGAAAACTAACACCCTTAACTTTTCTTGCTTTGCATCTAGAATGAACAATTCCCAATTGTCTGCATAGTTTGATTAAAACCAACTTATCATTTGCATACCTTGGCAGCTTGTAAAAATGACCTTCAAAACCGCCAACCTTGATGTAAGTAAAAGTCTAAAACTGGATGAAGTAGCTCCCAAACTTCATAACCAGCACTACAGCTTCTCTTGAAACTCTCATCACGGTGTTTCCTTCCATTATCCTAACCAAAAACATAGTGAAGGCATCACTGGCTCTCTTGAAATGAGTCAAGCTGCCTTCGTGAGTGACTTGTGGGTGGAAATCATAGATTCTCCAGCTTTCACCTAGTTGCCCTTCTGAGGTCAAACCTGGCTATACTTTGATTGCCGCAATTCAAAAAACAAAGTATGAGGTCATGTAGAATTCATTAATGGCCTCAAGATTTATCAGAGCATTGTCACTAATGATCTAAACACCAATTGATGCGTTGTGAGGAATCACATATTACATTCATAAATTGTGTCATCCATGGTTTGAACTCCTTTGTAATAGGATCACCCATCGCTCTGCTAAGAAGGACAATCATGTCTAAAAGCTCTTCATGGAATTCAGCCCATGTTGGGTTTTTTGGGAATCTTTGAAGGACCTTTTTTCTGTACTTTCAACCAAGAATTGGCCAACATATTCTGAAGTTTAGAAGCCATGTTATTCCATTCAACCATGGCATCTTCCTTGGTGAGGACCATTGAATGCTTTGTCCTCTATATTCCAAAAGTGAGGCCAAGACTATTTGAATCAAGTTAGCCCATCAATGTGCCATTCGGTGCCTTGATTTCACGACTAATATGGCTGTAGTTCTTTGAACAAACTAATACGAGATCAGCACATTGTATAGACAATGGGAATCCAGCGACTCTACATAATCCACTGCAAAAGATTCTATCTACTAATGGAGTACGACGATTCTCCGCCATTCTTACTTGGAGATCCTTAAAATCCATGAAAACAGCATTATTGTCTTTTATGTTGGGTAGGTCTGTAACAAGGACGGATATAAGGTCATAACCTAATTATTTGAACTTCATGGCTCCAATGGAATGGATGCAGGCAATAAACAAGTCTTCCAGAGAATGAAGGGAACAAAGGAAGTGTTGAAACAATCATTTTCAGGTTGTTTATAGAGCAAAACCATTCAGACCATCTTAGCATGCAAATTTACCATCATTGTGAAGGCGCCTAGGAGAGCGATGGATGGTCAAAGTTTATAGAATTTCTGATGGATACAACAAGAGTTATGAACAAATCTCATCCTAAGGCGTGTAGGGCAAACTAGGGCAATTACAAATGCATGGAGAAAGAAGTGAATATGTTTTGGGAGCAATATGAACTTGCACTTTTCTTTTATGATTTTCAATTGACCTGGGCACACATATGATGTGTTTTAAGAACCTCTTAATGCATTGGGGTGCAAATAGGAAGCTTTTTAGGAACTACAGTGCCCTTGGGCGCACTTGGGAATCATTCTGGGTACTAAATTTCACTTAGACGCACATGGGACCAAGTTTGGGAGCCAAAGTACCCAAAGGTACACTTCATAATGACTTTTGGAACTAGTTTATCACCTTGAGCGGACATGTCATGCACTTTTGGAGCCTATTTATGAATTAGATGCACCTTGCATGAACCTTTGCAACGAGTTTTTAAGTGAAGCA
The DNA here is from genome assembly GCA_019776745.2 of Taxus chinensis. Lineage (NCBI taxonomy): Eukaryota > Viridiplantae > Streptophyta > Pinopsida > Cupressales > Taxaceae > Taxus > Taxus chinensis. The sequence continues at coordinate 347,741,496 of CM034151.1, forward strand.
CACTTAGAGATGATTTTAGGAACCATAATGTGCCTGAAACACTTCATTGGTGCACTTTTGGGAACTAGTTAGAGAGTAAATCGGCCTTTTGGAGGAGTTTTGGAACTTCTTACTACCTTAGAAACACTCTAGGAGCATTTCAAGAACTAATTTAATAATAAAAACACACCCTCAATGCATTTTTAGAACAAAAAATCCTAGCCTCGCGCTTGGTGAGTTCCAAGAACTTGAAAAGGTGCATAGGCAGACCTTAGAAGCATTTCAGGAACCAGTTGGGTGCATAAGCAGGCTTGCAAGAGATTTTAGGAAATTATTGAGTGCAAAAACGGGCTTGCAATGCCATTTTTGAACCTCCAAAATTACTTGAACACTTCTGCAGTGGGTTTTGGAAAGGGAAAGTGCTTTGAATGAATTTTTAGAGCAAATATGACTCGAGTATGATAAAGTGTGGGATGCACGTGTACATGGGATAGAATGCCACACAAGGAACAAACAAGTTACAAGTTGCAAACCGAAGCAAGCAAGTTGACAAAGGCAAACATACAGGTCATTACAGAGTAATTGCATAGATGTGGGAATGTCATGTAGTAGAATACATGCCAAAAAATAAAAAATTACAATGGTCACAAAAAATTTGGTATGACAACTTGGACAATCCATTGTAGTAGTTCTCAGTCAAATTGCTATTATGGTGTGCCTACTACTCCTACATAAAGACCAACCATGTGACTCTAAAAGTCTTCTTTTTCTTTTGATCACAAAGTCGTCAATACCAACTGAAATGCTCACATTAAGACTATAAAATACCATTGTAACCTTTGCCCACATGAAATCAGATGCAGAAAACAAAAACTCCATTTGGATGATCCAATTGAGCAGGTCCTTTCCATCAAACTTACGCATGTTAACCTTCTGCCAAAAGTTTTGAGACTCCAATTAGAATTGGTCATGGGATGATGTTGCATTGTATTTGAATCAAGACTAGGTTGTTCCAAGGATCCATTGTGAGTGGTCTTGTTAGCAAAATTTGGGGCTGCAAAGCCAACTGTTGTCACGTGACCATCTTATTGGCTGCATCTGATTTTGCACCATTCGAAGATATTGAAAAGTCAGTCCACTCTATACCCACTCTTGTGGCCATATTGCTATACTTTTGCAAACTCTCTTTAAGTTGGCACACTCTATCCTCCAAATTAAGTGGCACCATCTTTGAATTTGTCTCTTCTTTATTAGGAGTCTTCCTTGGTGTGTAAGAATTCTCGCCCCTACCTCTAGTTTGTGGTTGTCATGTTGTGGCTTCACCGAAGGTCAAAAATAGGGATACCAAAGATCTATATTGTTGCAATCACTTCTTCAAGACAAATCCAATGATTGATGATTGTTATATAGTACAAGGTGCGAAAAATTTGAAAGCCACAAAACTCGAGAATCTGCCCAAAACTTGGGGTTGTAGGAGACCTATACCATTGTGATCCCCTTGTCGTGAGACTCCAACAACTGCTTATTTCGCAAAAGTGCATAAAACAACTCCAAAAAAATTTAATTTCTTTTCTAGGCCAAAATGCATTGTGTGGATGAAAAGCCTAAATTCCACCTAGATCAAAAGTTTTCAATTTTGACCCTCATATGGAATGCAACAGATTTACCCTGACAACTTGTTTTTTGTTTCTCTTTGCTACCCTAATGCACCACAAAACTTTTTCCAAAACAAAGCCCCAATACCACTCGTAATGAACTCACTCTATCAAAAATAAGAGCGATAGATCACAATACATCAAGTCACATAAGCAATATAACAACAATCACTTATGAATTACAGAAAATCCACATAATATAAGTGAAATATAGAGCAGAATGATGTGATATAGAACCAAGCCACTTCAACGCGGCAATCCTCACAATCCTTACAATAAGGATAGAATTTGGAAAATATGATGATCCAATCATAACCACTACCTTCTATATATACCCTAATTAGGCTATGGGGGCTCCATAAGACAACCCCTACTAACAATCTGCAAACAAAGAAATTATCAAATGAAGTCAAAGGCTCAAAGGCTATTGAATCCATAAGTTGACCAAACATATCCCAATACACACTGTAGGATAAGTAGCATACTAGTCTCAATGGATTCCCTGCCTTCTATCAATGATTTTGGAACATAATTAATTGCTCTGAAATATCAATGCTATAAATTGATTCTCGTCTACAAAACACCATGCACTGGCCATCTTGATTAGTATAGACCCATATCATTGTGCAATATGGCTTATAAGATCCTCTCCAAACTTATAGCCTCCTCCCTTTCAAAATCATATCTTTCCCCTCACAATCAACATTTTGTTCCTCGCATGAAAATTGAGGACAATATAACACCAATGCAAGAAAATTTACATTCTCTACACACACAACGAAGATCGAGCATCATGGTCAAACTTGACGTCTCATAATCTTTTGACAGACATAACAGGGAATTATTAGAGAAGACTCTCTTGGCTTTCAGTTTCGACAGAGCTGGTAACAGGGATTAACAGTTGCATTTGTACAACATTGTTATCTATCGCCCTGAATAGAGATGTAGGCTCTTCCTTCCACTCTTCCAAAGGACTCCACTAAGGAGACCCACTAATCCCATATTTTTTCCCATTGATGGGTGAAACAATGTGCAAGAAGATTGAATGTGAAAAGCAGGTTTGCCACCATCCATGAACTTAAAGCATCAACATGGGGAGACCAATACACAAACTTCCATTTCACGGATGACACACTTCTCTCATCAAAATTCATCATTACAAACATCAAAAACCTATAATCCATCACTCCAAAAAATTCAATCGGTCTCCAAACAAAAAGTCATCCACGCAAAATATCATGTCATTTTTGTAGATGTGAATACTCCAGTGAGAGGCAAATCCTCCACAAACTCCAATTCCAAAAGAGAGGCATTCTTTTAAAGCACTTGGTATATTCTCTTCATCAAAAAAGGAAAGTAAACCCGTGGAAAACATACAAAAAATGCAGTACAAATTAGCCCATTGGACTCATCGCTGGCTCTCTTTTGACAGAAAAATACAGCTTTTAAAATCTGTTTTACAAGCTATGCCAATTTATCTTCTTTAATTAAAATTTAACATTACTTCTTATGGAAAGGAGTAGACAACTTCAAAAACCCACTGGTATCCTAGAAAAATAATCTGTGAAGAAAAGAGTCAAGGTTAAAACGTTGAGAACGTACAAATCTTCAACCAAGCCCTTGGAATGCAGGCTGTTCGGAGATTATAGCAGGATGCCTCCTTGCTGTGGGGTACAATTATAAAGGAAAAATATAAACTCAAAACAGGGAATAAATTTTGCAGTCAAATTGGGGTCCCGTCGCTTCTGGCACAGCCAAATTTCTGCAACAAGGATTGATAAATTTTAGAAGACAGCTCTCTTGCAAAATAGGCAAGGGCCCCCATATTAAAATGTGGGAAGATAGTTGGGAAGAGCATCTTCCCCTGACTCAACTCCAACAGCCTTTGGTACAAGAAAAACTGCTGCCACATTGCAACTAACAATCAATTCATATGGGATATAGGAAAAATCAAATCAGCAAATCTATAATACCAGCAGCCTGTTCAAATTCTCATCATTGAACTCAACTAGAGGATTCTTTTTGGAAGCAACATGCAAGACACTTTGTTCTGCCCATCTAACCAGGAAGGTTCATGCACGGTCAAATCTGCACATTGTATCTTTACTAATGATCACATGCAATCTGACAGGAACTGGACTACAATCTCGTTTTTACACACGTGTCCAAGGATTTCAAAGATTTTTATGGTTATTGCTGTGTGACAGTGTTCTCATTCTGAACAACCTTCAAAAGAAAGGATGGATTGTGCCTAATCGAAGTCTGAATTGGCAACATAACAGAGAACCAATCAAGCATTTGATTTATGAATGTCGGTTTCCCACATAGATCTGGCCCAAAGTAGCTCTCCTCTTTGGGTGCAAAACTCTAGATATGTAACTCAGAGTCTACCTCTTGCATTGGAAGCTTCCACTTTTGGATTTAAGTTTATGCAATATTTAGAAAAGGCAGACACAAGCTTCATCCTCTATAGTACATATGGAAAGAAAATAATTCCCATAGTTACTTTAATCAAAAACAGAATGAAGCCAAGATGCTGCATTTTCTCATGAATTATCATAGAAATACTGGAATGATACTTCGTGAACATCTGGATGGAATCTTTTGCATTCTATCATTAATTATTGTAGAAATACTGGAATGATACTTCATGAACATCTGGATGGAATCTTTTCTTCCAAAATGTCAGATTGTCACCAGGCGTATTTGGAATATCACTTTCCACTATCTCTTTAGATTGTTTGCAATCCTCTCCATACACATCTGAGACTCGCCCTTGGCCAATATAGATTAAATTTTGATGGCGCATTGAAGCAAAACCCATGCAAAGCAAGCATTGGGGGTATAACAATAAATTCACAAAGGGACCAACTCGTCAATTTTTCACAACAGGCTGAAACCCAAACTGACAACATAACTGAAATGATGGATCTCTTCAAAGATATTCACTTGGCAATGGAACATGTTTTACTTGATATTTTGGTACAGACTGCAGAGGATAAAAATTCACAATAACACTCCAAATACTTCGCTCACTCATCATAGTATTATTTCAATATGAATACATATAAATAGGCTTTTAGTCACCTAAAGACTAATTGATAGGCCAAATCAGAATCCTCCAAAATATCTCCTACTCTTCTATATCCTCTCACACAATCTCTCACATATCTGTGACTTATCACTCACACTCCTAATTATATGAGTTGTTAAAACAACTCACTATATTATTTTTCCATAATACAACTAAGCATAATGTGAGCACTACTATTCCTAACATTCCCCTCTTAGTGCGAACATAGGAGAAAACACCTCATTCTGGAACTGTAGCATGCCGCCAAGGTGCTTGCCCATGATGTTGATGCATATGAGTCACATTGGGCATGCACATACAAACATGCAGCATCAGGATAGCATGAAAATGTACTGCTCTACAAATGGATTTCATGGATGGACGCAGCAACCACCCAGGTATGAACAACCTCCACACTTTTGTTCGTCCTCTACATTTGTTGGTCAAGTATCATGATGCCATGGCACTCTGACCTGATTCTTCGCATTATCTTCACATCAAGGGAAAACAAGGAAGAATTTTATTTTCACACACAACAGAAAAGCCAGAAAAAGAAGACTTTGAGGACTAAGTCCCCAATGTTGCATATGTAGCCACTATCGTTGAACATGGCCACCTAATCACAAACAACATAAAAGATTTCCACTACCACTGATCAATTCTTGGCATTAGTCAGTTCAGTGTTGCTGATTTGTCCCTAATACACTTTGCGGCCTCTGAGGTAGTGACAAACTGAAGGACATTGATCGCCCACCTACCTCTGTTGCCTCCGTCCTCCAGCTGACTTAGTTGTTTACTCAGCAGGTTAAAAGTTGAAGTTGACCTGCATGTCATTTTGTATAGACTAGTATAGATATCTTAAACACATATATCTAAAAGATGCCAAGATATATCAATCTAGAGAAATGTTTACATTGGATATTTCACTACCTCTTTTACACATATATGCGTTTAAGTTATGTATTCAAAAATATAAGAAATAACTTCTTTCAAATACATTTGAATTGAACTTTCGCAAAAAATGATATGTAAATATTTTAAGAGTGTCAGAGTTCACCTCCTTAAATAATAAGGAAGTTCACATATAATAATTAACAACAATAATTTATAGATTAATGTGTGATAAATAATAACTAAAACATATATACAAATGTGTATACATTATTGCAATATAACAGTTAACTCACCAACAACTTGACAATTTGAAATATAATCAACAGTAATTTAAAGTAGAACAGTAATACACACACACACACACACACACACATAATCATTGATAGTTAAAAGTGAAGAAGAAACTGAAAAATACATTAAAAAAACCCAAATGAGATTGCTTTAAGATAAGATAGCTTTTTCTTTTCCCTTAGATTATGAAAAAGAATTATGGTACTAAATTTAATGTTAATGTCACTTGCCACAATAACAAATTCTCAGCAAGAGAAATATTTGAAGAAAGATTTGCAGGCATTTTACTTGTCTGTTAACCCCAATATCTCAACCGACCATTCACTATATAAAACACAATTTCCTAAATGCTATCTTCATATGCATTCCTCCTTTTTCTGTTTCACATATTTCAATGGATGAATTTGTTTCTATTCGATTTTTCCATATTTCCATCTCCACTATTCAATTTCCTTATTCTCTTTTCTCCCAGTCACTGCCCCACCTTTTGCAGCCTCTTCTAATCACAACATGCAGATAGAGTAGTATAAAAATCTTGGATAGAAGTATGGAAACATGCTTTGTCTTCTTATATATAAAAATATTTTAATTACAATATTTTGACATGAGAATAATAATAAATACTATAAACCGGTGTAGTAAAGGGTGGCAAGCTGGCGTTGATTAAATAAAAATAAATACCTTTGTCTACTTCTTCGTCGCCCCTTTTTTCTTTTTGCTCTTCTATTCTCTTAGCTTTTTTATTATTTGTATTTATTTTTTCATTTGATATCGTGGATTGTATTTATAAATACATTAATATATATTTTATTTTTAGTATTGAACATCAAACTTATGTCGGTTGACATTGTGACGGCCATATGGACGTCAAATTTAAAGTCAATATTAAAAGTGAACAACTCACTCCATTACACCCTCGACTGTCATTGTAGGAATGCCTCTCGGCGTAAAGAGAGTACCCCCACAAGACTGACATGCCTATTACAAAAGCAGATGTCGGGTTCACCCAAAAATGCATCTGCGAGGTAACACACACCAAAATGAATCATTTTATACATCATCAATACAATATACATCCTCAAATACAACCAGCCCTCAAATACCCCCACAAGACTGACATGCCTATTACAAAAGCGGATGTCGGGGTTCCCAAAAATGCATCTGCGAGGTAACACACACACACACACCAAAATGAATCATTTTCTACATCATCAATCCACATCCTCAAATAAAATGACCATCCCTCAAATATCCCCTCCCTCAAATGGATGTCATCCAATATTTTGAGCTTATGGTTCCTAAATCGTAGCACATAGGGATAAAACTAATGATGGGGATCTCAACCAAGCCCATGTAACCTCTCCCTCTACTCTAGTTATGCAAATCTCCAACTCAGAAAAAATGAGTTGTATCAGTCACCTAGCATGCAGCCATTTCCCATGTATCTGAAAATCTCGTGGCCTCCTCTTGTGCTAATGCCTCTTATGACTGAAGAAGGCCCTACACAAAGGATGACATATCTCCCACACTAACCACTTCCTATACATCTCTATGCTTACGAATCTCACAAGTTGCCTCTCCCACTAGACTAAATGCACTTGTTGAATCTTTGGATGTCACTGAAATTGGATTCACCATCATTATCTATTAGCTCTAGGACACTATCTAAGATCTCATGATGTGCACCCTCAATCATCAAGTACCACTTTGTTGTGGTCCACTCTACAAACCTCACATAAATCATAGAACTCATTAGCAATCTATTCAAAATCTATTTTAACATCATCTACACTATCACAATAATAAATTTGACTATCACCTGGATCACTAGGATGCTCCACTATGAAAGCTCTACCCATCCTCGCAAAACTACCTCCACCTCCTCGTATTTTAGATGGTGTGATCCTACAAATCATTCCCATCTATCTTGTGGAACCAATATCATCAGTGATTTCCTCAAAGACTCCACTCTCTTCCGTAGTCCCCCTATCATATATGCTACTATCTGCGTGTGATAAATACCCTCCACCTGGCCTCTGTAATTTCTATTCCTAGTGCCATCCTCAAGGCCTCTCTACTCTCTCCTCCTCTGCAGTAGCCTATCTCTTGGGGTTTTCCCCCACCTCTAGCACTTGAGGTCCCTTTACGCCACCTACTCCCTCTATCACTACCACCTACCACTTGGATATGGGGCATGCATAATTTGGCATGGTCACAAGGGTGACACTCATACCCCACACACACACACCAACCAATAGAACCTTTGGCTTTGACACTACTTTCAAAAGCTGCAACCTAAAACAATCAATAAACTTTGTTATAGTTTATACTCGTACCATCAAATCAAATGACTACACAATAAATTATAAAACCTTTGGCTTTGACACTACTTTCAAAAGCTACAACCTAAAACAATCAATAAAGTTTGCTATAGTTCAAACACCTTAGACTTGTAGCATCAAATCAAATGACTGTTAACATGACCTAAATATAAACTCTAAACTGATTACTATAAAGAAACTATAAACAAAGGAACTCACTAAAGTCATGACACTCTAGATACTATAACAAACTCCACGTGTACACGAATATGGAGAACATACAGATGATAAAGATCACGATTCAGCCAAATATTAGATTCGTGAACACATCACGCAGAAATACAGACTACAGTGAAGTTTTCCAGGATTGTAAAGTGTATCACAAAACCCAGAGGAGTTATGACTCGATCTGTAACAAAAATACATGCGCAGACTACATGGGAAGGGACCTACACAAGTCATGGAGGTGTCAATAACAAACAAATGACGCTCATTGAGTAATCAAACGATCAGCTACAGTTGCGCATGGATAAAAACACCGTCACGAGCTGCATAGAGTTATAAGATCCCATCAGTCACACAGACCACCGCCCCTTTGGATATAACAGGCATAAACAGGGTTATTGGAACAAACTATACATCACCTAAAAATGTGATTGAATGCCAGGATCAGGAAGAAATGATATAAAAGACTACAAATTCTATGAGTCTCTAACATATCTGCTGCACAAAAACGTCTCAAGCTATGCTCCTTCAAATGGCATCCAACTCTTTGCATGCTTACCAATTGGTACTGAGGTTGCGCGCAACAAGAGATGTTCCTTTATGATCTGAGAAATGCCTTTTCCCAATGCATTTCAAATAAAAAGCTGCACCCTTCTATGGCTTCCGGTCTTCTAGTTCTTGCACTTCAGACCTAAAGCTATAATCTATGACTCCTTTGTCCATACACTTATCTTAAAAATTATACAAACTAAATACAAAGCTCTCATTCTCATAGGTGGGCAACAATGAACAAATGTAATTAAGTTACCCCTTGGCATTTTTACTCCTCCATTATAGGCTCAAGTGACAAACTAGCTCTGATACCAAACGATATTTTGGTAGAGATTGTAGAGAATAAGAATTCACAATACCACTACAAATACTTCGTTCACTCATGGCCAAATCAGAATCCTCCAAAATATTTCCTATTCTCCTATGTTGTCTCACACAATCTCTCACATATACGTGAGTTATTATACACACTCATAATTATATGAGCTGTTAGAACAACTCACTATATTATGTTTTCCATAATATAACTAAGCATAATGTGAGAACTACTATTTCTAACATTACTAAGGTTGAAAATAGAAGAGGACTCCCAAATGGTTATCACTTCCATTAAAATTAAATGGAACCCGTGTACCAAACCCGCACGGATTTACCATTGGAGATTTTGACAACATTGCTAGGCAGGTTCTTTCTCATCTACGCTGACAGAGGTAACTCTTCGTCACCAAATGAGACAACATAACAAAGTAGCCGATGACCTAACCGACCACATACTCATTTAACTAAATAACAAGTGCCAAAACTGTAAGGGATTGAAAATCTACCTAATTCCGCACTCAACTAAGTGGCCTTAGGTACGCCACATAGACCCCAAAACTCTTTTATATGAGTGAAAATCCACGAAGATCTTGCCCTTCTTACTTTATTTTTCTTGGTCCATTGAGGAAATGATGTGAATTTGTTTTCCTACCCCACTAGGTTCTTTGACCCTCTAGTTCTCTTTAATTCGTTTTTTTGTTAGCTCCTCCACGGATACATCTCTTCATAAGCCTACCTAGTGTAACCCCAATTCCACTACTTGTCATAAAAAATGTATTCTCTTATCCAATCTAACCCCTACCTCCTTTGATCCTATCATTTTTTACTCACGTCCATCACAACCTCACCTGTCAAAGCCTATGTTTATATTCATTTTTCTCGAATACTTAGCATATTTTGCTTTTGGTGACCGCACTATTAACATATCCCTCATGAAAAGAGTTTTAAGGTTATGCCTTCCTAAATACATTGCTACTTTAGCGCGCCACTTTTCAATGAAAAATCCACACACACCCACTTGATCGATTCCTTCTTGCCAATGCAATCCCTCTTACCAGCAACCTACGGCGTGCACGACCAAACACTAATATAATCTCTAACCAAGCAAGGACAATTCAAAAAGGAATGGATGTGTCACATCCCACATTTTCATTATGTTTTGAGGCAAAAATTAATTATGATTTAATAAATGTCCGTGGGCGCAAGCTGACTAGTGTCGATGTGAGGTTGCGTATGCAGATATACACACGCACATACTTCCACAAGTATATATGTGTGCGTAGGTGCATACCCAGCATCGCACCTGCATTCGTCACCTTGCGACCATTGACTATTTATTAATTCATTACTCATTCTTGTTGCACTTGTTAGTATGATTGTTCTTCATCTCATGGTTGGATGCGATGATTTTATAACGGTAATAGACCTGTTTCATTGTTATACTTCTTTGCGAAAAAGTGCTCCAATTTTCTTACATATGATGATTTTGCAATTTTGATAAACATGTTATATGACTATACCTTGTATTAAATCGGTGCTAAAAGACAATTATTATTGCTCTAATGGTTGATTAAATACCTTGTGATTTATTGTTTTGGTCATAGATTGCAAAGCTTTAAGAAGGTCTTCTTCACTGCTTGAAAAAGGGTATGATGTGTCGTCAAGATAAAGGTGTTTGTTTAATTATCTTGTTATGCAATTGTAAATAACCTGAGTTATTATGTCGACTTGATCTTAACGCAGAGTTAGTGATCGCAAGGTAATAAAAGGGTAAGTTAAAATATGTTTATCGTTGTTGTCATTTAACGGTTGTGAACCATGAGTTCGATGATAATAGCCTCCTTAATGCTTGGCGTAATAAAAGGTGATATTGCATTATTTAGGTTCAATGCTCTTTGATCATGCAAACTTGGCAAGCTTATGTTTATAGATATAGATCTCAAGGAATAAATTTATGTTGAAATTTTGATATTGTCTTTAACCATGTAAAGTGGTGGCAAAGTTTGTTGTTTTTGTTTTAAAAGATCTTTGGCCCCACCATTGGTTATAGTTAAAGTCAAATGTGTTATTATATGATCATGGACCATAAGGAGTTGGCAAATTAACGTTTAATGGTCCTCGACCAAATCTTGGCTAATATTTAATGTTTGATTATTTGGTTATCTTTGAACTCGGGCATAGACCGATCACCATGCAATGATTGGAAATTTGGTCTGTTTAATTGGATGTCTACAACTGATCGATAAACTCCATGCATGAAGATAAGGGATAAACTTGGATAAGTTTGATTGTTTAATTTTTAAAATAACTTTACACTGCCATTCGAGTGGAGGGAAAATGGGCAAAATTAATAAGGCCACTACGTGGCACTGCTGGAAATTAAGGTATTAAAGGATAGTGGTCGGTTTTTGGGATTCGTGAAGCTTCCTGGAGAAGCTAAACGGATGCATTGAATTTCATTTTTATTGATTGTTTTTGGTCGAGCTCTCCCTTTGGCGAGCTATGCATGGCAACGAGGGGGAGAAACCAGTTTTGTTGAGTTATTACTGCATTCTTCTCTACTAAAAATAGATTCATCTTATTTTGAGCATCTGTAGCAATTACCTTGGTATAAGGGTGAGAGGTCTTTTGGGGTTTTTATGGCTTGATTCTGGGATATTGTTGAAGGAAGCTCCGCTGGATTTTTAGTTGACTGTTTTGATTTTTGGAAACGCGGGGCAGAAAGGAAATCATTAAGGAACTCTAGATCTTTTGCAAGCATGGAATATCGCCTCTCATCTTGTTGTTTCATTTCAAATGTGATGAATGTTATTTGAACTATTTCACTGTCTGGTTTGTGTGTATATTGTAAATTTTATTGGAAAATGTAGAAAAACTGTGTTTTAGGCGTTTTCTTAACTGGGTGCTTATAAATTTAGAAAGGAAATTATGTAAGTATGTCTACATCAAGGTTCAATTTATTTGACTAATACAGCTGAGTGATTTGGTAAATATCTTATTTGCTAGAATACGAAATGGATTGAATGGTTTTTGAATATTTTTGTCTGGTAATGATCGATATATTCCATTCTTGCCTGCATACCTTGGGTTATGACCTTGCTCATTAAGTTTTGTTGACAATCGTGATTGCGGTTGAAATGGGTGTTTTGGGGTGATAGATATTTCTAACTTGTGGCTACCCTGGGACGTGAAAATATCTCTACAGGACTTAGAGTACGAATGCTTTCTTAGTGAGTATTTTATTTCATCCCCAAAACAAACTTCCAGTCTAAAACAATATAGTTGATTTTGGGGTTCATTTTCGTATATCAAAACATAGATAAACCCTTTCCTTGTGAATGAGATAAATTGGAAACCGTTCCCTTGTCAGGTCAATATGACGAGTTGTTGGAGATTGTGAACATGAGATCTGCTCGTGAATACTTTGTTTTATTATTAACTATATATATTGTGTTTTCATCTCAATACGAGCTTTTGATGAGGTTTTAAGGGTTAGATAGAATATGTGATATCTCCTTCTTGACTTATATCGTGTGTGTAAAGTCTTTCATAACAAATACAAAAAAATATGAATTGTGTTGATATTTATTCTTGATGTTTTATTCTTACGGGCTTAAGATATATAACTGTCAAGAGATGATAGCATAATAAGTGAAGAATTTTTTGTGGCCCTTTTAAATAACCATCTTGTTTTAGTGATAGGAAATGATAGGGATAGGAATGGTTATGAGTAAGGAGCATAATCTTTATGGAAATGGTCCATTTTTCCTGTTGTTATTGTGATGACACTTTTTATAAAAATTAATACTAGGAAAGTCATTAATATTTTATTGGGTGAATTGTAATGGTGTTTGATGGAAACATAGTTCACATCCTTAGGTTCACTTCATCTGAAATTGATTATTGAGACTTATTATTGCATTTGGATTATATGACTGGAGTTATAAGTTAATCCTTATTATGTTCATTACTTCGGAATACAACAACATGATTGAGAGTTGTTAATCCATGCCGGTACATTGAATTGACCATGTATATCATTTTACCTCTCCTACAATTTACAGGTCAGGATAGTTATTACGAAGTGATTAAAGGATTGGATATCGCTTGATTCATTGTGCATTGATTATAATTGTACTGATTCATATGAATGTAATGAATGTACTTATACTTGATTTTATGTGAAAGTAATACTTCACAATTATATAAGGCAAATGGGCCTAATGTATTAAATGGTTATCTTTGATAATCACTTTGTGAATTCGTATTGATGTTATTAATTATGAAATTTAACGATTCTTCTTCAGATCATATGATTGTGATATGAGACATACCGGTATCGTTGTTTAACAGAAAAGCATTTATAGTGATTGATATTAAATGTGATAACACAACTATTTTTAAGATGTCATTATGAACTAATAAATGTATAACGGAAACAGCAAACCCAAACAAGGAAATGTAACTTGGAACTTAAAGAAGATAAGTATGTCAAAAGATATGTCTGTTCATCATAGATAATCAAGATGATGTATATCAATTTATAAATATGAAACATTGAGAAACATATTGTTGTCTTTTAACATCAACCTCATACATGTTTACAAATACATATATTCATTGTAAAATAGCATACTTGTTTCTACTTTATCCTAGTGGGAAACAATTACAACGATATGGAACCAAGTAAGAAAGTACATTGTAATCATATGAAATAGTACAAATGTACATAGTTGACTTAAGTAAACTAAATTGACCAAGTTTCTATTAATGATCACGAATGATAATTAACTTATTGTTATGAATTGGTTTAATCCTCACACTTGACTGAACCTAATCAATGATCGTAAATTGTTATAGTTTGTCTTACGACATGCGGTATGAGGTACATACACAAGTCAATGACTCGATGAGTTCACTGTACCTCTATCGTGAATTGGTTAATCTTATGAAACTCGACATAACCTATCCTTAGGAGGAAAGCATACCTTATCGTAAACGAATAAACTAAAACAGTTAACTGTAAACTTAATACTTAATCAATGGAAAAGAATCTTGATATCTATGTTGAGACGGTTGTGCAGTGATTGGGAGACAAGGTTTCGTAGGCTAGAGTGCAGCCTCGAAACTGGCTTGCTAGTGCAATGCCAAATAACTATGGTCATACTAGTGCAAATAACTGATTGCATTGTCTGTTAACCATGTCTTCTTGTTAGTAGTGTCTGGAGTCTGATGGAGGTTGCTTTTGTAACTTTCCAGTCGATTTAATTTAATTTAAATTAAATCTAAGTATTGCAAAGTAACTATTGAAATAAATAATGTGTGAATGCTAATATACAATAAAACACAAGCAAATAAGCATTTATGACGTTAAACCCTAAGCAAGAGAGGGAGTTAGGAAGACTTAGTTGATTTCCGAGTGAACAGGAAGTGATCTGGGTAGGTACGACTGATGTATAGACTGCAAACAGGGTCATCACTCGTCACTGGAAATTTTGTAACCTAAGAATGTCGAACAGGGGCGCCTAGTGCTTGACGAAGGTGCCTAGGCGCTGGTGACTGCTCCTAGGCGCTAGTGACTGCTCCTAGGCGTTGGTGATTGCGCAAAGGCTCGGAATCTAGTATTTGTTGTGTCGTTAGGGTTTTGCAATTGGTCTTTGTTGATCCCCTGATGTTTGCATTATGATTGCCGATGATACCTGTAACCTGTAAAAGAGAAATTCACCTGCACAAGCCCACAAACTGCATCAAACCTAAAAAGGAAAATGCATAATGGGGAGTCAAACTGACCTCGGCGGTCACCCCGAGAGTGAACTTGCAACCGATTGCTACACTACATCTCATATTCCATGTAGTTCTTGTGAGTGTGTGTAGAAAATGTGCCCTAGGATGCCCTTGTGCAAGTTGCACTTGATAGCGGGTTATAGCTAGAATGTACCAACGTAGTAGAATGTGTGGATGGAATAGAATGAACTTCCCCTTCTTGTGTTGTGTATGCAGAGTATGCAGTCCCTTACCCCTTGAATGGATGCTAGATGGATGCCTTGGAGTGCTTTAGGTGTCTTTTGAATGCAAGTTTAGGTGATGATAGTAATGCTTAGTGCTTGGTCCTTAATTTTGAAAACATAACTATGTATTTATATGATTCCCTTGTTTGAATTTCGTAATTAACAACTGGAAGGCCAACCCATAAGTCAAAAAGCTGCCCAAAAGATAAAAGAGACCCAAAAGGAGCGAGTAAGATAAGAAAGGGTTAGGGGCGCCTAGAGGGGACAGTGGCGTCTGGGCACTTCTGTCCTGGTTGGGCGCTGGTGTCTGAAGCAATGGAGGATAAATAAGTGAAATTCCAACGGGGCTGTAGGGTGTGTAAGACCAAAAAGATAAACAAGAGATAAACAAAAGGGGCCAAATATAGTCGTCAATTACTAATTTTCTTGCTTATGAATCATGTAAATGCTAATATGTTTTTAGGACCAAAAAATGTACCCAAGTGTGTGATTTAGTGTCTATACCGGTTGACACTAAGAAGATGCGCAGATTCTCTTAGCCTATAAAAAGGTTTAACCAAAGGTATACAATGAATACAAGCTCGTATAGAGTGTTGAAGGGAGATCAATAAGGATTTGGAACCCTTTGCAGTTGCACATGGTTATCATAGGTTGTCAAGATGAATTTTGGAATATTAATAATGTTGGATCACTTAGTGTTGATCTAAGTAATAATGTTAATGATTGCACCATAAAAAGAATTTAAGGATTTTGTAAACTTAATTAGAATGTTGGATTTATCTGTTGCATGCTAAAAATCCCTGAAGGCATAAAAGGTAATTAAAGATTTATAATAAAAAAATTCCCTTTGTTTGTTAAGTATAACATGGGTGTTACAGGATGCCTATAGAAGGAAATGTGAACGATACATTCATGCTATGTGTTTGACCAGTTGGCCCTAAATCAGTCAACGACAACCACCCATTTACAATTTACCCTTTCAATGCTGAAAGATCACAAAAAATTATCAGAATTTTGGCTCGGGTGAATGAAACAGCTCATGTACACGAGAAAGGTCGTCATTCTCACCTACTTGAAGGAATTTGCAAGATCTGTCCGTCTGATCTACAATTCTCATTATCTACAACCTCCAAGGACATTCATTAAAGAATTTGAGGTGATGGGGATCAGAAGCAGCCCCAGACTTACAGCCAAAGCTATATATTCCAGGACATGGAAATACAACGCAGGTAATACAAGTCTACAAAAAAAATTTCAAATATCTAAGAAGCATATGTGGAAGTTCAGCAACGGGAAGACGGAGCTAGAAAACTAGCTGATCAGAATAGATGAAGACAACTCAGACATTGATAGTTTGCATCCTTTACAATCCGACTGACTTCAAACCAAGCTATAACTCTCTACCTAGGTGGATCCTAGGTTTGTACCACGGGTCTCACTCTAAATACTGGTATAGATTCAGACAATTCTGATAAACAGCTTAAACCTCCTATTTACCCTACCAGATGGTATAACTCCATTGCACCGCTACAAAACTGCTTTACCTTCAATTCTTCCTACCACTCGGCATGAGAGTCTCTGTAACCCCCCAAAGTCTTTTCAGGATCCCCCCTTAGAATTCAGGAGCACTGTGGTTTTGCCAAGCCGGTCTATGTTCTGACCAATAGACTTAAGAATCTGCATTGTCATAACATCTCTCATGAGCAGTCCCACTTACCTCCTCCTCCTCAGCAGGAGGCCCATCAAGGAACAACCACAAAGAACTCTACTAAAACCTCTCTAGAAGATATTTCCAAAATCTACCAAAAGAGCTGGTCAAAGCTATTCCAAAACTGGACGGCAGTCTTAATATTTTGGTAGCAAATCCTGTGATTGGGGTGCCAACCTCCCTTCTGAGTGAAGGTGTTGTCAACCTCACTTCCATGCAACTTCAACACACTGCCTTGCAAACCAAACAATCTGAATGTATCGAACTTCGGCACAAGCACATGTAGTTTCAATAAATTAGATTCCAAAACCTTGAGCAAGCCATAAGTTTTGATCCTCTCAAGAAGTTAATTAAAGAAGTGGTTGTCACAGAAATACCCAGCACAGCCATGAAGAGGACTGGACACAATTCCAGCACTTCCTCCACTCAACCAAATGCATCTGATTGACAAGTTCCAGTCCTCCATCCTCGGGCACTTCACCCACAGCAGCATTATTGGGGAATTCCTGACAAAGGCAATAGGGACTCTACTAACGAGTCAGATCAAAATCCCAACAGAAAAAATCTTTGGTAATTGATAGTAGATCTCAGCACCATCCGACTTTGTACATCTATCAAAGATAGCAGCATCTTATACTAATCAGCTAGTATCTCCTCCATCTAAGTTTTCAATTAGAACGTTTTTCAAGCATCAGCATGTTTTTAATAGACAGCATATGAATAGTTAGTTTTCTTTCTACTCCTTTTAAGTCTTTTTCCCTTCGGCAACTCTCCTTCCTTTCGAAAAGCTCAATTCTAGTTATTGGACATAGACTTTAAGGATTTTGTATGCCTTCATAATCTCTTCAATGCCTTACGCCTCAAATGCTTCTATCAGCTCCATTTTCTCTGTTTAAAATCTGGACCCACTTATGGAAAGTTATAACATAAGTCAGTTGAATTTTGTAGCTTTAACCATTTTCAAAACATGTGTACTTAATTTTTTTACAAAAAAAAAATCAATAAGTACATAAATAAACATGGATAGGTGGTGTTGAAAAAGAAGGTTAATATAAGTAAATAAGTTTGTTCTGAGGAAGTTATCGGCATTTGAATGCCTCTTTTAGTGCTTCGAAAAAGCTCAAACTTCAAATGCAAGTGTAAAAATCTTCTACAATCTGGTTGCAAGAGTGGGCAAGGAGCTACCCAAAGAAAGAGGCTCCGAATCTACTCTTCAATGCTGCAAATGGTACTCCAATCTATCATATGACAAAAAAAATGGGAAGAATGGGAAAACGCATGTCAAGAGATCCAACATTTTAGCATTCCCTGAAATAAATTAGCTGTAACCCCTATTGTTTTTAGCACCTGTTTCAATACCTAGACCTCACCTACCAAGTTGTGTATGAACCAACACTTCCATCAAACATTGTGAAGAGAATTTATAAAAAATATATTCTGTAGCCACCCATGAACCAGTCAACAAAAATACAGTCCTACATTGGTGGCTAAAGCAAAAGAGAAACAAGGATATGAGGACTGTTTATCCCTTGACATCTAAGAAGCTGGTCCATCCCCCCCAGCCTCAAATTCAACCTGGGTACGTACACAAGACATGGTACGGGTACATCATAGATGTACGGGTATGCCTAGGTACATCCTAGACATACCCGTATGTCCAGGACGTACCCTAGACATACCCAAGGGGTACCCATAGTTAAAAACAAATTTTAAAAAAAAAAATCGCCTTTTCAATCATAAGTCAACATAAAAACACAAAAAAAAAACAACTCTAACCCTATAAAGTAACTCAAACACAAAAACGAAGATAAAAGACCACAAAGGAAAAAAGCAAAACACAAATGCAAAAACTATCCTCTCTATTTTTCTCTTTGCATACTTACTTTCCATTGACTCTCCTGGGAGGCATAGTATAGTTGGTGGGAGTGGTGGAGCTAGCAGAAGCAGAGAAGCTAGTAGGAGTGGTAGTCGGTGTGGTTCTAGTGCACCACATGATGTTGATATTGATGCTCTCGATGAAGAGCAAGATTACTATGAATATTACTTTTGATGTAATTAATTATGATCAGCACATGACATTTGAGATATTTGATTAATATGACATTTGGCATTCCGATAATATTTTCATTTTTGTAGTTATTTGTTTTTTATATGCATACTTTATGGTTAACATCTCTAATTTCTGATTTATTAGGCTATAATTTCTATATTTTTTTATGTTTAATATATTTTTTGTATAGACGTACCCAAGGCAAAAAACAAAATTGCTAAACCCGTACCCGAATCACACCCGAACAGGCTCCTTCGCTTGCCATCTTGAATGAGTCGCTGAAACATGCACTGTAGATAATAGATTTTTCAAATGCCCACAACACCTAGGACCATTTTCCTAGAAAACATATTTAAAATATTATTTCCAGGCTTTTATTTAAAAAATAAAATTATAGATAATGCACTCATTTCAGCAGGTCGATTCACATCCCACCCGTAAGTCTTCTTCACTAAATCAATTTGAGAGGAAAGTTGCTGCCACAATTATTATCCAGCACAATTATGTATTGTTGTGCCGGTGATCCCTTACTTGTTACAATTTGGTCTATCCTAGTATTGTAAATGGTAAACAGGTTTCCTATGGGCCCAAAGGTGATACAAATGGAGACATGCAATTTGGTTCTTATGACATGATTATCAGATCTTACAAGAGTTTCAGTGTAACACCTCCCAACAACTTTTAAGGTGTATATTCTTTACATCTTCATGAAAGGAATAGGAAATATAGTTTTGGAATTACTTCTGCAGTTTCAATTTTGATTTCATTTTCAGTTTTTTCTATTGTTTCTATTTAATTACAAAGATATGAAAAAAAAGCAACACAACAATTGCATTGTATTATATGTAGATAAATAAGGTTGAAGCTAACCCATTTAGACAGAAAACATATCCTTAAAATCAACAAATATACAAAATATAAAACACAAAAAAGCTATAATTGGATACCATTACCACCTCGCTGCCCTAGAAAGTGTTGTGTTCATTGATAGGTCGATTTTGATTGTCAATAGGTGGCAAGTGGTGCTTCTATAGGGTTGAATCATTGTTAGGGGAGTTTTGTATCATAAAGACCATGCACCTCAAACGTATATGAGATGTATCACACTTCTTTGGATTTTTATGCATGGGCAACGCGAAAGGATGGGATAAGCTGTGCATCAAATTGAAGCCACAACTTGTGCTACATGCAAAGGCTAGGAAAACAAAAATAATCATCAACCTCACATCTCCAGCAAGAAATGCGTACAAGATGGTGTAAGGAATTGAAGACTTACTGCTACTGTTGTCCCAGAAAAATGTGTGCCCAGGGACAAACAGCTCATGGGGACACCAAGGCTCCTTCAAGACAAACCTCTGGAAGCAGTCATCACCAATCCTAAACAATCCTAATGCCACCACTACTCCTAATCTAAGCTAGCAACTGCAAGGGAAAAGGGGAGAGGTAGAAAACATGAAAACAAAAGGGGTGTTAGTTTCACCAGAAGTGGGGATCACTCTCTTCCTGTCATTTTAGACTCAGTGCATTAGAACCCTACAACTATAACCCACACACAACATAACCCACAGAGACTAGAAGGCAAGGAGACAATAATACAGCAATAGAGGGAAGATATGAGCCATAACTAGAGTTATATTAATATTTATGGTATGCACAATCCGTTACAGAGTGGGAGAGAGGCACTTGACACGTTGCAGCAGTTCAACACAAAGGCCAGGGACACTTGGGAATCATGAAAACTCAAAAGGGCAGAGTTTCCTCACATCTATAAGGGAAGACCCTTTACAATAAAAAACCTTCACATTTTATAGAAAAGAAGAGAAGAGAAGAAAGGAGAGAGGGAAAATTCAAACTTGGAAGCCCAAAAATGTGGTTGAGGGAAATAAATAACCCAGACCTGACTCCCAACTGTAAAATCATCTACAAAAGAATGTCAAACCTCAAATCCTCTGAAGATGGGTGGTGTATTGATGTAGAGGGGAGTGTCGGGCTCAAGAAATGAACTCCCTCGAGCTCTGAATCTGCCCCTAACTTACATTAAATAATGGCAGCAGGGGCTCTGAATGTAAATTGTTCTTAAAATAAGGTGGCCCGGGGTCCAAAACATATCCCATTGGAAATTTCTCGTCAAGATCTTTCCAACAGATGCAATTTGGCTTGATTTGGTGGCCCCAATCAAAAGTTATGGCCAACAAAAGTAAAGCTCTGCAGCCTAGCTCGTGCCATTAAAACTTGGAGGAAAATTTTTATTTTAACCTATGTTTGAGGCTCTGATTAGTTACAAGCTTTGGGTCGCTTCTCCACACTATCTCCATTCTCCTTGATTTTCCCAAACTCATGGCATCGTGCCACATGGCGCAATCCTAGCTTCCTTGCCTTCATTGATTTCACTCGAACTCAGGGCCACGTGCTGCCCATTCAAAACTACATTTTCGGCCAACCGTCGGTCATTCTTTATTTCCCTGACACTTAACTAGTTGAGATCATGCCACGTGGCGCAATCCTGGTTTCCAGACTTTACTAACTGTGCTTTGTTTCTATGGCCCAACTTTGTGTCGTTTCCAACTCTAATTTGTTTCTAGGGCCTGAATTTGTGCCATGTGGAACTCTTTTGTGTGCTTTCCTATTTGGCCAACTATCGCTATAACCTTGTTTTTTTGACACCCAACTACAAGGAATTGTACCATGTCTCACCCATTCGGGCGCTCACAACTTTGGCCACTAGGCCACTCAATCTCCACTTTCCCAATACCCAACTACCTGAAATTGTGCAATGTGTCACCCATTAGGGCACTCGCAGCTTCAGCCACTAGGCCACTCAATCTCCACTTTCCCAAGCCCCAACTACACAGGATTGCGCCACGTGGTACAGTCCCGACTCATCTGGGCCTCGAGCTCCTTTTTCTTTATGTGGGGCTGTAATGATCGCAAGCTCAAGAGATTGCACCACCTGGCACAATTTCAGAGCTTGCCTTCGGAGCCTCCGGCCTCAGTCATTTTCACGCTTTGCAAAAGCATCAAGTGGAGCCTTTTCTCCACTTAACATATGAAACATTTTTGTATATAAAGATCAAAGCGCTCCTCCACTTGATGAATATGGGATGATTTCCCAGAGCAAAAATGCAAAAGCTGCCATCAGTGAGCTCAAAAACACTATGTTTTTAACCAGGCAGCAACAGAGCTTTCCTAAAAGCGTTAACCCAGCTATGAAGGTTCAAAATCATCCCAAGGCTAACAGCAATGTAAAGAAAGGCTGAAATTCATCAAAGGCCAACCATAAAAGTATGTTAAATATCCCAAGAACGTCCCAAAGCTGACCGTGAAGCAATGCAAGGTAGGAAACAGAGGAAGAGTGTCGAATTCCTAAAACTTGAAGAGAAAAACCTTTCTTACTCTCCAATCCCTTCCAAACCTCTTGCTTGATGTCAAATCCTTCTGTAGACTGCAAAATACTGCAACAGAGTCTTGAAAGCATTTAAATCGTCAAAACAGCCAATTTTTCTGCAAACTTGATGAAATTGGGCAGGAAGGTTGATTTGGCAACAGCTACCATATGTAATGGGAGAATTATGTGAGGAATTGAAGCCTGATCATGTCCCCATTTGAATGAAAAGAAATGTAAAATCAATCCTTCTACTCATTTCTGGTCAATCAAAGGAAAGCATCTGCATTTACCTTATATGGTTATAATGGATAGTGTACATTTTGTTGCGTGTTCTTCTATTTATATACTATGTTCCCAGTTCTACAATTGATTTAAAAGAAATAGGTTAAACTGCAACACTTGTATCATAAAGACCAAGCACCTCAAACGTATATGAGATGCATCATACCTCTTTGGATTTTTATGTACGGGCAAAAAGAAAGGATGGGATAAGTTGTGCATCAACCTCACATCTCCAGCAAGAAATATATACAAGATGTAAGGGAACGAAGACTTATTGCTACCATAAACAATGGGAGAGTTATGTGAGGAATCGAAGCCTGACCATGTCCCATTTGAATGAAAAGAAACGTAAAATCAATCCTTCTCCTCATTTCTGGTCAATCAAAGGGAAGCATCTGCATTTACCTTATATGGTTATAATCGATGGCATATATTTTGTTGTGTGCTCTTCTATTTATGTACTTTTTTCCCAGTTCTACAATTGATTTAAAAGCAATAGGTTCAATTGCGACACATCCAGGAAAGAAAAATTAATTCATGCCTATCACTCAGTGTCTATTTGCTATGCAGTTCCAGATAGTCCATTGTAAATCAATAACAAACACTATCTTGTTGGCTTAGTTGTAATAATTTTATCGACAAAATGTACCCTACAATCACTTTGAAACTCCCATAGGCACCCAAATTTGTTCAGTTGTGTAATTTTGGATGCTTGACCCATCTGCAAAATAGAATGATACTGCATAGGTACTTATCTTTATGTTTGCTACCTCCCACCGTAAATAAATTGGCAACTGAAAAATCATCAGCTAAAAGAGTTGACATTTTCTGCGCAGATAGAAGAGTTGACATTTTCGTCATTTGTAAAATTACCTCTCTAGCAGATGGTGTGTAGCCTATGTGATCCTTCAATAATTTCTATAGAATTCAGATATCAAGAGGGGTTTCATTAAGATGTAAGAAGATCCCAGAAAAGGTCGCTGATGATGCAGCCAAAAGCTACAAGAGCATAAGTTAACCGAGATCTACAACTGCGTTGAAATGTGCATATCTAACCTAGCGATTCTTTTGATGTAATGTCATTCGTAAAATTACATTTCTCTAGCAGATGGTGTGTAGCCTATGTGATCCTTCAATAATTTCTACAAAATTCAGACATCAAGAGAGGTTTCCGTAAAGATGTAAGAAGCATAGTTACCAGGTTCGGCCGGATTTGCATGAAATCCGGTTCGAACCGTATTTTTTGAAGCAACCGAATAAATTCAGTTCGGTTCGGCCCTTTTTCTGCAAAAAAAAAAAATTCCTTTTTTGGCATTTTTTTCTTTTTTGGTGAAAAAATGGCAAGGACAAAAAAATTTGCCATTTTTGGAAAGGGTCTGGGAAGATGTAGCAGCAAAAACTTGCATGTGCCATAACTTTCATTCTGTGGCTCCGTTTCAGGTGTCGTCTTCTCTAAAAGTGTATATTTTCTCGAGCTCTACGCATTGATGGCAATATTTTTCTTATTTTCATAAAATCCATTTTTGTACCTTTTTGGACCAAGCAACTTCTTGCAATCTTTTGAAAGAATCATTATGATGATGATGATTATGGTAGATGGATGCTTTTTTCTATGATTTGTCTATATATAATGATATAAGTATACAATAATATAAATTTATAATAATATAAGTATATATATTCCAAACCGGATTTTTCCGTATTTTTTCGAGAACTCCGAATTTTCGGATTTTTTTGCCCTTCCGAATTTAATCGGATTTCCGAACCTGGTAACTATGGTAAGAAGATCCCAGAAAAGGTCACTGATGATGCAGCTAAAAGCTACAAGAGAATAAGTTAACCGTGATCTACTACTGCGTTGAAATGTGCATATCTAATCTAGCGATTCGTTTGATGTAATGTCATTTCTGGCATTCTGTTACAAATGAGAGATCTGCTTCATACATAGATGTGAGAATATAGATCATCTTCTGAAGAGATGTTTTGTGGATAGAAATTATTTTCAGAGATTTAGATAACTAACAAAATTATAATCATTCTACAGCACCATTATGCTCGTGGTTTTGCAACCTAGCAAAGGTAACTTGCATATGTTGAGCATTTTGGATTCCTTATCAAGTTGTGTTTTGATCTAGGTAGCCGGTACACGTACAGGGACAGGAACCCAGTACACCAGTATGGCAATTATTTGGGGGGAGCTTGGGTACAGCCGTACAAAAAATATATAAAATATCAAAAAATAAGTAAATCAACCATATAATATGCATAGAGTAAACAAAAGAAGCTAAATAACATAGTTACCTAAGTCTCGGGGACAGGGGGGCAGGAGGACGGAGGAACGGGGTTTCCAGGACGGCAAAAAAAATCCCAAAGTTTGGGGACAGCAAGGGGACGGCTATTAAAATAATATATAAAAATTAACATTTGAATATTTTAACTGTATTCAATGAAATTTAGGGATTAAAACTGTATTTAATGTAATTTAGGTACATTCAAGATTATAATCTAGTGTTCGTAGTAAAAATAACAGTTTTTTCAAGTAAAAACATCAGAAAACTTTTGAAAGATTTTTTAAAAATAGGGAACATCCCCTCTAAGTCCCCAAGTTCCTGAAACGTTTGGGACGTCCAGGACATCACCAAAATCTTGGGTTGACACCTTTGGGCATTTTTGTGGCAGTATATGTCCACAAAACCTAATGATGCTTCATTGTCCAAATGTCTTGATATTCATTAGTCGAACTTTTTGAATTTGTACTCCTCGAACGTTAGCATCCGGCTTTTGAGAAAATTCTGTCTTTTAAGGCAGGTACTGGTCCCCCCCATAAAAACCATGTTTCCCCCGGCGGACTGGGTATGAAAAATATTTGTATTCAATGACCCTTTAGAGCCATACCCAGATACCCAAGTTTTGAGGTACTGTCAAGACCATGAATTTAAGGTGGATTACCGGTCACAAAGAATAAGCAACATTTTAAGTTTGGGTCATCTATTCAACAACATCAAAGGAAAATACTTTTGAAAGATTTGAAGAAGAATGTAATTCAGACGTACCCCTCTAAGTTCCCATAGTCCCCAGAAACGTCTTGTGTAAAATGACCTCTAGGTGACATCACCAAAATCATTAGAAGTAGATGCATCTCTGCGTATCCATTGGAGTTTTATTGGTTTTTTGCAAGGAATATAAGCCCTTACACTGCTATTGCTCCAGGTAGCCGGTACGGAGGTATGTTGCTGTATAGGGATCCGGTACGCTGATACGGCAATGTTTTTTGGGGGTCGCCGGGTACAGGGACACTTGGGTATGGCAGTACAATATACATATAAAATATTAAAAATATAGCCAAATAAGCAAAAATTCAGCCTTATACATGAATAGAGTAAACAAATTAGGTGTAATTAAGTGAAATAGCCACAATAACGTATTAATAATTCAATGCATTTTGTCATGATATTCATTGATTGAACTTCGAACAAGTACATTGTTCAAACTCCAAATGTTACAATGTCCAATTATTAACATAAATAATAACAAATCACATAACTGGACTGGAATTCTGGCTATTATCAGCTCCCTTCAAATCTGGCAGTTCAGATTCCTTTGGGGTTTCTCTTATTATTCCTGCATTAGTCTTACTTGCTAGTGGAGATGCTGCCACCGTGTTTTTTGATCCTACATTACCATGAACGCATCTCAACTGTTGCAGTTTCAGCCATTGTTTTAGGTACTTCTGTGAAGTTTTACCACAGTTGAATCATTTACGTAATCCGCATCTATTGACCTTTATTGACCCATCCAAAAAATAGTTTTTTTATTTTTCCTACAAAAATGTAAAAAAAAAAAAAAATTAAAAAAAATTAAAAAATTGTTGTTTTTACTGGTGGGTACGCTGTGGGTACGGCTGGGTACGGCCAGGGTACGTCTGGGTACTTCTTAGCCGGGTACGTCTGGGTACTTCCTAGACGTACCCTGGCCGTACCCAGGGTGTACTGTACCCATACCATGTACCGGGTACGTACCATACCCGTACCCATGCCCTGCAGGGTACATACCAGCTACCTAGCTTTTGCTACGTAGGGAATCTGTGAATAGTAGCTCCAGTAGTGACAAAGCTGTTTCCAACTATAAACTTGCTAAACCAAATTAGTGTTCCTCTCAATCTGCTTAGCTTCTATAATAGGACAATTTTAAACATTAGAACATCAAGGACTAAAATGTTTGAACCAATGTTGGTTCAAAAGCAGGTTGTATGGCATTACTAACAACATCTGTAACCCCAAAGATGTCTAGGCAGCTGCTGTTCTGGATTCTGAATAGTTGGTACTTGTTGACCTAGAGCGGCTTGCAATTTTTATGGGTTTGTAACTGTTGTGACTGCCTCAGGATCTCCATGCTTTATACACGTTCACATGACAAGTAGAGCATCTTTTCAAAGATGGATGAATTGCTGATCCACATACATGTTGGGCTTTCCCCCACACATAAGCCCACTATAGAACAATTTCAACAAGAATCAATCAATGCAGAAAGGAAAAATCAGATAATTAGAGCAGCCAATCAGAAAAAGTTGTTCCTAAATGGAAAAATATTCATTCTCTTAGCTGGACAGTGGAAGACAGATCTGTGACAAAATTCTTTCACATTTAATAGTGGGAGAGATAGTTCTCATTCGCTTACCTATCTAAAACTGATAAATATTTGTATCCAATATCGAACTTCCGCTATATATTCACCATTGCTTTGTTAGCACATATAATAATAAAAGGTTTTTACCAACCACCTTCGACACAATTTTGTTTTCTACAGAACATGCAAGCTATGGAATGAACACTTTTAGCTTCATATCTCTAATACAGTTGGGATGTCCAAAACAGGAACAAAATAGAGAGAAGACCAAAAATACTAAGGAGCATAGAGGATAGGATATCAAAAAATCGGAGAAACAAAATGGACAGAATACCAAATAAAGACTACGATAACAAAAAATAAGATGGTTAACAGAGAAATTTATGACCAAAAAAGTGCCCCTAAAAGAGTGTCGTCCTCAAATCTGTCTTGGCAGCACAAATTCAATACCCTAATTGCTGCTTAAATACCAATTGTAATGATATTTCCAGATTATGTAAGTGAAATAGCAAAAACCCAATGAAAGGGGCAATATCATCCCATGCGGCAATAGAAAAACAGAGCTGAAGAACAATAGTGGTATTAATTGCGAACAGACCCGAATGAGAAAAAAATTGAATATCATTCCATACAACTCCAAAATGAGAAAAAGATGAAATATGATAGCTCGGCCACCTCAGGGGGCGAGCCCAATATACAATAATCCAAGAGAAAAATTCAACAATGACAAACCTAATTAAGGTGGGGCAACCCATAAGTGCCTGATTAGGTGACATAACAAGAAATGATAAACCTAAGAACTTAATATAAGGATAATAAAGGGTTATGCACACCAAATGTCAGCTACTTCATAACCCAATAATACATAATGCAAATAATGACACAACAAACAGTTAGAGGAGTGAAAACTTCAAAGTTCAAACATGGGCCATAGAATTGCACCAAAATTGTAATGTGCTAAGACTATTCGCTTTGGAGCCAAAACCATACAGCAGATCCTTATCGAAGAGTAAGGTCCGAGAAACAAACCCTGAAGTAGCCTTAGATTTCATATATACATCAAGCAACTCTAACTATTACTATTGCCTCCCGTCAATTCTGCATGTTGTCAATCCACCAACTGCTATGGGGTCCCTTAACTAAGCAATTATAAAGTATCTTCAGTGTTAATGTCAAGACTACAGCAACATTTCCACATATTTGCTCCAATTGCTTAAGCATCCAATGGAACCTATAAATTTTATTCAAATCACAAGATGAATCTCCCCAAAGTACTTTCCCTAATCGTGTGCGAGATTTTAAGCTGTAGAAAACAGTATCCACCAATCATCAAGTTTCTTCTAAGGGGAAACCAACTTGCTTTGATCACATCCTTCTAATATGTCCTTTTAAGTGAAAATATCAATATTCTTATTAAAACTGAAAACTGAGGTGCTAGAATTGTAGACTTTAGTATTTCAGAATCCAGATGATTACAAGAATAAACAAAATCTTGTATAGTTGTTAAGTGGATGGGTTCTTAAAAAAGTTTCATAAGATCTCTGTCCATATGAAATGAAGACTAAGAACCGGTTATCCACGGTTCAAGCTTGAACTAAGCCAAATAGGGAGGATTGATCTCCACTCATTGCCAAAATTTAGTCGTCTTATACCCCAAATTGATTCCTAATTAGGTGTTATGCACTATGGTTTCTATCATACTATATTCATAACTATACAAAAAATTATAATATTCTACTATATGTTCTCAATTCCTGACAGCAGGCATCAAAGATGCATGCTTTGCTAATTATTGGTGTGACTGTTTTGATCCGCTATACCAAAATGGGAGTTATTGTACTGTAAAACGTAATGAAAAGCTGTGGGCCTTTAACGCCAAAACTCATAAAAGGAGAGCACACATTGACTTACCTAATGACAAGACATGCATAAGCCCATGTGGCTCTAGACTAGGGAGCTAGGAATGGAAAATTCTGGGGCGCGATCTTTTGGCTATAAAAGGTCTGTAATGAAGTATGTGCCAAACCATTTTAGCCTAAATTTAAAGGGTATTTCATCTGTATTAACTCAAAATGACATTCATGATGATTACAAATTGAAGCACTGATGTTGCAAAAAAAATAAATTCTAAAGCAATAGGAGACATACTTACATGAATGACAAGCACAGGACATTTCACATGTCGAATCTTATCAATATTCTGCACATCCAACATATATCTGCTCAACTCTGCTAGCCTTGTTGGGTCTTAAAACAAAAATCTTCAAATATAGCATGCATACAAATAAATCAACCATTCTTGAGACACAGGTTTTCTTATTGTTCTGTTTACTTACTTTGTATATATCAAACCAGAAAGTGATTTTGACAGGGTATAGTACACGGAGACCTGAGAGTATAGCACTATGAAGAACAACAGCTCTCACTTGTGGCAAGCGAGATGCCAGGTGCAATGTGGGTCCACTACCTACAGACTGTCCATATAAAATCAGATCTTCCTGCTTCACTCCATATTCCGTTTCCAAACATTGGTGTACCGCTTCAATGTCTGAATATGTGTTGTATTCAGTCGCCTGTTCATTGTAATCAGCATTATCTCAAAGATGAGCTTTCAGTCTTTGACAGAGTTCCATAATTCAAAAGAGAAAAGACTTCCCTAGATTATCATAGAGGATATATATCATACCAATAATCTGGCACATTTCCACAGAAATTAACTCAATAAAATGGTCAGTTGAAACCCACTTTATTTGTGGGTGAACATTGAAAAGCTTTACTAGATCATGTCAAGTCATAGTAGCCTTCCATTTATATAGAATTGATTTGGCGCAGTAAAAGTGTAAGTGTTTTTCAATTATATGGAAAAAATACAGTAAACAAATAAACAATATAATATTCGTAAAAATAGCATCAGAAGAAAACTGATTTTAGTCTTTAACAAAGTTCCATGATTCAAAGGAGAAAAGACTTCACTAGATTATCATAGAATATATAAGTCATACCAATAATCTGGCACATTTCCACGGAAATGTAATTTAATACAATGGTCAGTTGAAATCCATTTTATTTGTGGGTTAACACTGAAAAGCTTTACTAGATCATGTCAAGTCACAGTAGCCTTCCATTTACATGGCATTGATGGGGGGTGGCAAAAGTGTACGTGTTTTTCAATTATCAGGGTTTCAAACATAAAAAACATGGAAAAATAGAGAAAACTTAATAGTATAATATTCGTAAAAAATAGCATCTGAAAAAAACTGTTTTTGTTATTTCATGCAAAAATACTGAGTAGAAATAAAAATAAACATATAAATTGATTTTGTTATTTCACAAATTCACCCCAATCACAAGAGTTCAAATAAAATATTTTTACAATTTGCTGCTTTACTGTACTCGAGATTTTTTGTCCTGTAAATGTAAAAATAACAAAAAAACAGCACAGATTATATTAAAAACGGCCAACTTATTAAACAGCTCGACACGTTTTACCACTCAAATCCCCAAGTTTGACCATTGTCCTATGTGACGGTCGTTGAGGCATTGGGTTTCGGCCAGTTCGCAACTACTGGCGCATTTGTCCCGATTTCTGCTACTATGTGTCAAACAAACAACAATTGCTTATCAGTCGAGAGTCAAGACCTTACTAGGGCAATACTACACTCCTTAAAAATGCCACACTTCAGAACATTGTGCCACCTAAGTTGTTGGTAAAATGCTAAAGGCTGTGGTAAAATTGCAATGCATTTTCGTGGAGTCATCTCTCTACATCAATAAGTGTTATCAGTATTGCTGCAACAGTATCTTTCTTCACAGCTCAAAAAGATTGGCAGAATGTTGATCTCCCAGGGTATGCCTTTATTTCCCGGCACACCTAAATCTCAAAGTGCTCCTCGTGAGATTCTGGGTCATTGTCTACCGAGGGTTTATCAAATCACAGTGGAGCATTTGCATTTTTTACAAGGTTTGATAACATATGCCTTTTATGATGCACAGACATTGTCTCAAATACATGGTACTGGCGATCTCAAATAACAGGTAGTCAATGTCCAGAGACCTACAATCAAGCCAGTTTTTTTTTTAATGTATTTTAAGCTCGACTTCTATCATACAAGGATAACATACCTCAACATCACATACTGTCTAGTGTGGATATCTAAGCCCTACTTTACTTCACCAAGCCATAACATTAGGCTTGTTTATTACAAGTTTTATCGACAATCTACCTATATATCTAACATATATGGTAGAGGAAATAACTCCTGTTCCTGAAAAATGGCATACCTGTCCACATCCCTGCCTCCTCGTACCAGTCCCCCTACCGCACCTTTTAAAAACTGCAATTATTAACCTCTGGTGTACATTTCCTCTAAGCAATTACTAACCTTTGATGTACCATTCTTCTCAGTAATGGAGCATTTATACTGCACCGTGCAAAAAGGTAAAACATAACCACCCCACCTCGAGCCCGAGCCCGAGCCCCCAGCCACCCCTTTTAATAAGCGTAACTATTGACTTCTGGTGTACATTTCTTCTAAGGAATTATTAACCTTTGATGTACGATTCTTCCAAGTAATGGAACATTTATACTGCACCGTGCAAGAAGATAAAACATATGGGCAGAACTTATGATTCATGAAAAAACTTAAGTTAATAAAGCTACTGGATCAGAGGATTTACAACCTAGCTGGAATCTGTGTGTGCACGTGGTGTTTGGATTTTGAATATCCTAAAGAGATACATGAAAAATCTGACACTTCTAGTATCTGGCAATCGCTCAAATTGTCCAATGGATCTTGTTTTCCCTTCTTCAATGCTTAGACAAGGTTGTCACTTCTCTCCTTAGGTCTGCAGACATACTCCTGGCTGAAACCCTTGGTAGATGTCTCACTGCTCAAAGACATGAAAAGCAGATCACTTTTCATGGAGATTGCATGATGGATTACAGCCAATGTTTTAGCAAATCGTATACCGGTCAAGGGTTGGACCAGACTCCGATCAAACTATATGAAACGGTGCACTAAAAGGTGACACATAACAAATTACATTTTTAAACAGCATGAATATATTTGAAAGCTTCAGCTAAACATAAAAACCACAAAACATTGTCTCAATAGACTGCATAAAAGTATCACATGTATCGATAAGCCACATGAGACAATAATTGCAGATCGGCAAATTGCAATCATGAAATTCAACCTGATGTGAGACCAGAAAAGCAGTGTTACCACAATTGCAAAGCAGAAATATGGTTGTAGTCTAAGTTGCCGCATGCTCGAATTTCGTGTTCGAATTCGCCGATGATTAAATTTGCAGCCAAAATTCGCTGGTAAAAAAATGCAGCGATTAAATTCGTGATTAAATTCGACTATGAGATGCTATACATTTTTATTGGGAAATATATACAATAACATTCAGATCTTGTGTCTGAGGATGCGCAAATTGAGAGTGTAATATCACAATTTCATTGACTCTTCATAAGTAGCTATTACAATAACCTGTGCATCTGAAAGCAAAAACTGTCAAGTCAACATTTGAATAAGCAGGTTGCGACCAAGCTGGCAGGTGGGACGATTAGTCCGAGCACAGGAGAATACTCGCTGCGTTTTGGCGAGTACTCGCCGAGTTTTGGAAAGCTATCCAGTATTTTTAATTACTAATCTGTCTACAGGCGATCAAAGCTCGTGATTCTTTTAGAAGATTGCAAGAAGTTGCTTGGTCCAAAAAGGTGCAAAAATGGATTTTATGAAAAAAGGAAAAATATTGCCATCAATGCGTAGAGCTCGAGAAAATATGCACTTTTTAGAGAAAACGACACCTGAAACGGAGCCACAGAATGAAAGCTATGGTACATGCAAGTTTTTGCTGCTACATCTTCCCGGACCCTTTCCAAAAATGGTAATTTTTTTCTATGCTTGTGTTTTCTTCACCAAAAATCCAAAAAAGGAAAGAAATACCAAAAAGGGAAAAAAACTTGACTCGCCCGGTTCAGGATGAAACCGAAGCGGTTCGAGCGGTTCGGTACTAAACCGGCCGGTTCCTTACAAAACCGGCCGGGTTAATTACCAAACCGGTCGAACGGTCCGGTTTTTAACCGGTTCATGTCTAAATATGTTGAACCGGTCGAACCGGCCGGTTCCGGTTCCGGTTCAGCCGGTTTTTAAAACACTGGATTAAGCCTCCTACTCACACTCAATTTGCAGGGATATGATTCTACTGGGTGAAGCGTAGAAGATTAAAGACTGGCTTGGAAATCCTTTTGAGTGCTTTTGCAGCTCACCTAAACAACTCCAAGTGCAGCTCCTATACTCGAAATACACTTTCTAGTAAGGACATTCCCTTTTCATTGCTACTTGGTTTTGGAAAAGGAACTCATCAGGGCATCTTTGAATACTTGGGCATCCCAAAGAGGTACACATTTAAAGCCAAGGACTGCTGGCCTCGGGTTATTGAAAAGATTCGAAAAAGGATAAAGGGACTCTCCAATTCCTGGCTATCTCTTGCAGGCATACTGGTTTTGCTGAAGGCCACTCTCTCTTCCATGCCTATCTATTCCCTCTCCATTTACTACGCTCCTGGGATATGCATTGAACAAATGAAAAAATTGTTCAAATAACTCCTCTTGCAAGGTGGAAAGCAGGCGGAAAGGAAAAAATTTCCACATAGTCTCTTGGCAAATTATCACCAAAGACAGGTGCAATGGCGACTTGGAAATCCACCCTCCTTCAAACATGGCTTCATCCCTCGGGGTTAGGCTGTTTTGGAAATTCCTCAACTCTTCTTATATGCTCCAGAAAAAAATGGAGCTATTAAGTGTGTTGGATGATGGATCCAGCAATGCTGATCTTCTTTCAAAAATCATACCTAAAGGTGGGCCTTCGAAAAGATGGAGCTTAATGGTATAATGATAATCTACTGAATTGATTTCCAATCATATTTCGCGGCAGCCTTTAAATGGTAATAAGATAAGCATTTGGGAAGATCCTATCACAAACAATGCTCCCCTCTCCCATTGCCTTGATCAAGAATTTGTGCAGTAAATGAAAGAGCAGGGTTACAGTAAACTTGTTGATATGGTTGACTGGACGGATATTGGGGCTGATTGGAAATCTTTTAGCCACCTCCTTCCACAGCTTCAAAGCAAATGGAACTCTATTCAGGATAGCCTCAACAAATACAAACACTCCTCTCTCGGCCAAGATGACAAATTGATCTGGGGTCTGACTTCTAAATTGGGTGACTTTTCTGTCAAAGAAGGGGCCAAACTTTCAAAAGTTGGAGGAACTCTTGAAAGCAACCTTTCCTGGATGAAAATCTAGAAATCTCTTGCAGTCCCTAGAGTTAAACATTTCTACCAGCTGGTCTGGCATTTCAAAATCCTCACACGAGACAATCCAATCAAAAGGGGTATCGTGGGATCTCACTGGTGCAGTCAGTGTCACATTGCTGCTGAAACCATTAAGCATTTGTTTTGGCAGTGCAATTCTGCCCATGAAGTGTGGAATCTGACTATGAACATGTTTGGGATCCAGCCTAATGGACACTTGTCCAAGGCCATAATTTCTACCACTTGGAATACCCTCTATTCCTCTTCACTTGGTAAAAACCCCCTACTTAAGACTCTCTGGAACTTGCTCCCCATGTACATTCATTGGAATATATGGAAAGATAGAAATGCAAGAATTTTTTAAGACGAAGGTGAGGATTCCCAATCTATTGCTAGCAAAACTATGGATAACATCATTCAGGTTGTGAATGTTCTTGTCCATACACAGAAGCCCTCTGATTGCTTAAGCTGTGAGGAACTCCAACTGTTTTGCAATTGGCAGCTGGATGCCAAATATCTACCAGATGCCTTCTCTGCCTCTCAAAATCCTTCTCCAATCTATTGCTAGCAAAACTATGGATAGCATCATTCAGGTTGGGAATGTTCTTTTCCATGCACAGAAGCCCTATGATTGCTTGAGCTGTGAGGAACTCCGACTGGTTAGCAATTGGCAGCTGGATGCCAAAATATCTACCAGATGCCTGTTCTGCCTCTCAAAATCCTTCTCGAATTTCCAGCTCTGTTTTTCGATGGTGCTTCTCGTTCCAGTCCTGGCATGGCAGCTGCAGGACATGTTATTAGAAGCAGCAACAGTGACTCTATACTCAGTTACTCATAGAATCTTGGTCACCAAAGCTATAACTTCGTTGAATTTACTTCTTGGCTGAAAGGACTCCAGCTGTTTATTGCTGAGATTCGAGAATATTAGGAATATCCACATTTATGGTGACTCGCAATTAGTAATTCAGGTTGCTCAAAGGAAGAACTGATTTCCTCGATTCAGTTTAATGTGCTTGAAAGAAAAATTGCTTAGTTGATCACCTGGTTCGAAAAAAACACTTTTCATCGCTTAACCTGGGACCAAAATGCAGTAGCCAACAATCTTGCTAAAAAAGGAGTTGACCTCCCTCTGAACAGGTTAATGTTGAAAAAACATAACTTTTACTGGGCGGACTGAAGGTTCTTGATCCTCCCCTTGTATATATATATTGCCATTTCCAAGTACTTGTCTCCTATTTTCCTGAAAAATGGCATACCTGTCCACATACCCATCTCTTGGTAACTATGTGTCTGGGAATTTAGACATAAAATAATTGGAACTGTCAAAGTTTATGCTATTAATATAGCCTATAGTCTGTTTTTAACGTAAGGCACTGTGGTATATTGGGGAATGAGGAAATTGGAAAGTAACAGGTTTTACGAGTTCCAACCCCTTGGGTAACACATGTAGTAGCATACCCAAGACTGGAGCCTGTTTGTGCCCCAGATTTAAATCTATAGCTATACACTAGGTCCCCCTATCATGGGATCCCCCATATAATGTGCATTCAAAGTGATCGCCTATCCACCAATCGATCAATAAAAAAACAATTGGAATAGTTTAACAATGTTGAGCTGGTCGCGAAGATTTATTTGAAGGCATAATTAAGGGAAATAATACACTCCAACTGAAGAAAGCATCAACGTAAAAAGTGTGTTTCTCATAGAATCGAACACTTGGTACCTAATAAACAACACCCATTTTTCTAGACTTTTCCTGTAAATATATAATTCGACCACACTGCATATTTTTGTTATTCTTTAAATTCGTTAAAATAAAACTGGAAACGCGTTAATAGTGTTCTCCTCTTCCCCTTCTCACAAATGGGCAAAGTGCTCACCTTACCGGTAGAAGCTCCGTATCCCGAGTAATCATAGCTGCATAACACCAGTGCAGTTAAAACCTTGAATCTCGTCCAATTTATTTATCGCCAAAATTACAGGCAACTTTTTTACAGTTAAGTTAGTAAAGATCTTATTAAATAACGTAAACGTACCCCATCAAATTGACGCGGAGATGCTTCCTGAGCTGCACAAATAAGTCATACATCTGCCCTAAATCAGCGGCGTTCCCGTGCGAATAAAGAAGCGTAAACCTGGCATAGGGATGACGCCAATACATGGCGACGATGGTGTTGCCCCGTTTAGTACCCACCATGTGAATACGCATGTTCTTGTTCTGGTTCTGGTTCTTGCTTTTGTTTTTGTCGCCCCCCATCCTACCGAACGTAATCTTTGCATTTACACCCTCGCTGGTAACAGTATAGGTGGGAGGGTGCGGTGGGAAAAATGCAAACCTCGCAGCCACCGTGGACGCCGCATTTCCCATCTTAGAATACAAAGCCCACGCTTGAACGAGTTCGAAGAGACAGCATTGAGGGAGGAGATGATGTTTCACTGTTTTATCTTCGAATGTGGGCAGTGAGTCGAACCTGTGTTGTGCAGTCCCTGTCTTTCTCCATTCGAGCGCTTCCAGAGTTTTAAATTTGTATAGGTAAGTCGAGCAAAAGCGGGTGGAGTGGGAGTGGGAGTTTGAGGAATCCGTTAGTTAGTCACGAGTCATGACCCGCACTTTACTTAGCCGCTCCTCTTCATTCAAAGTTTCAAACGAGCCATTGCTCGCTGGACAAAGCGACGGTTCAGATCATCTATTGTGTCAATGCGACGGGTAAGATGGAAGCTCTTAGTCAAAGTTTGTACGTGCGCAGACAGGTTTTATTTGCCATTTTCGCCGCAACACCTGCCCTTCTTCTAATAATTTAATTATTATTTGTATATATAAGAAACTAGCAGTTGCCTCCATTGTAACCTCTTCACTCAGTGGACGTCATTAAAATCTTTCGTTTCGTTTCATTTCATTTTTAGGAAATATTTTGATGGAGCATAAAATTATAACATATTTTATTGTTATAATTTATTTTGTTACATTTTTAATGTATTTTAGAATATCTTTATATTTTTATTTTTATATGAATATTCGTTATATTATTAAAAATAAAATAGTACATCTATTTACAAAAAAAAAAAGTAGATAGTATGAGAACATGTCACGAGAGTCAAACCACTATGAGGCGGTGAGTGTTGTATATAAAATCACGTGAATTCAAAGGTTACACAATTGATTACAAAAGCAATACATAACATAAAAATATATGAAACTTAAGCAGTGGTCATGAAGATAGGAGAAGGTCGAGGGTCCCTCCCGTTGGATTTGCGCCACCCACCATCTAGAAGGTCCTACCCGTCAAGAATGGGCTCCCACCTAGTAGTTATGCTTTAAGTGCCTTCAATATTTTCGTCATTTTTTTTCCTAGCCCTTGGGCGGCAAAATATCTAGTGTCAGCTAAGGGACCTTATTTGTCATATGAGGTGGAGCCCATCTGTGATGTTGCGGTGGCGGCGAGCCCCACCCACCATGCTAAGGTTGTGGCAAAGAGTAGCAGCGAGGTGTTGAAACCCTTCCATAGCAGCAGCGGGGCATGTTATGACGGTGGCCCTTACCTCTCGAAAACGTGATTAACGATGCAAGGGGCATCGCTCTAATGGTCTAGTCGGGTTTGGAGGTGAGCAACCTACAACGCCACATTTTGCGCTTGCACTTTAATTTGCAAAAGAAAATAGAAACAATAATCATTTTATTAAAAGTTGAAAGATTGCGATCCATAACAATATTAGTAAAAATAGCTAAATTTATCTCTTTCCAAATGAAGAAAGAATTTCACTCTTAAAGCATGTCAAACTTGGGTAAAGTCAATTAGGATACCCAACCAATCCCTTGACAAGCTATGTTTCCAATGGAAAGGCTCAAGTTGAAAAGGCTTGAAGAATTCATGAATCCAAGTCCTAATGGTTTGAGTTTTTTGGAAAAACCAAAAGAGTTGCATATGGGTTTCAATTCACCCATAAAATGGGTAGTGAGGTTCCGGGATGCCTTGATGAACGAGCCTGTGATCAAGAGATAAACCCTTATAAATAAGACACCAACCAAAATGTGTAAGCTTGGATTCTATAGTTGAAAACCATATAGTGGCAAATGTGCATTGCTAACAAAGCACAGGGGAGCGTAGAGACCAGTGAAAATTGAGTTTGTCCACCATAGGAAGCTTAGGAGACAAAAAGCCAATAGCCCTTGCTAACACCTCCACATTTACATTTACTCCAACATCATTTTTTGGTTTATCGTAACTTCTTTAAAATATATATGATCTTTTTAGTGAAAACTTATATTCATGAATATCCTTGTTAATATTAAATATAAGTGCATCACTCTTTTGAATTTAAGAGGTTATGTTTTGTAATTTTATAATTGCATAAAATTGTCAGTACAAGCATAAGTGGATTAAGGAGATTAAAGATTAAACACATATTTTACATCTTTCATTCATCTCAATCCTATCCATCTTCTATGTACCACAACTAGAACCAAAATTTAGTGCAATGCTTCCATTCAATGGGTAAACTATTCATTTTTATTGTAAAACTATTTTAGTCGTTCTCTTATGTTTTACATTGTTTGTTATCATCCATTCCATTCACACTCTTACTTGTACCCTCATATGCTTGTCATTTATTCACCACTTTAGGAAGGATCGTGTCAAAATCTATGCCCCCATAATCATCAATCTCTAAATATGTTGCCTTCCATTTTATGACCAAAGATGTCAAAATAACCAAAAAGAAATTGCATTGCATTTATCTAAATAAGATAATGGATTATCAGCCAATAAATACAACAAATGTTGAGGTCAAAGGACTTTATAGTCTATGTAATGGCACTTAATCTTCTAATCCATATCCTTCGTAACTTATTTGTATTTTAAGAGCAATTATTGTAAATAAATAATACGAAATATGACAATCAAAAACAATTTACAAACAAAAACTTATAGTTATACTCCCTTTAATAAGAATTAGGAGAGGTTATGGGATTGTTGCAATAACCTTGGGACAAACACTTACATATGTGTATACTTATGAAACATTAAAGTAATACAAACACAATTATGATGAAAGTATAACTCCTTCCAACATATTAAACTCAAATGTGAGAGAGGGTCAATGTCCTTGGGAGTATTATAATGAATCTCTCAACATTGAGTTA
Source organism: Taxus chinensis (assembly GCA_019776745.2). Taxonomy (NCBI): domain Eukaryota; kingdom Viridiplantae; phylum Streptophyta; class Pinopsida; order Cupressales; family Taxaceae; genus Taxus; species Taxus chinensis. The sequence continues at coordinate 347,781,327 of CM034151.1, forward strand.
CCTGTAACGCTAGCTTTTTATGTTATTATAAAAAAAATCAAAGAATATTATTAGGGTTTTGAGAGTAGTTCGTTTGTAAAGCAAGTCTACTTTAATCTATTAATAATTATGTTAATTAATCAATAGGGGTAGACAATCAAATCAATCACATGATTGCTAGTCTTATTTATAAACAAAATAAGTATTATATTATAGTTAAATATTACAAGTGCATCTTAATCACATACAATAGTGCATGGTTAATTGTAACGAACCGTTACACCAAAACCTCGAGGCATTAGTGAAATCCACACATGAGGATCATAACATCCCACCATGCTTCCGTAGCCCAGACCCTGGGCTAGATTTGCGCTCGTATAGCGGGACCACGCCCTGCCCTATACGAGTCCCGGGCGAACCACTGCAATGCCAACATAGCTACCCGTGCCGGTTGTTGAACCTAGGTGGTTGCTCTGATACCAAATGTAACGAACTGTTATACCAAAACCTCGAGGCATTAGTGAAATCCACACTGAAGTGCCCGTTTAAACAACCACTCGAGACCTAAGAAATAACCTAGGGTTAACTAGAAAAAATATGGGATAATTTTTTTTATTAGAAGTGTCCACAACCAAGTTGCAAGACAACAGTTTGCCACTGGCAGGTTCCAGAACAAATCCTATTTACCAAAACACAAGTTTCATTTATTAACTTATATCAAGTTCACAAGGTTCAAAATTTAGGGTTATATGCTTTAGTTAGGTTCAGGGAGTAATTTACCCCCATGCATGCTCTCTAACAGGCTCAGAGTTTCAACTGGATTTTTCTCTTACTTAATGCTTCCAAAATTTCCCTAAACCATTCCCAATGGATAGGAAATTTTCTCACCTTTCCGGTGATATAAGGAAGTCCTCCTAACTCCTTGTAGAACTCAAGATATGAGTGGGCGGAGTTCCTAGGGAAAATTTTCCCTTAGGGGACACGTGGCAAGAGGAGGGGGAATGCGCCTTGGGTGGTTTGGCGGGTCGCGGGGCAGTATAGGAAAATTTTCCCATCGCAAAGCTCAAGGGCACAAAACATTCCATGCCCCCGCGGGTCCCTAGGGACACATGTTAAATCCTAGCGCCAAGCGGAAAAGGAGAAGGGAAGGGCGGAGCGGCGAGTGGATTTAGCGCCTTGCGCCCAACGAAAGAGGAAAGGAAGAAAAAGGTGCGTGAGTCCGCGCACCCACAGAAGAACAAGGTCCGAGGGGAAGGAGGAGAAGCGGGCCGTGGGAGGAATGTTAGACATTTTCCCAAGGGTCAAAACTAAAGGAACAAAGGAGTTTCCCCCTTGTCCCCCCCCCCCCCCCCCAAAGTGCCACGTGGCACTTTCTCATTGGCTGCAGGCCGCGGGGCCAAAATGGAAAATTTTCCCCAAATTTTTCAAAAGGGTAAAAAGTGAAAACGAACCGCACCTCCGCCTCAGCCCCTAGAGGACACGTGTCACCCTCTGATTGGCTGCGGGCCGGCGGAGAAAAATGGAAAAATTTTCCCAAGTAAAATTTTTCAAAAGGATAAGTTTTAAGTTTGAAAGGAGTCCGCCCATCCACCGTGCCACATGGCAACATGTGATTGGCTACGGGCCGGCGGAAAATGGAAAATTTTCCCAAGTAAATTTTTTCAAAAGGATAAGTTTTTAAAAAATTGGTCCGCCCCTCCTAGGGTGCCACGTGGCAGGCCCCGATTGGTTGCAGGATGGCAGGGGCCGCAGACCTTTTTGGAAAAATTTTTCCAAAGTCAAAATTTAAATTTTTCTATAGTTAAAGTTAATCTTATTATTTTTTTGAATGCCAAATTGAAGTAAAACTTCAAATGGCCATAACTTGAGCTAGAAAGCTCAGTTTTGGGAAAACAAGGACTTTTCAGAAAGCTCTCGATGCCCTCTTTGCACAGGAATCATTAATTTTGGAAATTGATGAAGTTTTAGAGGTCAATTTAATGAAAAAAATCTGCAGGGTTTTAATTAGTGAACTGGCAGTTTTCAAATTCTCAATTTGGTTAAATTTGAACTCCTCCTTCGCTCAACATGTCGTACAGACATGGAGGATTAGTCTAGGGAGGGTTTAGAGTGTTTTAGGAAGGCTAATTTTTTTAATTAATTTAAAATTGTATTTTTCTGACAATAGACAGAAAAATGATTGTGCAAGTTCCAAATTGGATTTTTATAAGGTTGGAAAGTTCTTTCTTAAATGTTAAGGTAAATTTGGAGTTCCTTAGGACTTACCAAGTCTGAATTTTAATGTTTCTTATCTTATTGTTTGGTATAAGTTTGAACTGCTCATTTTTATTAAAATGTGAATTGCCAGAATGAAGTTTATGGCAGTGAACTGTTTCTTTTAAATTGGTTTATCAATTTTGTCTTGTGAATGTGCATATGTTTCCTAAACTTAGTCAAATACATTTAATTGAAATCCATCAACTATTAAATAACAATTTTGCAAGTCTTATTTCTAAATTCAACTCCTTTCAAGAGAATAAAATATTGTCTTTTGTTTCATACACATGCTTCTTTTCCAAACAGCAGTTCCCAATCTTTAACAGTAATTTCAAATCCAATGCACAATGCAAATTTGAGAAAAGAATGTGATTCTTCATTGATTATCAAATACAATTTTACAACTTTCCTTTTTGATTTGGTTTCCAAAATACAGTTTACAAGATACATAATACAATGCATGTAACTTCATTTTCATTTCTTTTTCCAAAACAGAGAACAAATATAAGTCTCATTTACATTTCTCAGTTCAATTTTCAAACCTTCCATTTATAATACAATAACTTCACATTACAGAATTTATACACTCATCCACTCAAAGTGGAAGGGATTACAATGAATTTTCTCAAAGAAACAAGACTGTCAAACTGTATATCTTCTTGCTCCCAACAACAGCATGTTAGTTTTCTCCATCTTTTCATCTTTGATCACAACAAGGAAGGGGGAAAGGCAATGCTCTCCACCCAACCAAGACATCCAATGAGAAAGGAGAAGTCATCCTTCCTCATTGGCCCCCGAGCCCCAACCATATTGAAATAGAGAATGAGAACCAACTCATGGCAACAAGGCTTCCACACACATACAAGCAACATTTTCACATGCACAAATCAATAAGATACACATTCCAAACAAGGACAGCAGTTCACAACTACATTTGAAACCATTCACACAAAACATAGGCTTGATCAAGCAAGCCAACAAGAGCAAGGAACTATGGGGAACTACTTATGCCTCCCTATTTGGAATTGGGCATCCACCTAAATCATACCACCAATAAACATATCAAATCCCATAAACCTTATATCTCCCAACCCCTCCTTATGCCCCCCCCCCCCCAAAGTTTCTCCCTTATGCCCCCCCAAGAGTAAGAAATGCAAGCAGTTTCTTTTCCAAGGTGGATCCCAATCCAAAAATCCCTCCACAATAAAACTGGTGCCATTGGCAATCCCTTATGCCCCCCATTGGAAATCCCCATAGCCTTCTCCTACACCATGTCCTAAGCAGTCTACCCAACCAGCCAAGAACACAAAACACATTCACCATTAAAACATGCATGCAAGAGAAAGAAAACATTTAAAAACAAGCTCAAGATCCTACCTCTCCATAATGGAGTTTGTTCCAAGATCCACAAGCTTTCAAATATGTCAAAGTGCAGTCCAAAACCAACAACATTCAAGCATGTAAATGAATCCAAGCTTCTTCCACAACAAACTCCCAAATCAGTAAGCAAGAAAAATGCGCCCCCAAGAGGAAATCAACAAAGTTTCAACAACCATAAACAAGCAAGGAGTTTCACTTTTATAGGAGAGGGAAGAGAAGAGGATGATGTGGATCCATGTGGGATGCCACATCATTCTTCCTCAACCCCAAGAGGAAAAATCAACATCACTCACCAAATCACAATAAATAAAATGACAAAATGACTTTCACACTCCAAAATGACCCATACTCCAAAAGGACTGAATTAAAAATATGTAAGGGAAGTGCAATTAAAACTTACAAATTGTCACTTCAAAATGCAATAAAAATGCCTAATTTTACCCTCCAAACCATAGGTATGGTTGGTGAATCATTTTAAGAGGTGTGGGACAAGTTTAACTTGTCCCACAAGCCTCCAAATTTGGCCTCCAAGGACAAATTCGAATTCCTAAGGAGATGAAGTGTCGTACACTCCAAAATCTATCTTACATAACTCTTACATATCTCTTACACCTTCTTACACATTTCTTACACACTCTTCCAACATTAATATTTAAAATCAACAACTTCATTAATTACATTCCATATCCCAATTTAATTTAATTAAAGTTTAACTATATGATCTCTCACATTAATCTATCACATTTAAATTAATTACAAGAAGGAACACATCACTAATAAAATACAAACAACAATAAATAAAAAGGAACACATTAATAAAATACATATCCCATGGTCACATATAATGGAAATCCCCCCCATGGGAATCCCTAACAAACACACACACAAAACAGTTGCCATGGTGACCTTGTTGATTTCACCCAGAATTCTAATATGGTTAGTCTCCAGTCCCCTGACATTGTTGTGATTTTTAACCTACAAAAATGCAAATACCTCCTTCGGCCTTGTGGCCATATCAGAACATCCAAAATGATATAAACAACATTTCAAAATTATCTAAACACATGAATCACAACAATATCAAGAATTCAACATTATCATTTTTAATTCATAAATCAACTATATCATCATCTATACTATTCCATACTAGGTCTACTCAAAATATCAAATGTCACAAGTCCAAATCAACATCTATAATATGTCCATGTCAAACAATATATCATCATCCACATAAGGGAAATGTATCTAGTAATCATCATGCATACTAACTGAATCCAGATCAATAATAGTCCATGATCTAACATCTAGCCATCATACTAACACAAAACATAATAGTGTCCATAATATGATCAATAATATCAAATCAGTATCTAAAAGTGTCAGAGGGAAGTGGGCACTACACGCACATGAGGATCATAACATTAATTAAATACACTAAACTATATAATTTTCGTGTGGCATGATGCTTTCAAATAAAATTCATATAATCCCATATTAGTTGGTTGGTCTTGGTCTTGCAATGACATATAATCTAAAAATAGAACAAGGCCTTGAATGACGTATCCTATTGAAACAAATGGTAAATTGGAGGAGAGAAGTTTGTCGAGTGACAACAGCTACAGTGTTAGATGTTTCATTAGAGTCTTTTTCACTAGTCCTAATTGAGTGGGAAAAGTAGTTGTTAAAGCATGGAAGCATATGGTAATTAGTTAGTGGAAAAGGTTAATTATATTGTAATTATGTATTGCAATGGTTCACCAAACATGAGAAAAATCAATTACAGCCAAAGTGAAGTCAGTTCTAGATATTGAAAACAGGGACAAGTAATCTTGGATTTCAAGCCAGAAAAAGGAGCACATGCAACATGAATAGGAACAAAAATCTTTAGGAATTGTTGTCCCCCTCAAATTTCCCCTCCTTTTGAAGTCCAATTTCATGAAATTTGAGTCTTACCATGGAGGAATTTGTGTTTCAAATTCATGAGATGCTCATTTTTGACCTCACGACGTTTTATTCAAAATTTCTTTAGTCTACGACCATTGAAACGTTTTATCTCTTTTTCATGGATGGGAAGGGATTAACAGTCTTCTTTTATGCATTCGAAAGACATGGAACCTTGCATTCTTCACAGTTAACCTTTTATAGAAATAAAATCTCAACTTGGGCACAAAAATGGCATTTTTTTCCCCTTCTCTGCAACTTTCTATAGTTTCATCCTCGTCATTTTCTTTCCCGACAAATGCGGATACATGGTTGCTTGCAATTGGATGCGGCAGGACGGGTTTCCCTTTGAACTTATCACTTTTTGTGATTTTGGAAAAAAATGTCAGATTTTCCCCACAGCCCTAATGGTCCCTGATTGGCTGGAATGGGTGTTGGCAGAATTGCGGAGTAAGGGATCCTTTTTATTTTCTAAGGCATTGGGGCGGAAAAGTAAAATGTTATGAAAATTCCCGCAGCTCCATAAGTCAGCAAAAAAGGGGACATGTGGCCATTTTTCAGTTCATATGCGCTCGAGCAGGCCGTCGAAGAACTTTTGGAAACTTAGTTTTATTTCCAAAGGGAGTTAATATTGCCCGCTGCTCCGCGTTGAAAAGTCAACACGGGAAGGCGGACTTTCGGAGCAATTTTAGTTTTTGAGCCTTCTTCTAAAAAATGGGGTTAAAAGTCACAAAATGTTCCGTGACTCCGCAAGGATCTCACACTCGTGAAAGAGTGGGGAAGTAGAGGGATTCAGGTTTTCAAGCCTTTTTACCATAAAGTTAAAGTTACAAGAATGGAGCGCAAGTCCGTCACTAATCATATTCTGCCACGTGTCTAACCTAAAGCGGAAGGTGGGATGACGGGGCGTTCTTGCACTTTTGAGTTTTTTTTTCCAAAAAGGAAAGGGCAGAAAGTCACATTTCAAGCCCCTACCCCACCGTTGAAAAGTTAATGTGGGAAGGCGGGTCATCAGGGCGATTTGAGAATTTTGGTTTTTGTCTAAAAAGGATTAAATGGTGAATTTGAGTCACATTTCCTCGACCACTCATGCAAGGCCACGTGTCCGACCTTTGGTGGGGATGCAGAGGGGCAAAGAAAAATGAGAAATTGCGCTTTTTCTCCCAAACGTCATAAAATGTAGGTTTTTCCCCCATGCCCGTCGTTGCTCAGATCTTTCCATGTGTATGGTCCAAATTCAAAGCTGGAAAAAAGGTAGAATGACCATAATGCATTCATCTGGTTTTTGCTGCCATTGACGATCTAGAGTTCCAAGGAATGCAAATGTGAACCATTCTTCGTTCTTAATCCTCTGATTCCTTGTCGTTTATTAATGAAATGTAAGTTGGATTTGTTGCGGAGCCAAATTGGTAAGTTTAAGAGGTGTAAAGTTTGATTTTCAGAAAAACAAAGTTTCTCGGGCACCTGCAACAGAAAAAGGGCAAAATTGTGTTACAGAAATATTGTTCATATTGTGAACACTTAGGAGTGGTTTGGGTTATTTGGTAGTAATAGTTTTTAATATTTATAAAATAATATATGAGTGTGCACAATTAGTTGTCATGCACAACTCATAGAGATAGAAATGTGTGAGAATATCTTGGGATTGAGAGTAAGACTAGGGAATAAAGGAGAGATACTGGGAATAAAATGATAAGACTTGACTCCATGATTTTAGGAGAAAATAATTGTATAAAATGCCCTCTCATATTCAATAGAAATTGCTCCATTCTATTTACATTTGGTTTCTATCTTCTGTAGTTTTCATTTCATGTGTTGATTTTAATTAGTTATTGCTTAATTTATTTATGCAAATCTAGAGATTTATCATCAAATTGCCAGTAGGCAATTGAGTTCCATGAAGGTGCTAAAAAGGTAAAGACGACAGGAGCAAATAAAGATCCGATGAAGAAGGAAACCATCAGATGCCCCTGCTAAAATAATCATGCTTGAAATGATGGAATATTCACCTTTTGAGCATTTGGCATTTCATGAGTGCATTTTGTTTTATGTCACTTTTCCAAAACGGATCTACAACAAACATTATTCCTTTTGGATATTATTTTCTTGGGGACAAAGTATGTATGTAATCGAAATGTTATAAGAGCATGCTTTGGCCATGGAAAAGGGATTCTGGCATTTTCTGGGAATGTTGTAAAATTTGGAATTAATTCAATACATAAGCTTTTCCTTTCTTCCTTCCTTTGTTGTTTCTTTCTTTCCTCGCTCGATTCAGTGGGTCATTTATCTTTTCATATAAAAGAAACTTTGTGTTCTTGTCTATGTAATCTTTAGAACTTTGTGTTTATGGATTTACATTAGTGGTGAAGTGATTGATTCTATTCTATATTTCTTTGGTTTGATGTGAGTAAGGTTATACTCTACTACTTATATTTCTTGGAAGCATTGGTGTCTTCTTCCTTCCTCCATCTCTCTAATCTTCCAATCCTTCATATTAATAATCTTATAAGTATGAAAACATTCCAAAATATCAGGGTCCAAACATTGAGAGGTGTATGTTTCTACATTTATTTTTCCTACTTTCAATAAGGGAACCTCTCCCATTGAAGAGGAGGAACACATTTGTCCCCTGACTTAGGTTTATATCCATGTTCCATTCTAAAACCCAATAATTTTTGGCGACTCCGCTGGGGAATTCATTGCAAATGGATTCCAATTTTTGAATAACAACTTCTTGATCATCTTTGATCTGGTGGCTCTAAGATACACTAAGGGTAGAAGAACCCTTGGGGAAGAAGACCCTCATTTCCAACTTCTGGATCATCAAGGTTTCTCTCCCCCTTCATCAAGAAAAAGAAGAGGAACAAGATCTACAAGCACTCCTCCTGATAGAGACAAAACTTCTGGGAGTGACATCCCTCAAGATCAAATCAGTCCTAATTTGCATTCTTTGATTCTTGTTGGTGTTTCAGCTCCTCTCCAAACAATCTTTCCAAGGATGACAGCTACTTTGCCTTGGGGATAAAGGGTTGGGCCTCTTGCTCTTCCCCAACCATTACATGAATTGCCTAGAGGCAATAGAAATAATTTCCCTAAATTCAAAGGTGATGGGAAAGTTCATCCAGATGAGCATATTACAACCTTCATTGTTTCTTGTGGAGTCCTTGGGGTTGAACACGAGGATGTCTCTGTTAGAATTTTTGCGGAGACATTGCAAGATAATGTTGTTGATTGGTTTTACCACCTTCCTGTTGGATCCATCACCAACTGGAATACCATGACAACCCAATTTGAGCAGCATTTCAAACCTGATGAGGATGTGCATGCCCTCCTGGCTTAGATTTCTTAAATCAAGAAAGAACCTCATGAGCCCATGATTGAATTTTTGGCCAAATTCAACAAATTGATTCACAAGATCCCACAAAACACACGCCCTATGGATTAGATCTAGAAATGTTTCTTCCTTAATGCTTAACTACCTGAAGTGAGCTATGCACTTAGAAGAGCTAATCTCGCCACTTTAGATGTTGATTAGAGGTTAGCTGTCAGTGTTGAAGATGATTTGATTATGTATGGCAAGATGAGGAGAGAATCATCCAAATCTAAAGCATCTTCTTCCTCATCTTCTTCTGGATCTAATGCATATTAGTTAGTACAGAAACTTGTTAATGATCTCATTGCTCTCAAGAAGCAGTTAGCCCAACATGCTCCTTATCAAGATGTACCTAGGAAGAACTTTCAGCCCAGGAATCGGTTGCCCTCTCCTCAGACCAGATTGGCAATTGAAGGCCCACCCATTAAAGTTCTAGTCAATGCAACATGTGAAGTGTTGGAGCCTGATGATGAAGAGGAGAATAAACTCTGTGAATAACAAGAAGAAGAAGCGGATGAAGAGCTAGAAGAGTTGGGTGGATCTCATGTCCATTTTCTCACCATTGAAGGTATAGATGAAGAGGATGATTATGAAGAAAGAGTTACATAAATGAACAATGAATCATATGCTGTCATGACTCGTGAGCAAGCAAACAAGAAAGAGAAAGTAGTGCAGCTTGCTAAAAGATCTAAGGAACCTCCTACAACCATTCCAATGATTGCAAGAAGAGGAGATCCTATTCCAACTTCCTCCACACAAAATGTAGGTGCTTATGTTCCTTCTTCTTATGTTTCTGCTCCTAAAACTTCTTGTCCTTCAAATGATAAAGCTGATAGGTCAAAAGTTCCATCTACTCCTAGTAGTGATGCTCCATTTACCTCTGGTTCTTTTGACATTATTGACCACCTAAAGAAAACCAAGATCCAAATCTCAGAAGTTGAATTCTACCAAACCCATCCGAAGGCCTTTGCTAAGATGGTAGACTTCATAAATTCCAAATCCAAAACTTCATCCCATGGTTCTAAAGGCCTCTTGCCCACTCCTTCCCCTTCATCTCAACCAAGCCTTGTAGCAGTAGTTGCTTCATCTGATGAGAATATCAAACCATTTTATGTGACTCTCCTCATAGCTGGCCACAAACTTAGCAATTGTGTCATTAATTGTGGTGCCTCGGATAATGTGATGCCTACTAAAGTAGGTCATGCTTTAGGCCTAACCCTAACCTGCACTTTTGGTTCATGCTATTCAATGGAGAGTAGGGAAGTGTCATTGGTTGGTAGGATCAAGGATGCACAAGTAGCCTTTGTTGCTTTGCTAGAGAAGAGAGTCTTAGCCACCATTTTGTTAGCTGATATTCCTCCTTCCTATGGCATGTTGTTGAGTAGAAACTTATGCAAAGATGTGGGAGGAGAAATCATGATGGATTGGTCACATGCTCTTATTCCAGTTAATGGGAAAACGAAGAAGTTGCTGCCTAAGAAGCAAATTGAGTACATTGTACGAAAGATTGATGACCCAAAAGCACAAATACTCTATAAAGATATTGGGCGTGGTTGTTACATGGTCATATCACAAGATGAGGTAAAACAAGTTGAAGGAAACTCAGTCAATGGATTCGAGACCTTTTGTAACAAAGAGGAGAACATTCAAGTTCTAGAAACTGCTCATGATGTTTCCTCACATTATCAGATATTTGTTCCTCAGCATTATCTCAATTCCACCAAGGGATGTCTTCTTACTGCTCCATCTGATGTGTGCCAATTCGACATTCCTTGAAATAATGAAGAAGACAAACAACTTGAGGCCTTGCTTCAACTTGAAATGGAGTTTGTTGGATATGTTTCATGTACCAAGGTTGGATGTTCTCGCTTTGAAAGGAGTGATACTAGGCTAGTGAAAGAGGATGTTCATCACCACAGAATGGATATGACTTATTCCTCTCTTATAATTGAGAGATTTCAATACACTGGGATGAAGGTCATTGTTGATCATTCTCTTGTTGTTTTTAATTCTCTCAATAACAAACAAGTGTCTATATCTAGAGGAGATGGGATTAGTTGAAGCACTGGTCCACTTGCTATGTTTATTGATAAGATGAACACACAAGAGCCTTTTTACAGTCCTTCAAAACCAATAGAAGATGGAAGGCCATGCCCATAATGTTTTCTTCACAATTATGACAGTCCTGGTTCATACACCCCTTGGGGATGCAAACAAGAGGAGGAGGATGACGTGCTTGATCCATTTTTGCCTACTCGAATAGTCTTCAAGTTCCCTGCCAATCATGAAGACAAATCAGTAGTACAACTTGTACCTAAGAGTCAAGATCTTCTAGAATCAGGTGTTGAGTTTGCAAAGGCAGCAAAGATGTTTTTTCAGAGACATGATAGAAATGACACAAGATGATGATGATGAAACATCTGACCCCTTTTTCTAAATTCCATTTGGAGATGGTTCTAAGGAAAGTTTAGTTGAAGTGCATGTTTCTCCTGAGGTGAGCCATGATGATCATTACAATCTTCTTTCATATGTTAGTATCATTCCATCAAGACAGGGAGTTGACACTACTGGGATTGGATTCCCTCATGGATCCAATTGTCAGAGTTTGGTGATGTGCAGAAATCAGTTTGGAGATAGCCAGAGGTCTTGCAAGTTTTTGAATGACACTATTCATCCACAGAGAAGGAGCCTCAGGAAGACTTTCAGTTCTTCACGAGAACTGAATGTTTTTGGTATGGAATGTCACTATCTGTATGGTCTTCTTTTCTCAATTTTTATTTTCAAACCACATAGTGTTATCATAATGTCTTGGTATGCCTAGTTGTTCCTTTCCAATTCTTGGGTGGTTCATGCTTTCAGGGTTTTGTTTCACAAAGGTACATATTTCACTCACTCTGTCTCTGGGATTGTATAGTTTCTTTTTCTCTCCTTCCCTTGTAAATATCCCTTTTCTTTTCTGTACAGTGCTTTTGTTTTTGTTTCCCCCCTCGTTGGTTTGTTTTCTTTGCTTTGTGTGTGTTGTCTTTTGTGTTGGTTTTACTTTTGACTCTGTTGCCCAATGGATAAGGCACTGATCTAATTACCTAGAGTTTTCTAAGATTCTTGATTTTACCTCTTTCCTCTGCCAAATCATCCCCATAAGGAGCCAACTATTGTCCCCCTCAAATTTCCCCTCCTTTTGAAGTCCAATTTCATGAAATTTGAGTCTTGCCATGGAGGAATTCATGTTTTGAATTCATGAGATGCTCGTTTTTGACCTCACATTGTTTTATTCAAAATTTCTCCAGTCTGTGGCCATTGAAACAGTTTATCTCTTTTTCATGGATGGGAAGGGATTAACAGTCTTCTTTTATGCATTTAAAAGACATGGAACCTTGCATTCTTTACAATTAACCTTTTACAGAAAGAAATTGTCAACTCGGGCGCAAAAATGGCATTTTTTTCCCTTCTCTGCAACTTTCTATGGTTTCCTCCCCATCATTTTCTTTCCCAATAGATGCGGATACATGGTTGCTTGCGATTAGATGCAGTAGGATGGGTTTCCTTTTGAACTTATCACTTTTTTTGATTTTGGAAAAAAATGTCAAATTTTCCTTGCAGCCCCGATGGTCCCTGATTGACTGGAATGGGTGTTGGCAGAAATGCGGAGCGAGGGATCCTTTTTATTTTCTAAGGCATTGGGGTGGAAAAGTAAAATGTTATGAAAATTCCTGCAGCTCCATAGGTCCACAAAAAGGGGACACGTGGTTGTTTTTCAATTCATATGCACTTGAACAGGTCGTCGAAGAACTTTTAGAAACTTAGTTTTATTTCCAAAGGGAGTTAATATTGCAAATTGAACCGCTGCTCCATGTTGAAAATTCAACGCGGGAAGGCGGACTTTCAGAGCAATTTGATTTTTTGATCCTTCTTCTAAAAAATGAGGTTAAAAGTCACAAAATGTTTCTCAGCTTCTGCTGTGCTGTGGCTTACTGTCAGTTCTCTCTTTACATTCTCATCATGACTGACTATGTCAGGAGGCAAGGATCTCGCACTTGTGGAAGAGTGGGGAAGTTTAGGGATTCTGGTTTCTCAGTCTGTCACCCAGGCTGGAGTGCAGTGGACGTGATCTTGGCTCACTGCAAGCTCCGCCTCCCAGATTCAGCAATTCTCATGCCTCAGCCTCAGGAGTCTGGGACTACCAGGCGCCGGCCACCAAGCCTGGGAAGGTGAGGGTTTTCACCTGTGTTCCAGCCAGGCTAATTTTTGACCTCGTGATCCGCCTGCCTAGTCCCGGCTCTGGGATTCAGGCTAAAAGTGCAGTATTTACATGTCTGGTCATTGGATTGTCTTGGTGGGCAAGCTCCTGCCTCCCAAAGTACTTGGTGATATATAGCATCCCGCCTCAGCCTCCCAAATAGCTGGGATTACAGAGCTATCACCGCCATGAGTACAATACTGCACCTGGCCTCTTTTTTTTTCTTTCTTTTTTTTTTTTTTTTTTTTTTTTTTTTTTTTTTTTTGGTCACTAATCATATTTTATCAGGTGTCTAACCTAAAGCGGAAGGCAGGATGTTCTTGCACTTTTGAGTTTTTTTCCAAAAAGGAAAGGGCAGAAAGTCACATTTCAAGCCGCTACCCCGCCGTTAAAAAGTCAACGCGGGAAGGTAGGCCGTCGGGGTGATTTGAGAATTTTTGTTTTTGTCTAAAAAGTCTTAAATTGTGAATTTGAGTCACGTTTCCTCAGCCACTCACGCAAGGCCATATGTTCGGCATTTGGTGGGGATGCGAAGGGGCAGAGCAAAATGAGAAATTGTGCTTTTTTCTCCCAAATGTCATAAAATGTAGATTTTTTCCCTAGGCCCATCATTGCTCAGATATTTCCACGTGTATGATCCAAATTCAAAGCTGGAAAAAAGGAAGAATGGTCAAAATGTATTCATCTGGTTTTTGCCACCATTGACGATCCAGAGTTCCAAGGAATGCAAATGTGAACCATTCTTCATTCTCAATCCTCTGATTCCTTATCGTTTATTAATGAAATGCAAGTTGGATTTGTTGCGGAGCCAAATTGGTAAGTTTAAGAGGTGCAAAGTTTGATTTTTAGAAAAATGAAGTTTCTCAGGCATTTGCAATAGAAAAAGGGAAAATTTTCTAGTAGGCACTTGAGTGCCATGAAGGTGGTAAAAAGGTAAAGACGATAGGAGCAAATAAAGATCTAATGAGGAAGGAAACCATCAGATGCCCCTGCTAAAAAAATCATGCTTGAAATGATGGAATATTCACCTTTTGAGCATCTGGCATTTCACGAGTGCATTTTGTTTTATGTCACTTTCCAAAATGGATCTGCAACAAACATTATTCCTTTTGGATATTCTTTTCTTGGGGATAAAGTATGGATGTAATCGAAATGTTATAAGAGCATGCTTTGGCCATGGAAAAGGGATTCTGACATTTTCTAGGAATGTTGTAAAATTTACAAGTAATTCAATACATAAGCTTTTCCTTTCTTCCTTCCTCTGTCGTTTCTTTCTTTCCTCACTCGATTCAGTGGGTCATTTATCTTTGCCTATAAAAGAAACTTTATGTTCTTGTCTGTGTAATCTTGAGAACTTTGTGTCTGTGGATTTACATTGGTAGTGAAGTGATTGATTCTATTCTATATTTCTTTGGTTTGATGTGAGTAAGGTTATACTTTACTACTTATTTTTCCTGAAAGCATTGGCGTCTTCTTCCTTCCTCCATCTCTCTACTCTTCCAATCCTTTGTATTGATAATATTTTAAGTATGAAAACATTCCAGAATATCAGGGTCCAAACATTGAGAGTTGTATATTTTTACATTTGTTTTTCCTACTTTTAATAAGGGAACCTCTCCTATTAAAGAGGAGGGACACGTTTGTCCCCTGACTATGGTTTCTATCCATGTTCCATTTTGAAACCCAACAGGAATTACAACTAATACTTTGGCCATAATATTTCTATTGCTAGATGACTGGTTTGTTTTTAATTGGAATTAAATTGTTGTAATTTGTGAACCATAAAATTAAATGCGAGTTGGACATGCGCTAGGTAAAAGCAGTTACTATGATGGCTCAAAGCTAAGCATAAAATGGAAAACATAGCTAATGTGGTCAATGTCATTTAGAATAGCACTATAAGGGACTTGCAAATTTATATCAAAGATGGAAAGAACATCGTCGATGTTGTCATCTCCAGATAGAGAGTAGCCAAAAAAACTTGTAGCTATTTATATTATTGCACATAAGGTAAGTGCCACCTAACAATCACTTGCATCTGTAAAGACTTTTTTAGTACCATATGTATTGGACAAACTGTGGATGCCATAGAAACCAATACTCACTGTAAAATAAAATGCTCACCTTTAATGATATCCAAATTGTATGAACTATGAATTGCAATCTTGCTTTAGTATATTATCTAGGAGGCCACCAATAAATGGTTAACAAGAAAAAATTAAGTACCTTTATACTGACAAAGGTAAGAAGTGATCAACATTGGGACAACTGTGAAAAGCTTACGTGGCTAGACAATTTGAAAATATGAACTAAAACAATGCCCAAGATTAATAGAATCAATCATAATTCATGCTCCAACAATGCTTTGATAGATTGAATACTGCTCTTGAATATGAAGCATTTTTTCAATCACAATCTTGTAGATCCATTGTCACTCTTTTAAGGGTGTTAAAAGTCACATCAAAACTATGTGTAGAAATATCGAAGTCACATCAAAACTAAGTGTATGTTCAGTTGAAGCCCTGCATATTTTCATGTGCCTAAATCAATCACTATTTTCTATAATACCATAAAGTTCATTATGGAGCATGTAAAGATGGAATGAATGTGATCATTTTGTTATACCTCCTACTAATGACAAATATGGTGGATTTTAAGATTAAAAAATTTGTGAACATATTTGGGGTTGTTAATGGTAAAACATGGCAAACAAGGAAATCAAAGGGAGAGATATGTACACTTGCAAATGTATATTACACTTATATAGCTCCATGAAATAGTGATGCCAACTCATTATTGATGTCAACTCACAGTAACCAAATATCAAATGGATTTGTGAAAAAAGCAATCAAAATAGCAGCCATAAATATTTAAGCTAAGAATGCATCAAATGAAAGTTGCATTAAAACTAATCTACAATGATAAAAGGTAGGGAATATATACAATATTTCCAACATTGTTTATTATTTTCATAAAATTAACATGAAACTCATATTTTTTTGTTATATAGGTTGGAATGAAAGTCATCCATGATCAAACTCTTTAGAGAATAGTAAAGGCTAACTACTCAACAACATAAAAGTAGTGTTAATAATTACAAAATGTGCTTCGTGCAAAATTATATGAAAATTTGCTAATATTTTATTATCACATAAATCAAGTGTTCTCCTAGTATTTAATGAAAATGCTAACAAGACAATGTTGTAATGATATCCAATGCGAAATATGTTGTCATAGTTTTGGAAAACTCATGTTGTCGCAACTTATTTTTCATATGGCAAGAGTTCTTTTTGAAAAGTAAGTTCAACATAGTGTTTCCAATGTGTCTATTAATATATTTGTATAGACAAAGAAACAAAGACATTAGTTGTATGAGTTTTGAGAAGCATATTTTATAAATGAAAAAAATGTGTGTGTGTGTGTGTAAATAGTTATATGTACTTTATTGGTGGATGTTAGTGTTGACATTGAGAATGATGTTACTTTGATTGAGCGTAAAGGTTCCTTAAATTGTGAAAGTATAGAGGAGACGCGCATTGGATCTTTTGTTTTGCATGTATTGTTCATGATTTGTATTTATGAGTGCAAGTAGCGATTTGGTTAGCAGAGGACCATAAAGAGTGCAGTTGACATTTGCGCTTGTTGAAGTTGCTTTATTATAGATCAATTGGTGGGCATAATAAAATATGCTCTCTTAGTCGCAATTTGCACATGTTATTGTTGTTTTTTATTATGCAAGAAGGTTGTCGTATCTAAAGTTGCATTTGTTGCATACAAGCTCAATCTTTTGATAGTAGGCATTAAAGACAGTCAATGTACCTTAGACCTAAACAATGATGACTGGAAATGGAGAGATGGCAATTAGTGTTGTATATTAGAATTTGGTATATGTAATGTGAAGAGGTGGCTAAATATAGAGTGAAATAGTAAATGAGAAATAATTAGAATAGAAAATATATTGAATTCAAGGATAGATTGCTAGAATTTACACTTTTTTACCTCAATTATTACATTTAACAATGTTTGAATGTCCTCAAGTGCGCGTTCTATCTTTAATGGGGTGATAAATGTTGATTGGCAGGTCTTTAATGCCTTGTTGGGGCTGTTTCAATTGACTATGTTTTTTAACAAATAAATTGGAAATTCTTTTTTGTAAAGTTGTTGCTCAATTGTATTGAACAAGGGTGCGAATGTCTCAAACAAACATACATTGCATTTGGCGAAATGTAAAAATATTTTGATATTTTTCAAGGGGGAGTAAGAAAAGGGATGGAAAAATTATGAAGAATGTAAAAAAAAGGTGAAACTAATTTTGCTTTGTCATCTATGGCGTGACCATATTTAATTTCAAAGATATATTTCAAATGTGTTTATAGAAGTTACAAAAACTACAATTGTTCCAAGTGCGTAACTATTTGTATTGTTGATGAGTTTTTTTATTGTAGTATCTAGCATACACTTGTCCTCATTACAAATTGGAGGTATGTTTTCTATGGTGTTATTGTTAATCAACAGAAGGATGTATTCATAGTCTTTGTGATCATAACGAGTATTTAGCACTATGTTAAATTGTTTTATGCAGAATCCTCTTGATGGTAGAAGTTTTTCTTGATATGCTTTGATTTTTGGTCCCATGGCATTTAATGTAACATTCATTCACCTTCTTTGTATGTTAAATCTACATGTAGAAGTTGTTTGTTTAGTTCTTTATTGAGTGTTGTTTCGTGTACAACGACGTCACTTCAGAATAACTTTCCAATATTGTTTCTATTAAGGTCATCAATTGATGTCAAGGTACATGGCAGTGTCTCTTTCCTACAAATCTCAATAGAAGTGGTAAGTTGTATAGAGAGTTGTAGATAAGATATTTGCAATTGTTTACCTTTTTGTTTCCTTTTGTAATTGCTCATGTGTAAATGGTTTCAAAGGTCATCTTTATTTTGTTTTATACGAAAGAATAATAGAAAGGAGGAAATTTAATAATTATGCATGAAAGATTAGATATTAATAGATGTAAAACAATTTTTTTTGCTAAGTAACAACTATTTTCTTGAGCAACATAGCTTCAAATGTGTTATAACACACAATATTTGCATAACATAA
Organism: Taxus chinensis; assembly: GCA_019776745.2. NCBI lineage: Eukaryota > Viridiplantae > Streptophyta > Pinopsida > Cupressales > Taxaceae > Taxus > Taxus chinensis. The sequence continues at coordinate 347,799,596 of CM034151.1, forward strand.
TACAAATAGTAAAGGACAAAAATGTAAGCTTGTGATTAAATTTAATTTTGAATTAATTAAATCTAAATATTATAGAGCCATTGATGTAATAAATGTTAAATTATAGAAATGACACAAGTAAGCTAGGATTTAAAAAATGAAACCCTAAGCAAGATATGAGATAAGAAGACTTAGTTGAATTCTGTGCAATCTGGGACTAATCTGGACTAGAAAAAGTGTTGAATAGTCTAGACAGAGTGTTGTAAATACTTGGTATAAATTATGTAACTCACAAAAAAAGTCAGACATGGGCACCTGGGATAAGTCAAGGGTGTCTAGGCATGGGTGACTGCACATGAGCTCAAGGTCTACTTTCTAGTGTGTCGCAAGGTCTTCTTTGGTGTTTCCTTTTGATCACCTAATAGTCACACTATGATCGCCGAAGGTACATGTAACCTACAAAATAGAAATGCACCTACACAAGCCCGTGAACATCATCAAACCTAAAAAGAAAGATGTAGAATGGGGAGTCCGATTGACCCTGACGGTCACCCTGAGAGTGAACTTATGACCAAGCATTGCACTACATCTTAGAATCCATGTAGTTCTTATGAGTGTGTGTAGAAATTGTGCCCTAGGATTCCCTTGTGCAAGTTGCACTTGATAACGAGTTGCAGCTAGAATGTAGAAATGTATAACATGTGTGAATGGAATAGAAATAACTTCTCCTTCATATGTAGTGTATATAGAGTTGATGCAACCATTGTACCTTGAATGGATGTTAGATGGATGCTTTAGAGTGCTTTAGGTGCCTTTTGGATGCAATCTTAGGTGATGATAGTAATGCTCAATGCTTGATCCCTTATTTTGAACACATAACTATGTATTTATATGATTCCCTTGTTTAAATTTCGTAATTGACAACTAAAAGGCTGAACCATAAGTGAAAAATATGCCCAAAAGATAAAAGAGGTCCAAAAGGAGTGAGTAAGATGGAAAAGGGTTAGGGGCGCCCAAATGGGACATGGGTGCCTAGGCGCTACTGTTCTGGTTGGGTGTTGGTGTTTGAAGCCATAAAAGATAAATTGGTAAAATTATGACTGGGTTGTAGGGTGTGTAAGACCAAAAATAAAATAGGAAACAAAGAAAAGAGGCCAAAGATAGTTGTCAACCACTAGTTTTCTTGCTTAGGAATCATGTAAATGCTAGTATGCTTTTAGGACCTAGAAATGTACCCAAGTGCGTGATTTTATGTCTACATTTTCCCCCACTTTATGTTGTTGAGTGAATACTTGATAACATAAAGTAGATAAGAGATGCGTACCTGATAACCATGTAGAGCATGCGGTGAATTGCATGCCGAGAGGACAAGTGAAGTGTAGAATGATTGTAAAATGAAGCATGGAGACTAGGGGTGAAGGGTATGCGTTGTGTTGTACCATATTGTTGTAGCTTGTTGTTGCCGCTTCTTGTGAGGATGAAATTGCAAAAAAAGAGAAAAAATGTAGTCAAATTCCCGTATATGATAAATTTACGTAAAGTATATAAAATTATGTGAAAGTAGTAGTAAAGGAAAGATGCACTTGATGTAGAAGAGTGTAAAAGATATAAAAGTGTCCTATAATGCTGTGAAGAATGAGTTTTTTGGGCGATCTCACACGAATAACGAGTTTTTTAGGCGATCTCATGCCAATAGTGAGTTTTTTTGGGTGATCTCACACCAAGAACGATTTTTTTGGGTGATCTCATGCCAAGTGCAAGTTTTTTGGGTGATCTTGCGCCAAAGAGAAAGTGTTGGGGAGAGAGGTCTAGTGTTACTCTCCTTCCATGACTCTGCCCGATAAGCACCACTGCAGATGGTACATCCCTGATTTGTTCCTGTTGTCTCGAATTAGTTCCGATTATACTGATTGTTCTGATTAAAATGGATTGTAGGAGATTACATGTATGTTGTAATTGAAGGACTATGCCTGTAATTGTGAAACTACTCTGAAGGCTATATGTGATACTGTGTTGATCTAAGAAGATTGACTATATGTGCCCCAGGACATTAGTGCCTAGTGGAGGACATAGTTTCCCAAGTGCTATTGTCTGAGTCTAGGTGTTGGTGTATGTGTTATGTTTATGACCCAAGTCTGATTCTAGGCCATTTTGTGACAGTGTTGTTCTGCTTTTTTTATATTGTGTTATTTGAACTATAGCTTTGAGCTATTGTAGGGGTGATTTGTTCACCCAATGTATGCCCCCCTTATTTGGGGTGCATGTGATGAATGTAGGAGTATGTGGCCCAAAAGAGAGGACCTGATGTTGTGTTGTATTGTATCCCTGTAGGGGGTAGGGGATGTACATGGTAGAAACCAAGGCACATGCAAACAAAGTGGCTAATAACATGTGTTAGTAGAAAAAGTAGCTAGCATGCAAAAAAAGACCATGTAAGAATCAAGTGTGCGATCAAGATATACCGTGAAAAGTGAGTTTCAGACATAGGACATCACTTACAATGTCACAAGAGAATCAAGACCAAAACGACCAAAAGAATATAAAATAGTGATCAAACAAGACACAGGGCATAGCCCGTAAACAATAGCATACAGTAGAAATAAATGACAAGTAAAATGTATTAGACAACCATGGTTGCATATAGTCCTGCAAGGAAAATGTTGCACATGAAGCACATGTTAGTCATGTTAGAAAGATAAAAATTATGTCAAGGCATGTATGTATCAATGTAAAGTAATGTGCTAGTAAGAATAAGAAGTAGTATATGATGAAATAATATCACCTGTAATGTGTGAGAGTAGGAAATGTAGATGCCCCCAGGAGCCTCAGTGGGACTGGTAAGAGGTACAGTGCCAAGCATCATTGTAGTGTGTGAAAATTTGTAAGAGATCTGCATTCACAACTAGAGACCAAGTGAACGTGCATGTGTATATGATAAATATAATGACATACTGAGTATCTGACTAACATAGTAAGCAAAGTGCATCATGTAAGTAATATAAGCAAGAAAGAGTAAGTGCAATCAATAAATACAAATGCAGTGAATGGGTATGACGGTATGGAATGCAAAGTGTGAAGGTAGAAGGAGCAGTGTGCCCCCCGTCAGATGTATGAGATTAGGTTCATTTATAAATGCCCCCTCGAAAATCAAGAATGAACCATAGAACAAAGTGTGTCATCAGGAAATGGTTTGAGAATTTACACTAGAAAGATAGATCGTGAAGCATAGAGCGTAAAGTAGTGAATTTAGTGAGGTTCATTTCAAATTTAGACCCTCAACAGTTGAGTATGAACCGTGGAACTAAAGTGTGTCATAGGGTAATGTTGTGTGAGAGTAGATGATAGAAATATATATCATAGAGCACAGAGCATGAAGTGTAGATGATCCGAGCTTCATTTCATAATCATACCCTTAGCAGTCGAGTTTGAATTGTGGAACTAGAGTGCATCATAGGGTAATGATGATGCAATGCGTGTATCAAAGGGTATGTGAATGTAGGAAATATTATACATTAAGTGCAGAGCATGAAATGTAGAAGTAGACACTTGGATAGTAATGAAGGGGGGAAGAAGTTGTGATGCCCCGCAAGTATGTGAGTGATGGAGCACTATGTAGTGATGTGAGAAGGACCATGCCATGGTGGTGGAGTTTGAGATGTGTCTCAACCTTTAATGTAAGGATTATCATGTTTGACAAAGAGAATTTGATGCGGAAGTGGAGTAGGGTGGGAAGGGATCTTGAATGGTGGTAGCTTATTTAGGATTGATAACACTATAGAAGACCTATTAGGAGGAGATTGAAGTAGATCTCCATTTTGATTTATATATTCATCATGTTGTCAATAACCAATTTCATGTATTCTCATTAGTGTCATGTTTTAGAAGGCTAGTTCTAGTAGTTTAGGATGGTTAAAACTTGCAATTTTAGATCTTTCTAGCTAATTTCACTTTCCAATCACCTTACATTGCCCTCACACCTTGTACCCATGCTAGTTCAAGTGACAGCCAAATGATCCAAAACCTTGCAAAGCTTAATTTACCTTATCATACCTCCATTTAGGATCATCTAGCTTCTTGGTGTTTGGACAAATAGGTCCCCAATTGGACTTTTTGAACTCATTGAGTCTTTGATCACTACATGCCGTGCTTCACATACTGAGGCCATTGCATTAATAATCAGTCATGAACCCATGTTAGAACAAGAATAAGTTCACATTTTCCTTATATCTATCTCAAGACTACCCCTAATGTTATCAAGAGCAACTGTCTTGCTTAGATCATGATTAAACACATTTATACACACCCATAATTAAACAAACCCACATTCAAATTTTGTACCAAAGTTAATGGTGAAGTGCCTCAAAATTTCATTGATCTGTTAAACGTTGTCTTTACCCTTCTCCCTCAAATCCATCTTTTGCTTTCCTAGTGTATAAGCATTCTTCTAGAAACCTAATTTTAGGTATTGTCAACCATAACTTGTCTTAGGCAGGGTATCTAAATACAAACTATATATTTGAGGAACCCATTTACAGCAACCCAAGGTTTCAAGATTCAAGTGAATCTCTAAACCTTATCTCGTTTGTTATGGGATCATTCTCAAGTAGGTCTCAAACAATAAAGTATTTGTAAAATGTCATGATTATCTCAGAAATTCACCAAATAATGATCAAATTATTCTTCTAACAACTAAAGGACATCTTCGCGGTAGTCTTTCAGTTTTGGGAGCTATACATTTTGATATAAATGCCAACTAGGAATGTTTAGACAACCCTATGTGTACATATACCATCCCATGAACAAGACAAATCCTATACACATGAAGCTCCTTGTTAACATGGTAAAAGATAAAAATTATGGCCCAAGGACATGTATGCATAAATGCCTAAAGTAATTTGGGTTAGTAAGAATGGAGGTCAAGTAATGATGTTTATCAATCAACACGTGGTTTCTTGCATGTGAGGAGAGGGAAAGATAATGCCCCTGAGGAGTCGATCAATTTAAAGGATATAGTGTTGACCATTATGATAGAAGGATGAATTATTTAAAGATACATTCACCAAAATTCCCATCACTTTTTATGGTATATGATCTATAATGACATCAATGAGTTATCTAGACTGGAGTTTTATCAAATAGTGAAATACAGTTACAGTTCGTGCATTCATGGTAAACAAGTCCCAAGTCATTGAATATCAAATCAAACTTTGAGAAGGAATTCTACCAAGATATTTCACAAATGTTGTGACCTTGTCATAGTCCCTAATGGTATAGTCTCAATCACATGTGAATGAAAGGAACTAGTAGTGCCTAATACCCCTTTCAGAGTTCCAAGCAAATGAACTCAATAAATGCCTTTCTCAGTCACATGCAAGAATGAACACTAGAACCTCAAGAAGTTTGGTTCCAGGAAATGGTTCCCTGAATAATGTCATGCAACCATTCTAAGATTAAAATAAGAAGGTAATCATCCCATTCACATAAAACTTGAATAGTAACATGCAGGGTTCATTACAGATTTAGGTCTCTCATATATATCGAGTTTATAATCCCATAGGAACTAGAGTGTGTCATAGGGTAATGATGATACAAGGGAATGTATCTAAAAGGTCCTATGAAATATACCTAGAAAGATCCTATGACATGAAGCATGGAGCTTATAATGTAACTACATAGTAGGTGCATGAGACTCATTATGACCTTACTAGCCAAAAAGGTAGTTTCCCCCCAAGTGTGTACACATGTATGGATTCTATACTTCATGATTGACCTAAGACACCACACACATGGTAAACCTACCAAAAAATGTGCACACTTGGCCATTAATGTACAGGATCCCTAAACTTACATTTGACACTAAAACAGAAATTTGGAGGGAAAGAAGAACTTGGAGTCAAATTTGGGGACTCCCTCTTTGAATCCTGGTCATCCACTTGATTTGGGATTGATAACTTTTGTAGTCTTTCAATGACCTGCAGAGGAGGAGGGGTAAATATTTTTTAGAGGAGGTTTCTTAGGTTGGAGTTGGTAACGCTGTAGAAGACTTGAGAGGAGGAGGGGATGGACTAATTTTTAGAGGAAGTTGCTTAGTTGGAATGGGTTGGACATGTGGCTCTTGACTGACCGAAGGAGAAACATTAGTAACTATGGAATGATGCTCATTAGAGATGGAAGGACCGGATTTAGGAGCCCATTGGGATTTAGCAATTGAAGATGTAGCTGGATGTTATGAAGCAAATGAAATAAAACCCTAATGCTCAAGGTGCTCAATTCATTCGTTTTAAAACATAAAATCATTTTCATTATGTCCATTAATTCAATGTATAATTACAAAAATGGGTGACCTGATGTATTTTGCAAGCTGATAATGAGGATAACAATGAGTAGTTGACAAGTTGATCAATTGGAAATTAAGGAGCCTAGGAAGAATATCATGTTGCTTAGCATGTAGATCAAACTTGAGAGGTGCGTGGAGTGGTAAGACTTGGGGTTTACTGATATGAACACATGTAGAAGACATAGAAATATGATGAGATGTAGAAGAAGAACAAACATGGGCTTGAGAAGCATCCTTGAGATGTTGGATTTCAACTTTAAGAGATGTAATCATTGTTTCCATAGCTTGAATTTTGTCTTGAAATAAACAATGTAAAGCTTGAATTGAATCTAAGATGGGTTGATTGGATGGAGGATTAGGACCAATAGAGTCATCAGATAAACGATCGAAAATGGCACTTACTTGAGCGGGTGGCATATTACGAGGGAGATAAATAGTGTCTAGGGATTTCTAAAGAACAACTTTGCAAGGTGGATTCATTTAAAGTAAGTTATACAAGGATATTAGAGGATGCTTAGGAGCCATGAAAGAAGATTGGATAGAATAGGAAAGAAAATGAGGATCCAAGTGTATGTTCATGATTGGGGTTCACCAAATGATTTAATTTAATTTGAATTAATTAAATCTAGGTATTGCAGAGTAACTGGTGTATAAATGATAAAATACATAAATGACACAAGCAAACTAAGATTTAAAATATGAAACCCTAAGCAAGAGGATGAGATGAAGAGACTTAGCTGATTTACCACGTAATTTGGAATTGATCTGAGCTGGGAAACATGCTAAATATGAATAGTAAACAGTATTGTATCTGCCTCTATAAATTTTAGAGCTCACAAACAAGGTTGGACATGGGCACGCTAGGGAAAGGACACCTGGGCACTAGATTGAGTGATACTAGGTGACTATGACTGTGCAGCTTTGGATTTGGTTTTCACTGTATCGTAAGGGTGTCGCAGTTATTCCCTGCTTGATCACCTGATGTTCGCACTATGATCACCAAAGGTACCTGTAACCTATGCAAAACAGAAAGTTCACTTGACACAAGCCCACAAACCACATCAAATCTAAAAAGAAAGATGTAGAATGGGGAGTCAGACTGACCTTGATGGTCACCCAAAGAGTGAAATTACAACCGAGTGTACTGCACTACATCTCAGAATCCATGTAGTTCTTGTGAGTGTGTGTAGAAATTGTGCCCTAGGATGCCCTTGTGTAAGTTGCACTTAATAGCGGGATAGTATCTAGAATGTAGAAATGTATAGCATGTGTGGATGGAATCAAATGAACTCCCCCTTCCTACGTAGTGTATGTACAGAGTTGATGTAGCCCTTGTCCCTTGAATGGATGCTAGATGAATGTCTTTAGTGCTCTTTAGGTGCCTTTTGGATGGAAGCTTAGGTGATAATAGTAATGTTTAGTGTTTTGTCCCTTATTTTGAACACATAACCATGTATTTATATGATTCCCTTGTTTTAAGTTTGTAATTGACAACTAGAAGGGCATCCCATAAGTGAAAAAGATGCCCAAAATATAAAAGAGGTCCAAAAGGAGCGAGTAAGATGGAAAAGGGTCAGAGGTGTTCAGAGGGGACAGGGGCATCTGGGTGTTGTTGTCCTGGCTGGGTGATGGTGTCTGAAGACATAAAAAATAAATCAGTAAAATTCTGACTAGGCTATAGGGTGTGTAAGACCAAAGAGAAAATACGAAATAGAGAAAAAGAGGTCAAAGATAGTTGTCAACTACTAGTTTTATTGTTTAGGAACCATGCAAATGCTAGTATGTTTTTAGGACCTAGAAATGTACCCAAGTGCGTGATTTCGTGTCTACAACTTGAACAATGCAAAAAAATGTATTCATGGAAAAATTGTATAAGAGTAAGCATATTTAATACATTGACCATGTATAAGGATTGAATGTTGGTTTTTTTTCTCTTTACTGGATCGACAATACTCTAGGCTAATCCTAGAAGATATTTGTTTCTTTTACACATTTTTTTTAATATTAGTCGTAATTAAATGTTAGACCTTGATATAGTATTTGTACAGTGTAATAGTAATAGTAAATGACAAATTTGTAAGCTAAAACAATGTAAAATGTTGTATTGATGGGAAATTTGTGTTAGAATAAACATATTTAATACCTTGATCATGTACAAGGATTGAATGTTGGTTTTATTTTCTTGTTAAAATTTTGATGATATTTTAGGCTCCTTCTTGAATATCTTTGTTGTTGGCGTGGAAAAAGTTAGAATATAAGTTGTAATTTGTATTGGTGATGTGTAAAAACTATTAGTAATAGGTTTGGTTGAAGTTGTGGGGCTTATCAGTGAATGTTTGCAGCAAGAAGGTAAATTTGTAGCAAAGATAGGGGTATAAATTTGTCTAGTGTTTCAATAATATGTATTTTCTAGTTGTGGAATAGCTTAAGATTTTTGAAAAGAGGGAAAGGAAGTAGTTTAAAATAAATGTTTGTAAAATTAGTTGTTATAGTTTAAATGAGTAAAACATGTTTAGAAAACTAAGAGTAAAAAAAATGCTTGCAAGTAAAATGTAATAGAATGTGGAGTTGAGTACCGTATAGCCAAATAAGTTTTATTTATCCTTATCAAGTACAAGAAATATTGCAGAATGATCAGTCAAGTATCCATGTCTTTGAAATATGTGGCAGGAGGTTGTAGACACAAAAATATACACTTATTACTATTACATTACGCCTCTAGTATGTCATTATATGCATGATTCCTCAATAAGAAAACTAGACATTGATAATGCTTGCTTTGCCTTACATTGACATTGTTTTAGCTTTCCATACTTTTGTCCTTTTCCTTTTGGGACTTTTCTAGTTAATTTTGGAAATCTCATAATGTGTTACTTAGTTGAGAATTTACTAATTTATCTTCAGAGTCTTTCAGACATAAATGCCTAGTAGGGGATAGGAGTGGCCAACATTAATGTTGCCATGTGGGAATTTTTTTCCTCTCAATTGGTTTTTACATTTTCAAGTCACACACTACTTTTTCATATTTTTCTAACTTTATATTTATCACTATGGGTTGCCTTCTAGTGTTGTTAATGTCAAAATTCAAACAAAGGAGTCAAATATATACACAACATACTAACCTCTCTAAGGGGAAACTAGGATCTTATTCTCTATCTACTACTTGGAAAACATGAGTAACTTAAGAACTGCATTATTTACTCCATAAGAAGGACATTTTGAATTCCATAGCACACATCATCACAGAGGGAAAGTAGTTGTAGCATGTTATCTTGCTACAACTTTCTCAAGGGAAACCTAGCTTCAAGGGACATGATTCTCTCTCTCTCTCTCTCTCTCACACACACACACACACACACACACACACCAGAACTACATCGATTCTGAAATGTAGTGCAACACTTGATGAAAATCACATTGGGGTGACTGTTAAGGTCATTCTGACTCAAGAATTTATATGTTTTATTTATAATAATGTGTGATTGAGTCTTGTGTAGGTAGTCAAGGTTTTTTTTACAGGTACAAGTGGGACATTAGAACACTACATCGAAGTGGGTGTGACATAGAGAAAAGTGAAGGTGACATTATTAGTCACTAACAGAACCAAATTTGTACACTTTTCTAGGACACTAACACCCTAGGTGATGCTATCCAAACCTGGGTGATATTGTCTTGAATACCTTTTGATCATTATTTTCTAGATTAAGTACATACAGTCTAGATTGACCTTGTTCCACCATCTATCCAAACTAGATCTAGTCCAAACAATCAAATATCAACTAAGTCATTCATGTCCTCTTGGTTTTACTTGTTTGCCATTAAATGTTGTTATATTTTATGTTTCTTATATTTTTGATTTGGTTTTGTCCTTTGATTAAGATTTAAATTTTATTAAATCATTTGGTGAACTCGATTATTGAATTGTGCACATCAGATCTATTTATTTCCTATCATGGCTAGGGATTCTCATGAATTTTCTCTTGAATATCTCCATGACCTAAATGTATACATTGTTGACCATCCCAATAACTTGGATCTATTTTTATATGCTACTCATGAAGAGGCATAACGGTTATTTGAGTCAACCCCTTCGATTGCTAATGCCATTCCCACTTAGGCTCCCACATCTTCTATTCCATTTTCTTATCCCTTGCTAATACGAGGGTGTCTACCATCCATATTCCTATTCCCACACCTAATACTCACTTTTGTTCGCCTATCATTTCTCATATACAACCTAGTTCCTCTTCAGGTACCCATGCCTTAGAGTCCATGTACCATGATTTACAGGATCAAATTTGTTAATTACAACACACATTTTCTTCTTCATCTCCCTCTCTTGATTTTTCACTTCTCTTACATAGTCCTCTTCCACCTGAAGTTTCTTCTTACCAACTTCCCCCAAATTTTGTTTCACCCAAGTTTCCTCTTTTTTACGCTCATGGTTATCCACAAAAGCATCTTAGATCATTTCATGTTGCATGTTTATACTATATTTGTGATGATACATTGTTGACCAAGTTGTTTCCTAGGAGCTTGCATGAGTATGCTTTATGATGATTCTCTGATTTATCTATACACTCTATGAGATCTTTCACACATTTAGGAAATATATTCTTGGCACATTTTTCTATGAAAATGATACCCAAAATATCATATGCACAAATGGATAAAATACAACAAGGATTTAATGAGCATCTTAATGACTATGTTTTGCATTATAAGAATAATCTTACTAAAATAAACAATGTCTTGGTTGAATCTGAATTGCAAAATATGTTAATCTGAAATTTCTTGCCTCCTTTACAAGAACATATTCTCTTTGATTCTTATCATTTGTTTGATCATTTATCTCATAATCTTAAAGAATGTGAACATAAGTTACTTTCTATGGGCAAGCTTAAATATGGTGATAATACTTCCTATCAATATAATAACAAATTCCAAAGTAAATCCATCTTTAAGAGGAAATATAACGAACATATTCCTATTGTTAATGTTGTATCTCATCCAATAAAGTTCTAAATACAACCTACATGACACATATTTACCAGATTTCGATATCCCCCTCACATCTTGTTACCTAAGCTCATTGAAAACAATTTGATTTCTCTTCCATCCCATCTTGAGCTAGATCCTAATCATCCTCGTGGTAAGAATTTTGATGAAAACACACATTGTGATTATCATATATGTAATGGAAATTTGACTCAACGATACTTTAATCTTAGACATTTGATTCAGGACTTGATTAATTCTAATGAGCGAGAATTTCCTGAACCCACTATTTTTAAATCTACAAATGACAACAACAAAGTCAATATTTTCAATGATCCATTACCCAAACATGACAAAGAGGTTCTTGAATCTTCTTTTAATCATGCTTATCATATGGTTCCACCTCCGTCATCTTCTGATCATCCTCTTGGGTTTCTTATTGGTACTACTGATATTCCTTCATATGTTATTACTTTCACTGATGTGTATTTCCATGCTTCTTTTTCATCACATATACTACACATTGATGATTCTATTAGAATTCATGTTGTTAACAATGTTATAGTGCATCCTACTTTCAAACATAATGCATGTTCATTATCTTTCCTATGAGCTATTGGATTTCCATTATCCCATAAGACACTTAGATCACCTACTTCTTGTGGGCATGTGGTTCTCCCAATCACACGTGGGCTTCTTGCTATCTTTATATATTTCTCGATTGGATCCGAGGTTACTTATTGTGACATGGTCTTAGGAATTCCGTAGCTTAAGTTTGTTAATTTTTTTCCATCCCTAGTTCATTTATGTCTTAAGTTCGTACATGAGCATCGCGTTGCCACTATTTGAGGCATTCCACCACGAAACCCTTTATCTTTGTCAGATACCATCGCCACATCTTCAATTACTACTGCCATAGTGCACTTATTGATGATGGTCCCTTGGTTTTTAGATACACTACTATGAAGTCTAGAGCCCCTACCACTCTTAGTGCTAGTTCCACATATTTACCTAAATTTGCATCACCTGTGATTTCTAATTGTAGACCATGATGTCTTTATTGGTCCCATAACCCTCCTCATAGGAATGGGTCCCCACACAAGGCCCATAATAAACATGGTACATATAAGAACACTTCATAATCTCACTCTCCACATGAATGACATAATCATACTCCGCACATCATGACACATGCATTTTCACACAACATTAGGTCCGTAGATCATGTTCACATGCATCCCTCTTTCACATTAGTAGATAATGGTTGATGAGTGTCGTTGATACTCATACTTTAATTATTCAATGATTATCAATCCCAAGGTGGTTTCTGAGGCTATTTGCAACAAAGAATGGTTAAAACTATTTTGAGCATGCATTAACTACAAAACTTAACTAAATGATATTCGTAAACTTGTCTACCTAAACAATGATTGACAAAATAAAATAAAGATTCCTAAGTCTATAAATTGAGAAGTTAAGGATGCTAGAACAATATGTCAAATTAAAATATTGTAACATTTTAATTCTTGCAAGTAATCAAATACTAAATAAAAAGAAAAATTAAACAAACATGCAATGCTTCCCTTCACGTTGGGGAGGAGTGGTCATTGCTCCTTTCCTTTGATCTAGTTCTAGGCTTGAAATTACACCAGAGAGATCGAAATTAGAATCATGCAATTTATTAATCAATAATGTGATATAATAATTTCTTCCATCAATAACAAAAAAACAAATTCTAATACACACACTTTTAATAAGTGAAGTTCTTATCACTCTACTGATATGCAACTATGTGGTATTTTGTCTGACCTCAACCCACAAGGGACTTAATTCCTTAGTGTTGTGAATGTTTGGAGAGAAGTTGTGCAACACTAGATTTCATAAATCTTCACATAAATCCCTGAATTGTTCATTCTTTTGTTTTGCGGACCAGGAGAACTCGTGAAACACTAAGTTTCTACACTCCGCGGTAAAATGAATCAGTCTCACATAGCTTTCATAAGCACATAAAAATGGTTAAATCATTTTGATGAGTTGTTCAAGATTACATGGGGTGTACTTTTAGATAACAATATCATCAAATTTATTTTGAGAATATGGTCAAGATGTTTCTTCTAGAATAAAAATTAGGGTTACGGTTAGAAAGATATCAAAATTTTGAAGAAATTTAAAAATCACAAGAAAAAGGTGGGGGATTTTACTATAACTAAAAGATCATGTGATTAATTTTTCATTTTGTGCATTTGTTATTTCTATAATTTTGGAGCTCTAGTATCTAATTGAGACAAAACAAGAGATGATTTCAAACATGAAAGGTAGAAGTATTGGTAGGAAAACTATGGAAGGTGAGATGTGAACAGTCCTTAGGTAGGTTTTATATTTGAATTGGGAAAGGGTAGTTACAAAACAATGTAGAAATAGGTCACAGAGAAAATTCAAATAGATTTTTTTTCTCAAATATAGTCAAAATATAAATGATATCTAGGTGGGTTTGGGTGCGTTTCAATATTTAGCATAGTTAGGTTGATTGTTGAGAAAACTTAGAAAAAGAGTATGCAAATTTTCTATGGATAACCTTGACCCTATTAGGAAAAATGATGTCACGGGGTGGTTGATGGCATCAAAATGCTTAACACAACCAATGGTATTAAAATTATTATCATACCTAATGCCATTATTAGGAATGGTTGATTCCATAAGGAGAAAAACATCATAGATGCCATATCGAAAAATGGTCAATGTCATTGAAAGAGAAGAGAAAGGTAAATTCCATTTGGAAAGAGGGTTGATACTGTCAATATAATGATTTTTTTGTATGGTATGATACTATCTAACAAGAGGGACGATGTTATAGGACAAGTGATGTATCCTTAATTTTGATGTTGTTATTGATGCTTGATGATTTTTAGTGACGATTTGATGATTTTTTTATGGATACTAATGGGTTATTTTTGTTTGATATTTCACATATCTCATGGAGGATATAGGTTTAGAGATTATTGTAATTGGTTTGGTTACTGGATTTATTAAATAGTTTTTTATATGCCAATTTTACCAAAATATTGGCGTTAGGTTTTGGAGGGATTATATAGATGGTACAAAACAAACTAGGTTTTGATTTGGTATAAATCATTGGTGCATGGGAGTATTGTTACAAAAAATTTAGATGGTATGCTAACAATGATATTGTATAAATCAAATTTACCTTGAGGATGTCCATGTCATTATAGGACTTTCAATCTAAGGAGAAGCAATGTTTTGTGATGTTCCTAAGATAAGTGATAAGATAAGAGAGCTAATAAAGTGGGTGATAGGTATATGGGATCATCATTGGAAGTCACTTATCATCTAAATAAATGTTGTATACACATAAGATATTTTGGATATATGAAAGGTAGTGATGGGGATCATTTTTACATAAATACTATGTCATAAGCAGATGGAAAAGTACCATTATTTACCTTACTAGCTCGTAGACATGCAGTGGAGTAAAGAGTTTAATTTAGCTGGGGAAAAACCATTTATGTCAAGTTAGACCATGATTTTTACAATGTTCAAGTGAGACATTAGTGGGTGGTTGGACCCATATTTTTATTATCACTATGGATATACAAGATATTTCCTATGTATAAGCTAATTAGGACCCCTTTATGATAGCAATGGATGTCTTGAGGATGTTGTAATGGGAGAGGGGAGAGATAGATTTAGTTTTACAGATCTATACATAGTGTGGAGAGATAAGGTAGTATGTACCTTTTATGTGGGATCAATAGATGGATGGTGCACATGGACCATAATATAGACAACACATGACATCATCAAAATCACGTGTCACTATCATTGGTGGGAAGAAACATATCCTCTAGATGAAATGTTGAGGAAATCCAAGAAGTTGCTTCCAACTATACCACTTCCAATTCTTCTATAACATCTATGACATGATAAGAAACCATGAGGATAAGTGGGGGAGGGACTAGATGCTATTTTCCTACCATTAAGGCCATGCCATAATAGGTGAGCTTAGAGAAGATGAAAGTGAAGGAGAAAAGAGGGACTTACAGGGTAGGTATAGATTATTGATGTGAGGTACAACCTCGAGGAGGTACCCTAGGTTAAGTGGAGGAGATATAGAGGCACCATGGTTTTGAATGAGAGTGGGGATTTAGATGACCAAGATGAGGTTAGTTTTCTCCTCAAGTTGTCAAGATATGCATTATTTTTGCTAGAGATTCAGGGAGAACATCCTAAGTTTGGAGAGAGGAAGCAATGATACTAGTCAAAAGAAAGATATAGAACTAGTTGGTTACTTCAAGGCCATGGGAAAATGAGGATGATGTCATGTTAGGAAGATAGGCATATGGGGAATTCATAGACGACCAAACGATTCAGTGAGGTATGATTGTTTGTATTTAATTTCATTTCCTGGAGTAGAGATAGATGATAGATTTCAATAAGTAGGGTGACGATTATGGTTGACTACAGGGCCCTGATATAAGGTACACACCATGACATTTTAGACCCAGTACTAAAGAGGACAAACCCAATGTTTATTCTAAATCTAGTGGCACCCTCATCAAGAGAGTACATGGGTGATTTTTGGTTAGTTGGAGAGGAAAATCAAGAGATGGAGTGATATACAACAAAACGCACAATTGTGGAGAAGAGAGATAAGGGTACCCTTATAAACATGCTAGGGTATACTTAGGTAGCACTATTAATAGAGCAGGATAGTGTAGACATAAAATCTATGCACTTGGGTAGATTTCTAGGTCCTAAAGCATACTAATATATACATGATGCCTAAGCAATAAAACTAGTGGTTAACAACTCCTTTTGGCCTTTTGTTGCTTTATCTCTTACACTTTACTGGATTTACACGTCTTACAGTTCTTTTGACACTTGACTAATTTACCTTTTGATGGCCTCGGACACTAGTGCCTAGTTGGGATAGAAGCGCCCAAGCGCTCTTATCCCTGATAGGTTATCATGTCCATCTCTTTCTTCTTCTTACTCTTTTGGTTCCTTTTCACTTCTTGGTCACCTTTTAATACTTTGGGTCGACCTTTTAGTTGTCAATCACAAAATTCAAGTAAGGGAATCATATATATATATATATATATATATATATATATATAGTTAGTTATTTATCTCAAATAAGGGGCTAAGCACTATAATCATTATCTATTGCCACCTAAGCTTGTACAGAGGCACAAGAGCACTATAAAGTACATATCTAGCAAATTCATACAAGGGACAAGGGATGGATTGATCTACATACACTGCATAAGAGGGAAGTTTATTATATTCCATCACACACATTTTGCATATTTGGGACAATCTAGATCTAGTCCGCTATCATCATGAAACTTACACAAGGGAAACCTACGGTATAAGACACAATACACACACACACACAAAGAACTACATGGAGTTTGAGATGTAGTGCAACACTCATTCATAAGTTCACTCTTCAGGTGACCGCCAGGGTCAGTCTGACTCTACATTCAAAATATTTTTAATTAGATTTTATGTGATTTATGGGCATGTGTAGGTAGTCATTTGTTTTACAGGTTACAGGTGCGAATGATGACCTAATAGAGAAACTAAAGTGACAAAGAGAGAATAACAACAAAGACCTTCCAACCCATAAAATATGAGGTTCTAAGAATCTGAGTAGACACAAAATCCCATATCAGTCATTAGTGCCCGGGGTGTTCCTGACCTCCTGCGGGAACTTTTATCTTATACATTCTTGGATTTTTGAACCCTTGGCAAGCCATTTTGACACTATTTCTAGCCTATTCCAGCAGATATACAACCCTGATCACTCCTAGGTTGCACATAATCAACTAAGTTATTGTTCTCCTTTCATTTTCTTATATTTTTACATCCTTGAATGCTTATTGCTTGCATGTTACTGTACTTAATTATCTAAATATCATTTGTTACAATAATTTAATCTAAAATAATATTTAATTCAAGCTATATTAAATCATTTGGTGAACCCCAACTCGTGATTGACCACCCAGATCCTTATTTTTCCTATTCTATCGGATTTGTCTTTCCCTAACCCCAAACCTTAGTTACATCAGGGTTCATATTTCCATATATTATATATCATACATCTAATCTTCATAGTTTTTCCCAAGGTTTCATCCTTGGTCCTATCCTTTGAGTCACTTTCTAGGGTTCTTATTTCACAATTTACTTTTTCTTTCATATCATGGCTCCTAAAGTTCCTCAAGTCTCCTTGTATCAATTACTTCAAAAGTACCGAGTTTGTAAATATACTCTAAAAAATCTATATATACAATATACCTCCCTCGTTATACACCACCTTAATAAGTAAGTTCCATTTTTAATTGTATCTTTGACCCCCTATTAGTCCTAATAACACAACGAATCAATCCATCTTCGAGTCAATCCAAGCTTTACACCTTTTTTTCAAGATAAATTTCAAGCTATGTAAACCACGATTACATCCTTCACATCTAAAATCAAACATCTCAGGGATGATTCTCATGCCCAAGATAGTTCCTCTTATACACCTAATACTGATCTCATGTCTACTACATGTGCTCATACAAGCGAGTTCAAGGTCTTACCACAACAAAAACCTCTCAAGCTTGATCTAAACGTTAGGCAACACGATATTCTCTCTGAGATCCTTAATCACCAATTAGTCACCTTGCCACCTACTCATTACTACCCTCCTTATCAACTGATTTAATTAAATTTTAATTAAATCTAATTACAGAGTAACTGATAAAATATAGAAATGACAGAAGCAAACTAAGATTTAAAATATGAAACCCTATGCAAGAAGATGAGATAGGGAACGTAACTAATTTATGTGCAACCTAGAAGTGATATGAGAAGGGACAAGTGACGAACAAGATGCAAACAACTTCATAATTAATATCTATAAATTTTGTAACTCATGAATAAGGCCAGATAGGGGTGTCTGCAAGATGACAAGACGCCTGGGCAATGATGACTGGATATGGGTTCCCGTGATTGCGTAAAAGCTCTGGATTTGGTTTTTGTTGTGTTGTAAGGGTGTAGAAGTTGTTCCTTGTTGACCTCCTGATGTTCACCCTTGGATCACCAAAGTTACTTGTAACCTACAAAAGAGAAATTCACCTACACAAGCCCACAAACCACATCAAACCTAAAAAGGAAAATGTAGAATGGGGAGTTAAATTGACCCCGACAGTCACCCTGAGAGTGAACTTACGACTGAGCGTTGCACTACATCTCAGACTCCATGTAGTTCTGGTGAGTGTGTGTAGAAATTGTGCCCTAGGATGCCCTTGTGCAAGTTACACTTGATAGCAGGTTATAGCTAGAATATAGCAATGTAGTAGAATGTGTGGATGGAATAGAATAGACTTCCTCTTCCTATGCCATGTATACAAAGTATGCAGCTCTTGTCCCTTGAATGGATGTTAGATGGATGCTTTAGAGTGCTTTAGGTGCCTTTTGAATGTAAGATTAGGTGATAATAGTAATGCTTAGTGCTTGGTCCTTTATTTTGAACACATAACTATGTATTTATATGATTCCCTTGTTTGAATTTCATAATTGAAAACTGGAAGGCCGACCCATAACTAAAAAATATGCCCAAAAGAAAAAAGAGATCCAAAAGGAGCGAGTAAGGTAGAAAAGGGTCAGGGGTGCCCAGAGGGGACAAGAGTGCCTAGGTATTTCTGTCTTACTGGGTGCTGGTGTTGAATGCCATGAAAGATAAAGCTAGTAAAATTCTAACTGGGCTGTAGGGTGTGTAAGACCAAAGAGAAAACAAGAGACAAAGAAAAGAGGCCAAATATAGTTGTCAACCACTAGTTTTCTTGCTTAGGAATCATGTAAAGGCTAGCATGCTTTTAGGACCTAGAAATGTACCCAAGTGTGTGATTTTGTGTCTACATTTTCCCCCACTTTATTTTGTTGAGTGAATACTTGATAACATAAAGTAGATAAGAGATGCATACCTTATGATCATATAGAGTGTGTGGAAAAATGTGTGCCGATTGGACAAGTAAAGCATGGAATGATGTAAAGTGAAGGATGGAGACTAAGAAAGGAAAGTGACCCTAGGGGTGAAGCATATGCGTTACATTATACATGTTGTTGTGTTTGTACTTGTCATTGTAGGTTGCTTTTGGTTGCATATTAAGGATAGACTTGTAAAAGAAGAGCAAAAGAGTAGTCAAAGTCCTGTATATGATAAATTTGAGCAAAATATGCAAAAGTATGTAAAAGTGTGTAAAAGTAGTAGTAAAGGAAAGTGTGCACCTGATGTAAAAGAGTGAAAAGGATAGAAAAGTGTCCTAAAATGATGTGAAGAGTGAGTTTTTTGGGAGATCTCATGCTAATAGCGAGTTTTTTGGGTGATCTTATGCCACGTGCAAGTTTTTTGGGCAATCTCATGCCAAGTGCAAGTTTTTTAGGTGATCTCACGCCAAGTGTGATTTTTTTGGGTGATCTCATGCCAAAGAGAAAGTGTTGGGGAGAGAGGTCTAGTGTTACTCTCCTTCCACAACTCTTCGCAATAAGAACCACTGCAGATGGTACATCCCTGATTTTTTCTTGTTGTCCCAATTATTCTGAATCAATTCCGAGTTGTACCAATTAAAGGTGATAAAATGTATTCTGTGATTGGAGGACTATGCTTGTAACTTTGAAATTACTCTAAAGAATTCTGTAGACTATGTTGATTTGATAAGTTGACTGTATGTTCCCCCATGACATTAGTGCCCAGGGGAGGAGACAAGTGCTCAGGCACTGTTGTCTAATTTTGGGCACTGGTGTATGTGCTGTGTTGAGGACCCAAGTTAGATTCTGGGCCATTCTGTGACTGTGTTTCTATTTTGTTTTTATACTATGCATATCTGTGTTGTAGCTCTGAGTTACTTTAAGGGTGATTTTTTAACCCAATGTATGCCCCCCTTGTTTGGGGTGCATGTGACGACTGCAGGAATGTGCGGATCAAAAGAGAGGACCTGATGTTGATCTAAAACTGATACCTATAGGGGGTAGGGGATGTGCATGGTAGAAACCAAGGCACATGGAAATAAAGTGGCTAGTAACATGTTTTAGTAGAAAAATTAACAAACATGCAATAGAGACAATGTAATCAAACAAGTGTGCAGACAAAGTCAACCACAAAAAGTAGGTTTCAAACATGGGACATCACTCATAATGTCACAAGACAATTGGGGCCGAAGTGGCTAAAATCAAGATAAAGTCAAGAATCTTCACGCTTTATGGGAATCTCTATACATCTTTCCTAGTTTCGCCTGCATTAACATAAGATCTTCATTGGTAAGATGAAACTAGTGCAACACAAATATCCTCCTATAAATCCCTAAAAAAGTCAAATCTTTGAGTGTAGAAAGATGGAAAATGAGGGTTCAGACTATCATCTATCCAATTTAACATATGACTGAGTGTTGCATTAACAGAAGACCTAAATGTTTTTTTAGCCATGTGCGATGAAATGTGCAACAAATTTAATCCTAGGTTTCCCTAGTGTAATATAGAGAAAAGCTAAGTCATGTTATTTACGAGCAAAAAAATATTGATTGGGTAGCTAATATATCAAAATCCTTGAAAATGTCAACTACGAGCTTCATAGGAATGAGTGTATCCCCTTCATGATGAAGTGGGTGTATAAATTGAGTGTCATGCCTTCAATGTAGTCCCTGTTGAAATATCTATGTAGATGAGTCCAGTCCCATGATAAGCAATTGTCTGAAATGCCCTTATAGTGGTGTATGCCTTTATGTGAGTGTTGAGGTCTCCTTCACCCTTATATTTTCGTAACTTGAGAAGAGGGCAAGGAAGGAGTGCCATGCATATATTGAAATCAAGAGGTTGATTCACCACATGTAGAGAATACAAACAAGATTTTCCAAAGTATTTCTAAAAACCAAAGGCAAGATACCTAAGTTTTCACCCCATATGCCCATTTAGGAAATTATCAAAATCCCTTTCTAATCATCAAAGTGCCCTTCAATAAATAAGTAGTATCAAACCTTAAAGGGAAATGGGTAAAACCCAATATGGACAACATGGATGTGCCGTGATGGCATTAGGTGAAACAGTCACGAGCACTAGTGTCCAGAAACTTAGTGACGAAGCCAATGAGTGAGGATGATTAGAAAAAGATAGTTGTGAGCTGACTAATTCCTGAGTGTATGAGTGCCCTCTGTGAAAGATAAAAGAAATACAATACCAACAAGACAAGAGGATCGATTATGGAATATCGTCATTGACAATGCTAATACATTTTCTTACACAAGATCCATGTATGGAAAACTTGAACATACTCTGGCCATCCCATAGTAAATCAGTAGTCCTAGATGTGGGATTTTGGTCACTTAACTGCTCTATGACCCTGTATAATTACATGTTAACCGTTGACTATAGTGTAAATTCCCTCTATTGTAGCGATGAGATGATGTGGGTGATTTGTTACCCATTGTATAATTAATGACAAATAGGGAAATTTCTAGAAGAGGATCCCATACTCTCCATTTGAAAATTTAGATATATGAAAACATGGTAAAATTATCTATAAGGATGATGGGGTAAGATTTAAAATATGGAACCCTCAGTTTTGAAGAAGGAGATGAGTGAGATTAGACTGACTTATCTCAATCTGAAAGAGATCTTCATGGGTATGAGAGAGGTGATCCACATTAATGCCAACAACATCATAATTAATCTCCATAAATTTTGGTCACAAACAAGCATCGAATTGGACACCCACATTGGATTCGGGGGTGCATGTGAGAAACCAACTAGTGAATGGATCTTAAGGTGCCCGTGATCTATGTATGAAGCTCCGAATATGGTCTATGATTGTGTCAACAAATTTGTACTTGCAATTAGTTTCCTATTGATCGTCAATGGGGTATTCCTATTATGATCATCGAAGGTACCAGGCCTACAACTAAGAGAATGTTCAGGCTACACAAATTCATCAAACACAGTTAAACCTAAAAATGATTTACATAATGGGGAGTCCATGATCCCCAGAAGTCACCTTGAGAGTGAACTCAAATTACCGAGCGTTGCATGTTGAACCTCAGACTCCACTATAATTAGCTCTTGAGTGCTCCTGTAAGAAATTGTGAAAAATAGGATGCCCTAAGGTGCATAAAGAAATGCATCTATGATCAGCATATGTTATAACTAGATTGAAATGTAGTAGAATTCTGTGGATAAGAATTATAATGAACTATTAACTTCCTAGAAATGTGATTTAGTCCTCTCATGTCCCTTGAATGGATCCACCTAGATGAATGCCTTGAAGTATTTTAGGCGCCTTTTGAGATTCAAACTTAGGTGAAGACCAAACTTCTTTAGTGCTTGGTGGCTTCATGTGAATATGGTCAACGAATTATTGATAGTCAATTCCCTCCATTTGAATTTCGTAATTGACTTATGACCCCCTCAACCCATAAGTGAAAAAGATTTTTAACCATGATACAAAGAGTAAAAGCCAAGTGCATTGCAAGGTGAAAGAGGGTCAGTGGTCTTAATTTTCCCAGTAAGAAGGGGTGCCTAATATTTCTGTCCTAGCTAGGTAGTTGGTGTCTAAATGCACCAATAAAAGATAAATGAATAGGAAATTCCCACTGGGTCGCTTTATGTAGAAGACCATAGACTTGAAAATAGGAGAATACACAATAAAGAGACCTTAGAAAGTTGTCTAACTTATCACATTTTCTTTAGGTAGGAATCCATAAGAAAAATGCCAGTTGTTTTTTTAACTAGAAATATAAAAAAGTGTGTTATACTTGTGTGTATAAGGATCATCTTTGATTGTCATCCATTCTATATTTAACCATCCTAATGAACAACTTCTCATTCTAGCTAATTCCCATAAAACATACTTCTGCATTCGTTATATATTTCCTAAATATTCTAGAATGGACATATTTCCATCCTAATCAGGGGTAGTCCTCTAATATCAAGAATGGATCACCAACCCAAGGTTCTATTCATTCTCAATAATTATCTTGTCTCATTAAATCTCAACATAAGTTGAATGACACTAAACAATTTCTAATATCTATTCACTTAGAAACACTTATTGCAATCATCACAAGAATTATTTATTCCATTGACTCTGAATGCTTCAGAATCCATAGGGATGATCCATTACTAATTTTTACTATAAAATTAAAAACTATGATTTGACCACCAAAGATATTGACATTTGTAAAAATGAATAGGAAGTCTTGGATCCTCCACTAACACCACACAATTTTGAAGAAGGAAATGCTTCCCTCATTAAGAATACCATTAATATAAACATAAGGATATGGGAAGAACCAAGGGTCTTAAAACTTGACTCTAATCACACTCACAAAATAATTATATCTCATAAACCTTTCTTACTTATCCAGCTCTAAGGTCCTTTCATACTTCAAACTCCTTATCATTCATTGAAGCAAGAAGTATGAATGTTGCATGCCCACTATGTCCATTGTGAACATTGTAGTATGGCTGGTCAAAAAAAAGTTAGGAACCATTGTTCGCATTGATATAAGAATAATATTTAAAAAAAAAGATTTATCTAAATCCTCAACATTTAATTTCAATTTAGCTATATAGATTATAAAACTTTTAGCTTGCATCATTTAGTCTCGAATTTACAATTAAATCTTTGCAAATTTGTATTGACTTGCACAATTTAAAAATATGACTCCCAAACGACTTTCATATTATACTGCAAATGCTACGGTATACTGCCAAAGTAAAATAGGTATGATATCATTTTTAAATTATTCAGGTTATATTACTAATTTATCAATTAAATTTACCAAATTTAACAATTCATTCACTGACCCCTTAGGAATCAATATATTATAATGTGGCAGAAATTTTGTCAATGTGGGCAAACTGTACTTTTTTGCCAATGCTATGGAAGTCTATAGTCCCTTACTTGAATAGTGCAACTAATTGTTTGCAGTACGCTACAAAGATGGTATCCTACTGGTGGCCTAGAAAAGAGGGATACTAGTAAGGGACTTCACTAGAATCTTTGTGGCAACATCTCATTGAGTACGATGTTACCTTATGTTGGCATGTAGGCCTAATAGGTGTTGTCATTGATGAAAACCAACATTAATGACAAAGTGAATGTTGGAGGGTGATGTCATGATGTTGTTCACGATGCTAACATACTGGTTCAAATGTCTATCATCTGCTACAGTGGGATTCAGTGAGGTATGCTTAATTTTGCAAGCCTATACAAGTGCCTAAGAGGTGTTAGCTTGGTAGAAGTAAGCTTCTTGGATGCTTGGGAAGTCATGTTGGCATATTGGCTAGCATGATTTGAGGGTGCTTGAGCACTCACAATAGTGGCATGGTACAAGTACATGCTAGTTCACTTGGTTACAGGTGCTCATTGGGAGCAGGTATGATACTTAGGAGGTGTGAAAAAGTGTATTGGAGACATTTGAGATCATGGAAGCATGTTATTAGGTGTATCATGGCATATGAGGTATTTTTGGGTCATTTGTAGAGGTTTCTTCTTCAGTTATTGCATTATTTCAGTTGACCCTAGTTGTTACTATGAGGATCTAACATGCAAGCATAGGTGAGTCTTAATTACTGGAGAGATTGAGATATGGACATTGACATTATGATGATTGGATATGTTATAGGGATGAGTGATGATGCTCTCAAAAAAAATTAGGTGTCCATGTTGAGTATTTTTCAGATATGACTGATTTTGTGAGACATGGTGAAAAACAAGGCAAAATCCAGCTCGAAGTGCAACTTCAGATGCTCGTTGTGAATAGTGTGATTTTCATGGGACCTTGTGGCTTTTAGGGATGATTTTAAGGTGAGTTTATAAGGTTTCAAAAAAATAATGAGGTCATTTTATTATCACATTTTATGAACGAATGTTAAGAAGGTAAAGAGGTCTAAAACCCTAGTTAAACCCTAGCTAGGAGCAGTTGAAAGAAAGTGAAGTATACTGACCCAATTTTGATTGAAAGTGAAAATGTGATGATTTTATGTTATATAGGACTCCTCATTTCTATAAATGTATGGTTGAGGTCATGGTGATATGTGGGCCCCACCTAAAAATAGCAGTTTCTAGGAAAGAAGGTTATAGAGTAAGATGGTCCAAAGGAGTAACATGAAAAATTAATGTTGAATGATTATTGGGAGGTTTTATTTATGTCCATGAAGTTTTAGGGAAATATCTTACCGTTTGATGATGTTTTGAGGTCCAAACAGGTTGACTGGTCAAAGGGTAGTTTTGGGGTCTCAAATAGCAAGGTCTAGTAAAATAAGCATAACTTGAGCTACATGTGAAATTTTGAGGTGATTAAAGTTGTGTTGGAAATTATATTTAGATATATTTCCATTTATATATGTATTTTTACTCATGATGAGGTCATTTGACAGGGTTTCCAGGGCATTCTTTCAGCAAGACATTTTTTGGCAGTTCAAGATAACATCTGTTTTAGTGAAAGATTGATGTTGTTTGAAGCATGATATGGATTGGGTGATGCTTCATATCAACCTAGAATGTGAAGAGGGATGAATTTTTCATCCAATTAATCCATTTATAGGTCTTGAATGCATGTAGAAATTATTTTATGAGCTAACCTTTGGAAACATATTTTTTGTTTGGTTGATTTGGTGAAGGCAAAAGTAGTTGTGGTTTGAAGTGAAGGATGTTTCATGAATTATAACTTACTTAGAAGTTTTATACAGGTTATGAAATTTATTTTGAGTGGTCACATAACATTTTTTGGTTTATTATAAGTGATTTGGTGGCATTATGAAGTTTCCAGGGTGCTGAAGGGTGAATGAAACAACTGTTTTGAGAATTGTAAAGGGAATTGGGCCTAGTAAATGAAATAATTTGATTGGTTGATATTAATTGAGACCATGTATGAATGTTTTATGATATTTTAATCATGTATAATGGTTCATGTGTCATGAAAAATTATGGTACTAATGTTAGGGAAATTTTAAGATTGTGCCCATGGGGTTTTGAGCCATTTTTGGCACATGTAATGATGAGTTTTAGATAGGCCAACCTATATGGGTCATATGTAACTGTTGTAATTAAAATTTATGAATTTTATAGAGTTTTTTGGGTCAAAATTATCATGAGGGACTGACCTCTTTTGGTTTGGAAGGAAGAAAATTATATTTAAGTGCTTGTTTGGTTCATTTTTGAACTAGTGCTCTTGGAGGGAAGGTGTGCGACCTAGAGGAAGATATTTGACAGGTATTTGAGCATGATTTAAAGTTAGAGGAAGAGTATGAAAGGTTGAGGAAAATAAGATAGCATAGAGCATGATAGATAAAGACCTTGAAGGAAAAGAGAAAGATTTGAGAGATTGCCCTAGGGTATGAGCTAGGGTTTGTGAGATGAAATTAGTGATCTCCATCAGTTGTGGCAGAAACATTATCAGAGATCAAACATATTTAGGTGGCTAAGTTTGGTGCTTGGTCATCTTTAGGGGGTTGTAGCCTCCTTGTGGAGTGGGTGCTTCACTAAATTAGGGGTTGGTGCTCCTTGTAGGGTTGGTGCTCTACTTAACTAGGGGTTGGTGCTCCTTGTAGGATTGGTGCTCTACTAAACATAGGGGTTGGTGCTTCTTGTGAAGTTTGTGCACCTCAATAAATCAGGGGTTAATGCTTTGTTGTTCATAAGTATCAACAAATTTTCAGTGGGTTTTCTTCCCCTTGATTACTTTTCCACATAAGTAGAGTTTAAGTGTGTTCCTTCTTACTCATCTTGCTATTTATTCTTGTGTATTCGTGTGTATGCTCTCTTGATTGTTATTATGTGGTTGAATGTTTTATGTTGCCTAAGTTACACATTGATGGATGGATAAATGATTAATGATGCATGAATAATGGAAATATTGAAATTGGTTTAAAATTTTGAATAGTACTGATTCACCCCCCCCCCCTCTTAGTCCTTTGTGCTTCCAACAATTGGTATCAGAGAAGGTCCTTTATGAAGTAAGTTTTGACAACTTGAAGGAGATCCTTTGAAGCACAAGTAATGGGTAAGTCTGCCGATATTAAGTGACCATATTCAAGAAGAATTTATGAATTAAATGAGCTCAATCATGTATTTATGCCTATCAAAGTCAATTCAAGGGTATGGAGACAAAGCATAATCAAGCTATCATGAATTTGAAATCTCAATTGGAAAGTGTGTTTGAAACCCTAATGCCCTAAAGGAGAAAGAATGCTTGTTCTCTTGTTCCAGGTATGAAGACAAGTTAAAAGGCACTTGAATCAGATTTGGAAATGCATCAAACTAGTGAGGATTGTAGGATGTATGAGAATATTAGAAATCTATCAAAGGCTCTAGTTTATGAACATGTTTGAGAGGGTCAAAGAGGCTAGATAATGACTTAAAACAAGCCTTGGGTATTAAGGAGTCTAGCAAGGAATACTTCAAGGATAATGAATGAAGACATGGTTCAAGCAAAATAAAATGTGAAGTGACTCTAGAGGACTAATGAGAAGGTTTAACCAATTAGATAACCTAATGCTATGAGGTATGGCTACTTAATTCAATGGATATTGTTTTATTTGTCATGATTTTGGTCATAGAGCTCAAGAATGCAAGACAAAGTCTTTTAGGAATGGTGTAGGATCCTTTAATGGTGAACATAATTCATTTTGTGAATATGGTCACAAATCCAAGGATTGTGGATGGAATCTGGGATTGTTTGAGCCTATAAAAAGTAAGTGGATGTTTGTCAAGAGATCTAACCCTAGAGATTCTCAGCCATGGAAATAAAATAGAAGTGGTCATGCTAAATATTTTGTATACTTCAAGTGTAATAGAGTAGGCCATGTAGTTAGTGCTTATTTGAATGGAAGATCTAATCATGTTGGTGATTTCAAAAAGAGAAGTACATAAGTATGCTACAACTGTAAAAATGTTGGTCATGTTGCAAGCAATTTTTATCAAGCCTTTTCAGGTCATGATAAGAATTCTCAAGGTCATAAAGAGAAAAGAAGTGGGTTTTAGTGGCCTAGAGTGCAAGGTAAGGGTCCTATAAGGACTTGGGGACATAGAAGATACCTTGGTGTCTCATCAAGAGCTGGAAATGATGTAATAAAGGGAAAAACACATTGTTTAGATAAGAGAAAAGAGGATGAAGAAGTTTTGCAGGTGCCCAAGAAGACTTGGGACCTCTTCAAGACCTTCTTTTAGGTCTTCTTGGAACAAGTATACCTTCACTATTCTTCTTGAAGGTATATCAATGTAAATGAAGCATCTAGGTGAGGAGGAGCTATCTATGTCATTATGTATCACCTCTACAAGGTCAAGGTATGTGTGGGTTTGCTCCTCACAGTCTTGTTTTGGTACATGATGTTGGTTCTTGTGAAAATATCTTGTCAATTTGTCTTGCTTCTATGGGTTAAGCTTACAAGTAGCATATAAGGCATGTGCATGAGTTCTCAAGGTATGTAGTCTATCCATGATGAGTCTTGAATAGTTTAGTATCATCTTGACATGTCTCCATGTGTGTCTAAATGATTTTAGTAGTCTTGAATATCATGATCATGTCATTTGTGTTCAATTTTGGTCTCAATTCTATCACTGGGTCTATGAAGGTCTGCACTATATTTTCTGAGTCATGAGAGGATTATATGGAGTAGTCATGTGTTGGTACCCAAATTAATCCTTCCTTTGAAACCGAGAAACAACACACATTGATCAGGATGCTTAGAGACAAATAAATCATAATAGGAGTCATTTTGTAGCCGGAGATGGATTCTAGATGACTCTTTATCACTCTGGTTTGGAAAGGATTGGATAGCACCGTGCTACGGGTTTGACCTACCCTCACTAATTTAGGTTATGCCTTCAACCGGGGTGAGATGACCCTTTTTGTGACCTATGTTAGTGGAGAATATCAACGTATTAACAATATTTGACTCTCCCTTTGCAATATTTGAAGGAGACCTTGAGAAAACATGGTCAATACAACATAACCTAACTCTCATGAGTTGTCACCTTAGAGAATGAAGATGTTTTCTAGACAAGGTCCATGTCACTAAAGACAATGCTAAAAAACTGATTGCATCTGCCTATTTTGGTAAAGGATAGACCGGTTCAATGAATTTCTTCAGCATTTGTGGATATACAGTGCAAACAGGGATGGTTCATGTATGATTTACTACTAAATGTGTAATTTGTGGTTGGGAAGTTAAGTAGGATAAACTTGATTATACCAAATTATTGATAACTTTTAACAAATGTTGGAAAATCTATAAAGCAAAATGACAAATGAATTCAAATAGTCAGAATGAACCTTCAACTAGAGAATGTGTGTCTATGAAAGCTCAAAGACACACGACTTCACACATTCTTTAAGGATTCAACATAAAAGGTCATGTTAAAGACTTAATTAAACATCAGAAGTCCCTAATTCCTTATGCTTATGATAGACTCATAAACTGACAAACAATCTGTATCACCAAAATGAAAGTAAAGTGAATTTAAATCATTTATTACATTATAAAATGAAAACTCTCTTAATAATGTAATTGCAAATGCCACAATACTATCACGAGGACAAGATATTGTGTGATTAAGAGGAAATCCTAATATAAGATTGTAATAGGAACATAGAAAACTATTTGAAGATATCTCAAAATGATGGCAAACACAACAAGGTTCATGATTAACACAAATTACTTAAGGTTTTTCAAATTGATCAGCAAGGGAAAGTTTATTTACAAGCTCAAAGCTTATCAATGGTTGGACACTTGCAACCATCTTGACATGATAAATTTCAAAGATACAAAGGAAATAACTGGTCTCTCAAATAAGTTCCTTCAAAAAATGGCTTTTCTCGGCTTTCTCTCATTCTCTTTTCTTTGAATAAATCTAAGAAAAATTAACCCCCATTCTGGCGTGTTTATCCTTTTTCCTTTTATATCACCCCCTTCACTTGTTAACCTTCAAAGTTTCCCCCCTAAAAGTATGAATATTCCCAGGAATATTTCCCTTTTCAAAATTTGTTCTAGAACATGGCATTTAAAAAGGTTTTTCTTTTAAAACTGCCAGATGTACAAAGCACAAGTCTTTTCAATCAAATTCACTTGTGCTCGACTGGGATATCAAGTCATCACTTCTAGTAGATTAATTTAATCATTCTTGCCTAATATTGATTATATAATCATTTCAAACAACATCTGAACACTTCCAGATGACTCTGATATGACATATATCCATGCTTAATTTTCAATAATCTGCCTTGGGTGCCAAATACTCTATTTCATGTCTCATTGGATTAATTACCACACATAGTTTCTGTCAAATCACCTTGATTTACCAAATTTGCTCATTCCTAACCTTTTCCAATTCTTCAATTCCCTTATGTGTGAACTGAAAAGAATCTCCTTCATTTCATGGGAAATATTTTACCAAATCAAAAACATATGTCTCATTTTCATTATAAAACTCGGCTCAATTTCATTATCATCATGCATTTCCCTTCTTGTTCTTAGTGTAAGAAAATTTAAAGAAAATGGTGAAGGTACTCGTAGCTCACAACCTGAAGGATATTTTTTTAGAGGACATAAATTAGATTTTCAATTTAAGCGGTCATGATGGAGCTTTTTTTGGGGATCTGTTTGATATAGAATGTGCGGGTGACACCAGAGGGCCCTAAACATACCTACATGTCTGATTAGCACTTCTTATAAGGCTAACCAAGATCAATCCTATGTTTACAGCCTTCCAGGTTATGTATTTCCATATTTTAAGATGGGAACACTTGAAATATCCTGAATATTTAAAAAGATACTGGGTCGAGAGATGACCTCAGGTCTCTAGGAAAACCAATTTTCAATGTCCCTTTTTATGTGATGAGGGGTTTGTATCAAAAGAGATTCCCAAGGAATCATATGCATTGTATGATAAATCCTCCATCGACACGGTGCCTACTATTTCCCATAAAAAATATGAGTTAGAGAGGAGAATCAATTTCCTGGAGAAAAAGTAAGTAGAGACCGTGCCTTTGTAACCAGTTTCAGCACTAGGGTCATCTTCAAGGAAAAGGAAAGGTGAACCACAACCTCAACCTCCAATTGTTATCTTAGATGGAGAAGAGGACCGATCGTTGTCTACTTGTCATTCAAGGGCAAAAATTTCCTTCACTCGAGACAATAGGGGGAGATTTGCAATTCGGTCATCCACCCGTTTAATGAATCATGCTCCTTAGTTAGAGCATGAGTTTTGGGGGCCTCAACCAATTCCTTCTCTAAAATAAAATCCACCTTTCACAAGGAAATGGGAGGCTGGGTCAAGTTCAAGGCCTCGTAATCAGCTCAGTCAAAAACATGCAATACTTTCCCTTCCAATCCCCTCGGGTGCCCCCTCTCAAACCGCTCCTAGCATATTGACCCTTCACAAAGGGAAAGGAAAGACGATGTTCTTCACAGGAGGTCTAGATCTTTTGGATTGGGTGTCATCACAACAGAAAAAGGTCAAGCTTGAGCAAACCACGAGTCATCCTAGAATGACTCTAGAAGTGTTGATGGACATGGGAATGTCCCAGGACATGGCAGGCTCAATCATTTTCGTTCAGACAACACAAGGCTCAAATGAGTTTGTACTGAGGAAAACTAAACTTTTGAACAAACTTCCTTGCTGGGAGGAAACTATGAATTAGGGCTTAAGAATGCATAGATGTTGTCTTCCTTTCATTGTTTCTATCTTTGGGTTGCTTGATCTAGAACATGGCATTTAAAAAGGTTTTTCTTTTGAAACTGCCAGATATACAAAGCATAAGTCTTTTCAATCAACTTCACTTGTGCTCAACTGGGATATCAAGTCATCACTTCTAGCTGATTAATTTAATCATTCTTGCCTGATATTGATTAGATAATCATTTCAAACAATCTCTGAACACTTCCAGATGACTTTGATATGAAATATATCCATATTCAATTTTCAATAATCTACCTTGGGTGCCACACACTATGTTTCATTCTTATTGGCTTAATTGCCACACATAGTTTCAAATTCTAAAACTGGGTCTGTGAAGGTTTGCACTATCTTTTCTGAGTCATGTGAGGATTATTTGGATTAGTCATGGAGTATAAATTGTCTTGATAATTGTATCAAAGTGTCATTCATGTAAGTGGAGTCACATGTCTTGTCATTGCTTGAAAAAGGTGTCTTGCATTCAAATATGGAGTGTTGTCATTCCTCAGGGGTCTGTGCTTGAGTTTAAGTCTATGTAAGTTTCATGTGCTTCTATAATGGAATATCTCAGGCATCTATAGTAGGATTGTAATATCCTCAAGAAGTTTGTGAAGATATTCAAGTGTCATTTTGATCAGTGCTTATGGAAAGAATGACTTGAAATATCAGGTTTCTTTAAGAAAATTGGAGTGCTACAGGTATGAGAAATGGTTGTTCATGATATTTATACATTGAAGAGGTGTTATTTATGACTGAAGATGTTATTTCAAGATGATAATGCTAGATTGGAGGTGGCATGAACATATTTCAAGGAAAATTTTCTCCTCGCTGTCCCTAACTGAGTTTCTAAAGTCCATCTAAGTGGTATGTGTGGAAACTAACTTTTAGAGGTCAAAATGGAGGAGTTAGAATCTAAAATTTTGAACATATCATCCTAGTTCATGGGGGTAGAGGAGGTAAAGGTTTAGAAGTACAAGTATGTACAATTTCTTAGTTATCTATGACAATATTGGAAAATTTATCGTAATGCACAGTAAAGAGGGTTTGATCTCTAAAACCCTAATTGTTGGATATCTTCAAGTTTTTGCAAGGTGTTGTATAGCTAAAATAGAATTCATGATGTATTCAATGGATACTGAAAGTGTTTGAATTGGTTTAAGAATGACTGTGAAGAATATTTTGCTATATCTCACCATGATACTTGTTAAAACATCTTTCTACAATATAAGGAGATGAATGGAAATTTAGAGATGTTTTAGAATGACCTCTGTGCATATCTGGGTAGTGTTACAATTTTTGAATGCTCCAAGAAGATGTTGTATAACTCAAATGGAATCCTAAGGCACTATCATTTGTGTCATGTCTCCATGAAGGTAGAGAAAATCTATTGTTTAGATAAACACAAGGTTAGATATCAAAGTGCAGTATGATGAATCATCTACACATACTTCTACAGGTTTGGAGATGATCATTTGGGTAAAAATGAAGCCCTATAGGTATGAAATTCTGTCTTAAGAATCTTA
The DNA here is from genome assembly GCA_019776745.2 of Taxus chinensis. NCBI lineage: Eukaryota > Viridiplantae > Streptophyta > Pinopsida > Cupressales > Taxaceae > Taxus > Taxus chinensis. Next base: position 347,833,167 of record CM034151.1, read on the forward strand.
TGACTTGACTCATTGAATCTAGAAGATGTAAATTGGTTAATGAGTCTATTGAGCTATAGAAGGATCATGAATGACATCATTGTGTGCACGTTTATCTATCTCAAGGGTTTGAAGTGTCTAACCCTAGACTAAATATGTTTTGATATCTACAATGCATAAAGAAGTTTTTCAGAGCTAAGATGCAATGTGTGAGGTAAGGGAAGTGCATGAAACAAAGTATTATAAGTATGATAATTTTAAATTTTTATAGGTATGTTGATGCCCTTATCATGAAATTCAATTATCAAAGAGAGAATTCTATGCTACAGTAGTCTAAATGTGACCTACAATATTAAAGGAGGTAGAATATACTCTTCTCAATGGTATAACATCTTTTTGAAGGCTAATCATAATTTTGAATGGTATGAGTATATGGGAAAGATTAGAGTATTTTCTTAGAAAAGGATAATGATGGTATGAAGGTTGGCAAGTCAATTACATGCCTATGGTGTTGAAAACTTTTTTGAAGTATGCTATTATACCCAGAGTGTTGAAGCTACAATATAGGTTAGGTTAACAAGTAAACTGTGAATCAAGGGTTACAAATGTACAAAATTAGAGTTGTTGAAAACATGAAGAAGCTACAGTAACATGTCATATAGTTATTGACAAGGCCATGAAGATAGCCTACAGGTAATTCTAGATCAAGATATGTTTCAGGGTTACAGTGATAGTGATTGAGACAAAGAAGGGTATGTTGATAGTGTAGAATGCCACAATGATTACACAAAGCTTTAAAAATAAGCTAAAATATAGTGATGAAGTGCAACATCTTGAATGAAAAGGTATAGTTGGACTCTAATGAATGACAAGAGCAATATGAAAGTGTGATAAGTCTAGGAAAATAAGAATATTTGAAGGTTACTTAGGCTTACTTTAAAAGGGGTAAAGGTGATAGAATGACAAAGATTATTCAAAGACAAGAAATGGTGTAAATATGCTCCTACAGGCCAGTTATAAGGTCTATTTTTGTGCCAATGCAAAGATGCAAAATAAATGAAACTGAGTCTCAGCCAGTTAACAAGTCAGAAAAATGATGTTTTTGGGTAAGCTATAATGGTGCAAGAGAATATGATAAGTCCATCAAAGACAAGGGGAGTCTGGGATCATGCTTCTAGGTATGATATGTTTCTTCCAAACCTAACAGGGTATGCTATAGAGACTCTCTTCCTTGATCAATTATTTTAGTGTCACAAATGCATATTGTTATCCAACTGAGAATGTCAGAGCTGAGAAAATGGTTTGGGTCTTATAAAAAGTTGTCAAGATGTCTCCAAGCCTATATAACAAGGTAAGTTACTTCAATATGTTCTTGGGATCTAGATACATTGGCCTTGAGTCTAGGGGGGTACCCTTTTGACTTGATGAGGTATGAATAACTTATTGTAGCATGTCAAAGATGATGCCAAATGCACTGAGAAGTCTATTCAGGGACATGAGTCTTTGTGTAAGGTGAAAAGCAAGAAAGTACTCCATTATGAAAAATCTAGGTTTAGAAATGATGGAAATTGTCAAGAAAGGTAAAGTGATTCTTTGAGATGCTTAGAACTAACATTGTTGGCATGCTGAAGCTGATGTTACCCATGTTCCATGACTACTACAATGCTCTTAAGAAGTTTAAAATAGGGTTGAAGAAGAAACTTGATGTTTTTGCATGCCTAGAAGGTTGGAAATGGCATTTTTTCCCCTACTAAGGTGAGTTCATGTTTCTTTCATGATTTTTAATTATGATCAAATGTTGGAGATGCTTGTTCCATGGGGAACATGTTGTTTGCATGCCTTAATGAAGGAAAAAAGTAGATTTTTGGGAAAAATCAAGAAAAATGAGCTTGTTTGAGACCTTTGGTTGATGTTTATAACCAAATCATGCTATTATGAAGTTGAAGAAGGTGAATAAGGTGAGTTACAGGTATTTATTTTTCATTAATGTAAAAAGGGGTAGAAGTTCAGGGTGTTTTCCATCAATGAAAAAGGGGGAGATTGTTGGCACGTAGGCCTAATAGGTGTTGTCATTGATGCAAAACCAAATTAATGAAAAAGTGAATGTTTTAGGATGATGTCATGATGTTGTTCATGGTGCTAACATATTGGTTCAGATGTCTATCAACTGCTACAATGGGATCCAGTGAGGTATGCTTGCTTTTACAAGCCCATACAGGTGCTTATGAGGTGTACCTTAACAATGTGAGATTCTTAGTTGCTTGGAAAGTATGCTGACATGATTTATATCATATTTTGAGGGTGCTTGAGCACTCACAATAGTGGTATGGTACATGTATAGCTAGTTCACTTGGTTACAAGTGCTCATTGGGAGTAGGTATAACAACTTGGAGATGTGAAATAGTGTATTAGAGCCATTTGAGATCATGGAAGAATACAAGAAGGTGTATCATGACATATGAGATATGTTTGGGTCATTTTTAGAGGTTTATTGTTCAGTTATTGCATTATTTTAGTTGGCCCTAGTCGATACTATGAAGTTCTAACATGTAAATAAAGATAAGTCTTAGTGACTGGAGAGATTGAGCTATGATGTTGATATTATGATGATTGTATATGTTATAGGAATGAGTGATGATGCTCTCAGAAAAATTTTAGATGCCCATGTTGAGTATTTTGACAGATATGACTGATCTTTTGAGACATGGTGAAAAACACAATGAAATCTAGCTCGAGTGCAACTGCAGATGCTCATTGTGAATAGTGTGATTTTCATGGGACCTTGTAACTTTCAAGGATGATTATAAGGTGAGTTTATAAGGTTTCAAAAAATAATGAGGTCATTTTATTGTCACATTTTTATGAATGAATGTTAAGAAGGTAAAGAGGTCTAAAATCCTAGTTAAACCTTAGCTAGGAGCAATTGAAAGAAAGTGAAGTGTTGTGACCTAGTTTTGATTGATTCATCAAAAATGATGATTTTATGTTGTATAATAATCACCAATATTTCTAGAAATATATGGTTGAGGTCATGGTGATTTGTGGGACCCACCTAAAAATAAATTTTTTTGGGAAAAAGGTTATAAGGAAATATGGTCCAAAGGATTAGCATGAAAAATTCATGTTGCATGATTATTGGGAGGCTTTCTTGATGTAAATAAAGTTTTAGGGAAATATATTATAGGTTAATGATGTCTTGAGGTCCTAATAGGTTGACCAGTCAAAGGGCAATTTTTGGGGTCTCAAATAGCAGGGTCCAGTAAAAACAGGTGGAGTTTTGAGATGATTCAATTTGTGTTGGAAATTAGATTCATATATATTTATAGTGATATATGGCTTGTCTTATGATGAGGACATTTGATAGGATTTATAGGTCATTCTTTGAGTAAGAAGATTTTTAGCAGTTCAAGGAAATATCTATTTTAGTACAATATTGATGTTGTTTGAAGCATGAGATGGAGTTGGTGATACTTCCTATCACTTGGAATGTGAAGAGGGAGGAAATTTACATAAAATGAATCAATTTATAAGTCTTTAATGTATGTATAAATGATTTTATGAGCTAACCTTTGGAAACATATTTTTTGTTGGGTTGATCTGGTGAAGGAAAAAGTAGTTGTGGTTTGAAGTGAATTATGTTTCATGACTTATAAATTTATTAGAAGTGTTATACAGGTTTTGTAATTTATTTTGAGTGGTCATATGGAATGTTATGGTTAACTATAAGTTATTTGGTGATCAGATGAAGTTTCCAGGGTGTTGAAGAGTGTAGGAAACAACTGTTCTGAGAATTCTAAAGGGAACTGAGCCCAGTATGAATGTAATATGATATTTTAATCATGTTTAAGGGTTCATGGGTGATGAAAAAGTTTGGTACTAATGCTAGGGAAAATTTAAGATTGTGCCCATGGGGTTTTGAGCCATTTTTGGCACATGTAATGAGGGTTTTGGCTAGGCTGACCTATATGGGTCATATGTGACTATTGTAATTAAAATTTATGAATTTTATAGAGTTTTTGGGTCACAATTATCATGAGGGACTGACCTATTTTGGTTTTGAAGAAAGAAAATCATATTTAAGTGTTTGTTTGGTTCATTTTTGAACTAGTGCTCTTGGAGGGAAGGTGTGCGACCTAGAGGAATATATATTTTCAGGTATGAGAGGATGTTTTGAAGGCTAAGGAAGAGCATGATAGTTTGAAGAAAATTAGAGAGCATGTGTGCATGTGATTAGAGCCTTGAGAAGTGAAGAAAGAACAAGATTATGAGATATTGAAGACCTAGTGTGTGAGCTAGGGTTTGTGAGCTGAAATTGTTATCTCCATCAGTTGTGGCAACAACATTATCAGAGATCAAATATATTCAGGTGGATGAGTTGGCACTTGGTAATATTTAGGGGGTTTCATCCTCCTATTAGAGTGGGTGCTTCACTAAATTAGGGGTTGGTGCTCCTTGTAGGGTTGGTGCTCTACTAAACTAGGGGTTGGTGCTCCTTGTGGGGTTGGTACCTCACTAAATCAGGGGTTGGTGCTCCTTGTGAAGTTGGTGCTTCACTAAATTACTTTTATTTGTGTAATATAAGTAGAGTTTTAGTGGGTTTTCTTCCCCATGAGGGTTTCCCACTTATATCTTGTGATTCATGTGTATGCTCTCTTGATTGTGTTCATGTGGATGAATGTTTTATGTTGCTAAGTTCACATTGATGGATGGATAAATGTTAATGATGCATGTATAATAATCTGAAATTGTTTTAAAGGATTGAAGGACTAATTCACCCCCCCTCTCAGTCCATTGTGCTTCTTACACTTTAAACCCTGAAAAGTGTGTGTTTGTAGTGACTGGTGAAAAGATCTTAGGATACATCATATCCCAATGGTGTATTGATTATTATCCTTATAATATTTGTGCTATTATAAAAATGGTTCCTCCAACCTCTAATTTAGGGTTCCAATATTTTATTGGGAAGTTAGTGGCCATACAGAGACTCATTCAGAACCTTAGCTACATGGTTAACTTGATCAACAATGTGTTGAAGAAAATAACACCATAAAATGGAACCAAGAATGTCATGAAGCCTATGAATCCATTAAGAAATTATTGTTATCCCCTCCCACTCTCATAGTTTCATGATATAATAGACCACTTATCCTTTACCTATGCGCAACTGAAATTTCACTAGCTTGCATGCTTATTCTGGAAGATGATGATGGAAAATATAGGGCCATGTATTTCGTCAGCCATGTTTTGTTGGACTAAGACACACGTTATTCTCAAGCTGAAAAATAATTCCTCACCATATTATTTTCCACTAAATTTTTGAGACATTATATGTTAAATCAAGAGAATAGGGTAACTATCAAATCTCAGGGAGTTCATATTTTCTAATGTAACCATATCTCTCCAAGAATTTCATCCATATTATTACAATCCTTGGTGAATTTGACTTAACCTATGTCAATAAAAAATTATTCAAGGGAAAAATAATCACTGATTGACTTGTAGAAAAACCCTTAGACTCAAAATATCTAGTAGATGTTGAAATTCCTGATGAGTTAGTTTACTACATAGATAATCTTGATGTTGCTTCATCTCCCTAGTACATGTACATTGTCACATATTGTAATGAAATTACTTGTATAAATCTAATTATCAACAACAATAGAACACTAAAAACACAAGATTGTAGATAAAGGATCTTAATATGCAAGTAGAATAGTTTAGCCACTTTGAGGGGGAAACCTCCAAACCATACGATAATACTCAAATGCTCAATATGATGCTTAACTACTCCTTACTACCACCTATACATACCAATCCTATGCTATGGCCAACAGTAAGGCTAACCTACTAAACATATTATAGCATAAATGAATAACATATGACAAGAAGAGAGATTATGTAAGCCACAAGTCGACACTACATATCCAATATAAGCTATATGACCAAGGGAATAACATGCCCCTCCCCTTCAAAGAAACACTGTCCCAAAAGTTGGGAATCCCTTGATGTTAATACATAATGCTTAATCCCCCCATGATTAATCCTCAATATTCATATTCTTTCGCTTTATCAGGTACTCGGTAATGACTCCGGTCCTCAATATTTTGGTGCATGTCTGAATAATACCTTCAGGTTGTAATACGACCCTTCCTTCCTCATCCAGTTTAGGAAGCACTGATTGGGTGGAAATGTGCTGCCTAATAACTTTCTTCAAGTAAGAAACATGGAAGACTGGATGTATTTTACTTCCTGGAGGGAGCTCCAACTTATAGGAAACACAATCAATTTTATGCAACACTTGGTAAGGACCATAATATTGAAGAGCAATATCATTATCCTTATTCTATTTTTTTAATGATAATTACTCATATGGCTATAACCGTACAAAAAATATGTCACCCTCTTCAAAGTATCGCTCACTACGATGTTGATCAGCCTGTTGCTTCATGTGATTTTTTCCCTTGCCAAATTCTCTGTAAGACTAGAGAGTACCTCGTGTTGGTGTTGAATGTGATATTTGATTACTCTTACCTTCGGTTTGACCTTCAAGCTAGAGATGAGTGATGGAGTGTGGTACTTGTAAAGTTCCAGAAACAAAGACATTTTGGAAGAGATATGAACTAAAGTATTATACCACCATTCTACAATCGAAAACTATTGCACCCAATGTTCTTGTTTATCTGAAGTAAAACATCAAATATATCCCTCCAAACATTTATTCACCACATCAATTTTTCCATTAGATTGAGGATGATAAGATGGACTCTAGGCCAGTTGGGTACCCAAAAAAGAGAAAAAATCAGTCCAAAATTTCTTGTAAATATCGGATCATGATCACTTACTATAATTTTGGGTGTGCCATGGAGCTTTTGAACTGTGTCCATAATGAGATGGAAACTATACTAGCTGTGAAGGGATGAGCCATGACACAAAAATGAGCATAATTGGTAAATCTATCCATTATGACCATGATGATGCTTTTCCCTTATGATTTAGGTAATCCTGTGATGAAATCCATCAATACCTCTTCCCATATCTTGCTAGGAATAGACAAGGGTTGGAGGAGACCTGGCGTCTTAATGGTCTCGCCGTTATTGCGTTGACACACCAAACATTCTGCCATAAATTTTTGAACATCTCCTTTCAACCCCTCCCAAAAGAAATCCTACTTAACTTTATGATAATTTTTCAAGAACCCATAATGGCCACCTAGTGGAGAAGAATGTAGCTTTGAAAGAATATGGTTTTTAAGTGTAGAGTTATTACACAAATATAACCTATTTTTGTACCAAAATGTATCCCCATTCTATATAAATTATTCTGATATGGTTGGATATATCTAGAGATTCTAAATGAGAGTATGAATTGTTGCATCTTTCTGCCATTATTCCATTACTTGATCTACCCAATTTACCTTTAGTGTAGAGATGACACATAACAATGCTTATGTGGACTCATCCCTCCAAGATAGAGCATAAACGACCACATTTTCCTTTCATTTCTTATAAATAATCTCAAAGTCGTACCCCAACATCTTAGTGACCCATTTTTGTTGCTCCTTTGAAGATAGTCATTGCTCCAAGAAGTATTTCAAACTATCATGATTAGTTTTTATCTTGAAGTGTCTACTAATCAAGTATGGTCTCCATTGTTTGACTACATGTAATATTGCCATCATTTCCTTCTTATAGACGGTCTTAAAAAATTGTTTCCTTTTCGTTGATAAATCTCAAATGCTATGAGATGTCATTCTTGCATGAGTACTGCTCCAATCCCATTTCCTGAAGCATTGCATTCAACTACGAAGATCTTGGAGAAATCTAGAGTTGTTAATAATAGAGTGGTGCACATTACTATTGCATAGACCATTTTGACCAAGTATATACTGTGTACGAAGGTTAAAATATCACACAATGCAAGTGTGAAAGTATGTGCATAAGGTGAAAAAACATCATGCAAAGGTGTGCGCCCAAGGGAGAAACATTTGGGAATTAGCCAACTTTGGAGCCACGAGCCAAAAATAGACAATGCTAGGATTGAGTGGAGATCACACAACATTGTAGGAACAAAAGAACACACGAAGGCTTGGAGATGAAGTAACTCCTATTCTGGGATTGATCACATGTGAGGTGAAGATCAAGGGTCATGTAAATCTTAGGCTAACAATAGGATTAGAACATGGGTTATCTATAGTTTTAATCTATTATTAGCCTAGATGCATGCGTTATAAGTTATTTTTTATATGTACACATGGCTATTTTGAGCATGCAAGATATTTTTGAGATGCATGTGCAGTGAAGGGTAAGTCCCCACCCCTATATATGATCAGTTAATTTACATAGTTTTAGAGAGGACCATGTATTAAACACCATATGTATTTAAGAGTTATGATGCCCTGATGTTCTAGCGTGCTTGAATGCATGATGTTACTATTATGTATTCAACTTCTGTTATGTAATCTCTTTGGTTATTAATGGAGTATTGTGGTTGGATTATGGTAATTGAGGTATCTGTTCATGGTGGTTGTATGGTTAATTTGATCTTAATTCTGGTTTGATTTATTATACTCTATGGTTGTGATCTAATTCATGTTATGCTTTGCACCTAGTTATTTAATCTGTTAATGGTTAATATGGTTATGTATCCTAACATATTAACAATACAGTACCAAAGAGGGACTTGATAGCTTCCCACGCTTTGAGTGAGTGTCCAAATCTCTCTGTATGAAGTCCCTTCGCGACTAGGCAATTGAGGGGAAAAATAAGACTACATTTTGGTTTCATTGCCGTGACCTCTTTTAAAATTGCTTGCCATGATGTTGCATGATGATGTCATATTGATTGATTCTTACGACTGCAGACACTTAAAACCCTCTTACACAATTTTAATACTAAAATTGCACTAATTATCCTCTTTCCTGTAATTTCCATAATAATTAGCACTTTTCTGCTAATTAGCTAACATTCCCCTTATTATTCGTTAATTAACGACCTTTCGTTAATTAATTAACCCTTCCCCCATTATGGATGCCAATTAATGACCTTTCGTTAGTTATAATCCACTTCTAAGTGATTAATTAAACATTATTAGTTAATTATGCCTTCTATTTTAATTAATAAACCCCTTTTATTGGTTAAATTCCCCTCTTACATCCCCCGAATCATGTTAATTTTCCTCTAAATCCCCTCTAAATAGCTTCTACAAGCTTATCCCTACCTATTAATTAATCACATTTGATTAATTAAACCCCTCTCAACTCCCATAAAGTGCACATCCTTTATTAATTCTTCCATAAACATGCATATCCTTTTGCATTTCTTCTTTGGGCTTTGTCCCACATCCACTAATTTGCAAGCCTTTCCCAAACAAGAAAGCTATATAAAGGACCAAGCTCCTTCCTCTCAAACTTACACCACACTTTGATTAGTGAAATCTATAGGAATTTTGATATGAACCATACTCCATCGTTTGGAAATAGCTTCTTGCATCCATTCTCTCAAATTGAGTAGTGTGAGAAGATCCAAAAATGGCCTTGTAGCCATTTCTTGGTGAGATCTCATCCTCATTCTTGAGGAAAACAACACCAATTTGATTGCTAAGTGATCTAATTAGGTTCATACTTAAGTAGCAATCACAAAAGAGTAGGAATGGCTTAGCATTTAGTTGTTTTATCATGTTTATGCATTAAAGATATTATTTCCTTTAAGCTCTTATCATGATGTTAATGTAGATTGATTAACTTAGCTTTGAAGCTACTTGGTGTTAGTTTCATTTAATTAGCTTAGTTATTTTAACATACATACATTTGGCATGCCTGGTGGGACCCCCCTTTGTCTCACACACAGTCTTTATTTTGGTTAAGTTTATTTTTGCATACTAACCCTCTTTTTTGAATATATTGACATAACTTGTGTTTCTTAATTTGTTTTGTTGAGTTTGCATGTGTTGAGTCTTCCTTGTAGGTATAAAGAAGGTGAAGTGCTCTCAAAATTGAATCTTTGTGATAAAAAGTCAATCTTTCTCCATGTTTTCATTTTTTGAGCTTCATTTTTTATCATTTACATGTTAGTTTTGTCAATTTGTTGAAAATCTTAAATTTTTGAGCATGTAGGTTAGTGTTTGATAGTGTTGAGTCTTCTATTCACATATTAAGGAGATGGGTTGTTGTCAAAATTGAATCTTTGTGAGAAAAATTCAAAATTTCTCCATGTTTTCATTTTTAAAGCTTCATTGTTCATCATTCTACATGCTAGTTTTGTCAATTTCTTGAAAATCTTACCTAATTTTTGAGTATGTAGGTGAGTGTTTGATAGTGCATGCTAGTGTTCATATTTACATACTTCAAGGACGATGATGTGTTGTCAAAATTGAAATTTGTGAGAAAAAAAAAATTTCTCCATGTTTTCATTTTAGAGCTTCATTGTTCATCATTTTGAATGTTGAAAATGTTGTTTTTTTAAATGATAGCGTTGAGTCTTCTTTGCATATATTAATGAGATGGGTTGTTGTCAAAATTGAATCTTGGTTGGAAAAATTTGACCTTTTTATAGATTAAGGGATTTTTTTTGACATTTTTTAGTACAGGTTAAGTGCATACCCATGAGTATAAGAGCATATGCATAACCTATCTTCCGGAGGCCATAATTTTTTTTCCCGAACTTGAAACGAATCCATTTTTTTGCAATGGAAAGGTATTGAAGTGAACTATGCAATGAACACATAAATTTGAGATTTAGACTTATAGAAATTTAGGTTTTTTTCTTTATTATAAAACTGGTCATTTTCGTTGTATGTTAGATTCATTTTTTATCAACACCACGTATGCTCTTCTCTTGTGCTTTCAACTGACCTTGAGAATTATAAATGACTATGATTATGGATATTTTTCTAACACATTTAAATGCTTTAATGAATTTTGTTTTTCCATTTTTACTTAGTTAGATCAAACTTTGTGTATGCTCTTCTCTTGAGCCTTTTGGCGATCTTGAGAATCAAAAAAAACTTTGGTCTTCTTTTCTAACATTTTGGATTAATTTGGAAACTTCATTTCATTATTGCTTAAGGGAATGAGTAATTTTCAAAACATGTTTAATGGTCCTTTGATTTAGATTTTTCCATTACTATCACGTTGGGTTACTTGTTGTGTATGCTCTTCTCTTGCGTCTTTTAGACGATCTTGAGAATCAGAAACAACATTTGATCCTCTTTTTTAAATGTTATAAGTTTCCATGGAGAACTACTAACTTTTGAGTACAGGACCTTATTCACTTGTCAAAGAAAAATGATCTAAACCAATACTAAATATAGTTTTTTGCAGGTTGCCAACGGTGTGCAAAACCACATTAAGATCAAAAGATAAAAAACACACCACTTTATTCAAAACATTGTATTTGTAGGTTTGGATAAGAGCTACGGCTCGTCCACTTTAAAATGTGGGAAGTATCTTGACATAAGCCATAAAACTCATTATGAGGATTACCACAAGAACCCCAAAGTAGTCCACACCTTGAGGGAACTGGTGGAATGAAATGGGAAGTGCCCAACTACCCACTTGTCTAGTAAAACCTATGTGAGAAAAGCTTTAAGCTACCTGTATGAGGCCTTGTTTGTTAATTTGATTGTGGGGTAATTTTCCACCTCTTTAGAAGTAATTATAGATGTTTGTACCTGTCTTATGTAGGAATTTATGAGTGTTACAAATAAAAGCCTAGGAAACCATTTAGCATTCGGGAAAAACTTACCTTAACCAATCATGTTTCAAATAACTCTAACAAAGTGACAATTTTTTTGGAGTCAAAACCTTGTTAGTCGAACAAGGGGAGAGTCCATCAAAGTTGGAACCATGTGTTATTCATCATGAAAAGTTACTATGCATTACTTTGTCTTAGTTTCTACCTTGTACTTTAAACAAGATGAAACTGTGCCAAAGTGAAGCTAGGTTTGTTTCATCACCACTTGGTCTACTCCTTTGTTTTCTTGTTTCCCTTTTGGGACAAAAGAAAGCATACATATGAAGTGTTACTCAAGATCATGTCCACCAATTTTACACCTGCTTACATCCTTCCTTATTGTGACTACGATAGTAAGCATTGAAAGTGTGTTGGTACATCCTCATATCTTGAGTAGCCTTGTCTTGATACCCATGTCAAGATTTTTCATTGTAGTTAGGCTTGCTACATCACTGATGTTCCCTTGAGATGTTACATTGCTCACATCATCTCAATACAATTTTGATACTTACATCTTGTTTTTATAAACTTGATATAAGTTTCTAGATTGTATCATTTGTTACGCTGCTTGCACATTAGCAACTCCTTGTTATACTTTGAACCTTGTTTTCTTACAAACATTGCCTTGAGTTTGAAAAGTGTTGTTACGTTGTTCGCATCATATCAATATTATTTTGATACTAATATCTTACTTTTCTGCAAATCTTGATTAACGTATCCAAGTGGTATTATTGTGTTGCTCACATTTGTAACTTCCACTTTTTGGGATTTAGGCCTTGTTTGTATCTAGACTTGTTTTAGTATACCTTGAGTTGGAAGTCACTTCAACCCATTGTTAATACTTACGTCTTGTTTATTTTAAACTTAAGTGTTGACATTGTGTTGATCATTTTTCGTCAACCTACCATTGAGACACATTTTACATAGGGAGTTTTTTCGTAGATTGGATTTGTGTTCCGAACTTGCATGATTATTCCTTATGACCTTCCATCTTGTAGACTTGTTTCCTAGGACAATACTTTTGATCCTTTGATCCTTTGGTTCTTTATTCTTTTCCATTGGACATTCTTTGGCCATTGTTTGACATTCATAAGAAACCTTTGTAGACTGTATGTTGCTTGATTTTTTCCTAGGTTCATTGCAGTTCTTGTACACATTTTTCAAACCTTAGCAAAAAAATTTCCTATCAAAACAAAATTTTGAGACAATCTAAACATTGGAAAAGTTTCCTTTGCAGCCATTATGTTGCTAAATTTTGATCAACCATTTTGACATTTACACTTACAACTTGTTGTCCAAATCTTGTTGGATTGTCAAAATTATGTCATCAATATGTTTGTTTTCCTTAGATCCCCTTTGGAAAATCACACAAGCATCCCCTATTTGTTTTCAAAATGTCTAGTTGGTCATCATTACGCTGCCCAAATCGACATAGAACTTCCTTGCATTTGAAGGAGTTCAATCATACAATCTAGGTCTAGGCATTTAGACCCAACAATGCCAACCATGACTGACTATCACATGGTTCCTCACACTTACGACAATATGGAACCTAGGTTTAGGAATTCACATCAAAATATTCCCATCATGACTAAACCTCAATTGGTTCTTCGCTAGAGAACTCATTTGGTTACCCCTTTCCCCACCTTCATCTCATAGTCAGTGGTATGATTCTGATGATTCTAATCCAAACTATTCTTTTGATTCCATGATTATTCAATCAGTCTTCTGATGATTCTAATCCATGTTATTCTTCTGATTATTCTCAATCTCCTGATTATTATAATCCATGCTATTATTATAGATTCCCCTTAGTCTCCTGAGCCTTATCTGATCAAATTTCTTGTAAGGAATAACTAGTCACCTAAACGATGCTTTCATCCTTTAAGGATTTGTGCCGCCACAACTTCTCCCCATCATTCCTCTAATTTGATTCCTAAGTCATGGTCCTCCCTTTTTTTGAAATACCCCTTTTATAAGTCACCTCAATGGCATCTTCCTCCTTTGAAGATTTGTGACTCCAAAATTCCTCCCATCATACTTCTAATTCGACTCTTGAGTCATGGTCCTCCCTTTCTTCACAGGACCCCCTTTATCAGTCACCTCAATGACATCTTCCTCCTATTGAATATCTATGTGACTCAAAATTCCTCTAATCAATCATCCAAGTCAACCCCTACATCACAATCTACTAACTAGCTACATGATCCTCTTTGTCTACCTGCACTATGTCATCTTCTAGGAAAACCTATACCAAGCTATTTCAAATCCACATCTTCTTCAACTCGTGAGATGTCCAAATCCAAATCAACTTCATCTCTTGAGTCATATTATTCTATCAATCAAAATCCAATCCCTCTTTGAACCTTGAGCCCTTTCAAATATATCTTACCATATCCTTATCAATCTTCTAAAGATTGATGTTTGCGTCCATGTCGAACAATTAACAAGAAACAATGTGCTAAGATATATTTTTGAAGAACTATAAAATACCTTTGTGGGAGAAATAAGGTCAAACCTTCCCCTCATCTACATCATCAAACATATTCTAAATCTTCCACACTTGTTTGACCTCTTTCTTCTAATCAACCTACTATCATCGACCAACAATGACCCATACTAATCAATTTATTTCAAAATGAAGAAGCAATCAGAGAATTCATGGGGCTACACGATGACATTCCTCTAGAGGATCATGAGCAAGGATTATATTTTGACCTTGATCCATTCATGTATTGTGGGGAAGAAGTTTATTCCTTTTTTTAGAAAATAGAGGAAGATCCTAAGATCATCAAACTTGATCCTCTTCTTATTCTTCCATTTTCACATTCCCCATTACATGGAGAAACACCTGGGTTTGTCATTGATCCTTGTCCTATCTTCTCATCACCCAATCATTCCTTACACATCAAAATTCCTCAATCAAAATCTCTCCTTGGGTCACCTCCTGGTATCCCTTCGTATTATTCTATATGTGGGTCACCTCCTGGTATCCCATCTTCGTCTTCCCTTGGGTGACGTCCTAATAGCCCATTATCTTTTATATGTGTCTCACCTCCTGGTAGCCTATTATATTCTATAATTTGGCCACATCGTAATATCCCATTATCATCTATTCTTGGGCCACGTCTTAGTAGCCCCTCATCTTCTATACTTGGGCCACGTCCTAGTAGCCCTCTATCTTCTATTTATGGGACACGTCTAGGTAGCCCATTGTCTTCCATCTATGGGACACCTCCTGGTAGCCCATTTTCTTCTATACTTGGGCCACATCCTAGTATCCCTTCATCTTATATATATGGTTCACCTCCTGGTAACCCATTTTCTTCCATCTATGGGCCACATCCTAGTAGCCCTTCATCTTTTATATGTGGCTCACCTCCCAGCAGCCCATCCTCTTCAATTTTTGGACCATATCTTCCTTTACTGTCTTATCATCCTTCTATCAACAATGGTGATAAGCCCACCATAATTCCTAACATTCCTATCATCAATCCCAAACATTAGCTTGTAGGAAACACCAACATTTTCTTCATCAAGCTAAGATAAAAAATATGAAGATCTCTAAAGATCCAAGAAAATCCAACACTCACAAATATAAAAAATCAAACGCGATTCAAGAATGCACACTAATGAAATTTATAGGTATGGAAAAAAGTGCAAAAACCTATGGATAGGGAACTCAAGATCCCACATGCAAAATCCATGTTGAAAGATAAGTCATAGTTACTTATCAAATATGATCTCACTACGATCATCAAGATTGGAAATAATATGTTTAGGCATGCTAACATCTTGACAAGATAGTACCAAAGAGGGACCTGGTAGCTTCACGCACTTCGAGTGAGCATCCAAATCTCTCTGGATGAAGTTCCAGTGCACCTAGGCAATTGAGGGGAAAAACAAGACTACATTTTGGTTCTGTTGCCGAGACCTCTTTTAAAACTACTTGTCATGATGTTGCATGATGATGGCATATTGATTGACTCTTACGAATGCAGACACTTAAAATCCTCTTACGCAGTTTTAATACTAAAATTGTACTAATTATCCTCTTTCCCGTAATTTCCGTAATAAAGGGGGCTTTTCCGCTAATTATCTAACATCCCCCTTCTTATTCGTTAATTAAGGACCTTTCATTAATTAACTAAGCCTTACCCATTTTAGATGCCAATTAACGACCTTTCATTAGTTATAATCTACTTCTAATCAAAAAATTAAAAATTGTTAGTTAATTACGCCATCTATTTGAATCAATAAACCCCTTTTATTTGTTTAAAATTCCCCTCTTACATCCCCCGAATCATGCTAATTTTCCTCTAAATACCCTCTAAATAGATTTTACAAGCTTATCCCTACCTATTAATTAATCACATTTGATTAATTAAACCCCTCTCAACTCCCATAAAATGCACATCATTTATTAATTCCTCTAAACATGCTTATCCTTTTTTATTTATTCTTTGGGATTTGTCCCACATCCACTAATTTGAAATCCTTTCCCAAACATGAAAGATAGATAAAGGACCAAGCTCATTCCTCTCAAACTTACACCACACTTTGAATAGTGGAATTTATAGGCATTTTGATTTGAGCATCCTCCATTGTTTTGAATAGTTTCTTCATCTCTTGCATCTATTCTCTCAAATTGAGTAGCATGGGAAGATCCAAATATGGCATTGTAACCATTTCTTGGTGAGATCTCATCCTCATTCTTGAGACAAACAACAAAAAATTGATTGGTTAATGATCTAATTAGGTTCATATTTTAAGTAGCAATCACAAAAGAGTAGGAATGGCTTAACATTAGGTGATTATTTTCATGTTTATGCATTAGAAGTAGTTATTTGCTTTAAGCTCTTATCATGATGTTAATGGTAGATTAATTTTTCTTTTAAGATAATTGGTGTTAGTTTCATTTAGATTAGCTTAATTAATTTAGCATGCATACAATGACCATTGAAGATTGGGTAGAGTAAGGACAAGATCAATTTGAATGAAGATATGGTTCTAGACCTGATTTCCATGTCCGCAAGTGGGTGGAATATAATCTATATCATGAGATTTGTGAGACGTTTTTTAGTTGTTTTCTAATATAATTATACAAGTGGTTGTCCGCATACACATCAAAGAAAAACTAAAGTTACAGACCAAAGGTTTGGACTCAGGAAGAGTACCAGACTTTGTTTAATATAGATAAACCTTAGACATGTGTTGTAGATCATTGGTGGGCTGGTGTTGTGTGTAGTTATACTTTGGAGTAACGTTTTGTGTCTATGTATTCTTGTCTAGAAGTTGTTGAGTTATAATTTTTGTGCGAGCCCAAAATATATTACATTTGCACTATTCCTTTGGCAATTAAGATCTTAATGGTGGTGCTAAGTTTAAAGTGCCAACCTATGGATAAATAAACATACCACCACACATAGGGGTAGGAGCAGGTGTGGTTAAAGATGGTGGACCTTGTGGTAGGAAGAAAATGAGAAGAAGTATGGCTTTAGTATAATGAAGCACGAGAGAGGGAATTGGTGTAGCAATGTGATATTAAGGATTTTGTGGAGTTATAGAGAACGATGTCTCACAACGGATTTGAAGCTCACGTAGAGGACATGGAGTTGGAGCATCAGGATCTCACCCACTTAGGAAATTATAGTAGAGAGTCCCTTTCAGCTTCTGATGAGAGCATGTCAAAGAAGGAAATATTGAGGACCGTAGGTGTGCATTTGATCCCACCAGGTGACCTAGCCTTATGCTTGGTGTTCTAGTTCCAAAAGTAATCATTGATAAGTAAGTGAGTGTAGGTAATCCAGTAGTTTTAGGTAGAAATAATTTTCCTTTAAATACAAAAGTTCATTAGAAAAATATACACCTATGGCAACATAAATGACATCATCTTTGTTTGGGGGGTTGATTGGAGGAATATTTTCTGGCACACCATCTAGATAGAGTTTGGGCATGTAGAACATTGGGAATACATCTATAAGTACTACAACTTCATAGATAATGGGAGTTCAATATAGTACTACAGTTGGGATGTAAGGAAGTACATCCATT
This sequence comes from Taxus chinensis, assembly GCA_019776745.2. Lineage (NCBI taxonomy): Eukaryota > Viridiplantae > Streptophyta > Pinopsida > Cupressales > Taxaceae > Taxus > Taxus chinensis. Next base: position 347,850,929 of record CM034151.1, read on the forward strand.
GGTATGCTACCCACTGCTAGAGGATCTGGTGGATAAGGAGGGTCAAAATCAAGTGGATCAGGTGGTTCTAGAGGTGGAGGAAATACTGGTGGGGGCTCTGGTGGACAAGGTCTGCACCCTCATCAGCCACATCAAGTGTATTACGAGATGTCTTTTCACTTGCTAGAATATAGAGGTGTTGAAGATGTTGCAGAGCATGTGCACAAGTGTGAGCTGCTATGGCGTGCTAAAGGAATCACCGCTTCAGACAAGAAAGGAATTTAGTTTTCTACTACTCTTCAAGGGTGTGTGCATAGCTGGTATAGAAAGTATGACCAACACTAGAATGCCGTGGATTATGATGCTTTGAGTTCTACGTTTCTAGCTGAGTTCCATATTCTAGAATTTGAGTAGAAAAGTATCAACACACTTAAGGACATTAAACATGGATTATCAAAAAGCATTCAAGAATATGATGTGTGTTTTAAAACCTTATTGTCAAAGTTATCTTACGACATACATCATAGTTAGCATGTATAATGGTTTGTTGGTGGATTGTTGACTCCGTGTAGAAGGGCGCTATCTCATAAGACCTTTGTGGATCCGAGAAATGCTTTAGAAGAAGCTTTGTGTGTTGAAGTAATTGGAAGTGTGGACACTAGAGTAATCCCATTTTTAGAGGTGAAGATTACATCCATAGCAAAATAGTTAGATACGATCTCTTCTAATTCAGCTCATGAGGCGTGCATCAGGATATGGTGTACAGATTGTGAGGTTGAAGGCATACCAAGGATTTATGTCCTCACAATTTGGTGCACGCCATTTTGCTGGATTGTGAAATTTTTCATTTAGACCATGATGCGAGTTGATGTCCCCTCTTACAGCGTGTAATCTAAAAGAATGTGTCTATGTACTATAAGATTTACAAAACTCATATCGATGACACCGTTGACTGCAAAGTGATTAATCATATCCATGAAGCCATTGAGATTGGTGTGCACAAAACTAATGTAGTAAGTGGATCTAAGGAACAAGGATAACAACATAATGAAGGGTGCAATAAAGGGGATAAAAAGAGTAAAGGATTTCGTAGAGGATATAGAGGGCGAGGTCACGGTGGCAGAGGAGGATTTCCTAAAGGAGCTTGTTATATTTGTGGATCTCCTGATCATTATCAACGTGAGTACCATCAGATAGTGGTTTTCTCATGGTGTGGAAAACAACACAAATTTGAAGAATGCCCTAACTTATATGAGCACATGAACAAACAACAAAAGCAAGACAAGGGCACATGAATGATAAAGGTACAATGCGCAGTTAATGATCAATAGATGCCGAAGGTAGCACATACCCTTGAGTTACAACATGCTTTGGTTACTAGATGCACTGAGGTTGCATACACACGTGAACCTATAAAGTATAAGCCAAATATAACCAAGAAATAAGTGATTAATACCAAGTACTCTGATGCTGCACATTAGAAAGAGGTTTACTAGGAGACTAGATATTATCAGGGATCTATAAGGAGAGATTCAGAGCCTTAAGAAGTAGGCACGTGTGATGAAATGAGAAAAGAAGGTTGAAATCCTTTAGAAGGATGTACATGACTTGAAGGAGGTATGTCAAATGTTATGATAGAGGAACATAATCCCTTTGCTAGGAGAGTGGTTGAGAGAAAAATTACCAGACACATGTAATGAGCATGATAGATAAATACTTCATACCAATCTGTCCCCACATAATCATGAGTATGATAAGGATATTACACTAAATGTGGTCATAGATGGATGGATTCTAAGAAACATTCTAATAGATACATATACGGAAGTTAATGCACTCACGTTGGATGCATGGAATTAGATGGTAAGACTACCATTGCATCCTTCTTTGAATGTGCTATATATGACAAAAAAACTAGGGCTAATCCTATTAGAGTGCTAATGGATGTGACTATTAAAATTTAAGGAGCCAATTTTACTGGGGACTTTAAAGTGTTGGAGCTAGTTGAAGCAGATAGTTTCCCAGCATTACTTGGGTGCCCCTAGTGTTATGCAAATAATGTAGATTTTTGCTTCAACAAGGGGTACATTAAATTTGAGAATAAGTAAGAGCGTGTAATTATACCTTTGACTAATGTAAAGGCTGCTCCATATGTTAAGACTTTGAGCAAAGAGGACTTGAATAGGATATATGTGCGCGGAATCAGGGGCCCTGAGGTAGCTGAGCTGTTTAAGGAAGGAGTGATATAGTGGGATGATTCTCATTAAATTAGTGATACTAAAAGTATTGCACGTGATAATTGGGATTATGGAATGTATGAAGGAGATGGGTGAGACATCAAAAACACCATTACTCACATGATTATGCCACACATGGTTAGGTGTTTGAGTTATAACCAGGTACCTTGGGATACTGGGGAAGGGAACTCTGATATATTTCTACGTACCATGGAAGCCGAATGGAATAATGAAGGAGAAAAGAGAAATATGCTAGTATATATTCTACATCATACAACCATGCACTGGTGGGCAACACATAGAGACAACCTATTAGAATGGTGAGAAGTAAGAATCAAATTTTCTAATAGGTTTGTAAGGAGCAATGTACCTTCTCAGATATGTGAATTCCATAGGAAGTCCCCTACCTTGCCTCACATTCAGAATTGTGAGAGACTTTAGATGGAGGGGAAGGAGGCCTCGCCACATTACTTTGGGTACATAAGTTCTACACCACCCTAAGTGGCTATGCACGCATATAGTATATTTATGTATAATTGACAAGAGAAATAGTTAATTGGTAGGAGATGACCTCAGGTATGATCCACACTTTTGATTACTTTTCTACTAGATCTCCGGTCAATGAAGCATTGCATATTATGATGCACCTTAATTTGGGAGATAAATCAAAGGCTGAGGAAATCCTGTTAGATATGTTTGGAGAGTTGGATTTAGATTCATGCCTTGACCTTGAAGAGATTGAAGAAGAAGAAATAGTCCACACCTAGGAAGTAAAGGAAAAGGGTAAACAAGTATGCATGATAAATGATGAGGATAATAACCTCGATGTTAACCATATTGAAGGTAAGCACGAGGTGATGGACATATAGAGCTAAAAAAGGCACGTGCATATCATGAGCCTATAAAAATAAAGAAGGTTAACATTGGAATAGATGTAGAGCCTAAAGAGGCCATTATTGGCGATCACTGGTTGGAGTAGGAAGTGACAAAGATTATTAAACTTTTTCATGACTTTCAGGACTTATTTTTAAGGGGTTATCATGATTTAAAAGGAGTACACCCTTCTTTAGGTGATATGAGAATCAAGCATAAAGATGACACACACTTGATTATGAAGAGGTCATATAGGATGAATCCTAATTTACGCGTCAAGGTAAAGAGAAAAATTGATAAAATTCTCAAATCTGGTATAATTGAGGCCATTGAGCAATCTGAATGGGTTAGCCCCATGGTCATCAATATTAAAAAGGATGGGAGGATAAATATGTGCATGGAATATATAGAATTAAATGCCTCATGTGTTATTGATCCTTTTCATACCCCATTCATAGAGGATATCCTTGAAGGAGTTGTAGAGTGAGAGATCTACTCTTTTACGTATGGGTTTTTCAGGATATCATCAAGTGCGCATAATGAAGGAAGATCAAGAAAATATAACTTTCACTATAGAGTGGGGAATTTTTTCATACACAGCGATTCCCTTTGGACTAAATAATGTGCTAACAGTGTTCTCGCACATTGTTGTGTAGGATTTTCAGAATTTCATTCATAAATTTTTATAGGTGTATCTAGATGATTGGACAGTGCATGGTTTGGTCAAGGATCATTGTGAGAATTTTAAGATTATGTTTTAGAGGTGTAGGCATTTAAACATCTATCCAAATATTAAGAAATGTATCTTTGCAACACCTTTTGGAACTTTACTGGGGCATATTATTTGTAAGGGTTGTTGGTGGACCCAACCAAGGTTGTAGTGATCTTGGGTTTAGAGGAACCTAATAATTAGAGTGAAGTGCAGGGATTTCTGGGACATGTAGGGTATTATCGGAAATTCATTAAGGGTTATGCAAAGATTTCCACATCCTTAGAGGAAAATTTGAAAGCTAAAGGGAAATTCTATTGGTATGATGAGAAATAACCAATGTTTTAAACATTAAAGGAAAGGCTTACTACTGCACCTATTTTGCACTTTCCTTCATGGGAAAAACCCTTTCATGTTCACATGGATTCTTCTGGGATGACGATTGGCGTAGTGTTGGCACAACCAGTAGACAAAATTGTAGGACACCGTATTTTTTTAATAAGAAGGAAGTTGACACCAGTAGAGAAAAATTATATAACCACTGAGCACAAGGTTTTTTCCATGATCTACGCGCTGAAAAATTTAGACAATACTTACTGGCAACACCATTTATTTTCTTTACAAATCATATGGCACTTAAGTATTTAGTCAACAAGCCTATTTTGCAAGGGTGCATTTTAAGGAGGATACCACTACTTCAGGAGTTTCAGTTTATAGTAATTGTAAAACTAGGGAAAATTAACTCAGGACCTGACCATCTATCAAGAATCAATTCTAGTGAGGATGCACAAAGCATTGAGGAAACAATGTCATATGCAAATCTCTTTAGATTAAACTGCACACCCATTGAACTAGAGGACATTGTAGTATTTTTACGCACTGGATAGGTGCCTGAGGGAATGAAGACATTAGAGAAGAAAGATCTTGCAATGTGTGCGACACCTTACCAATTGATAGGAGGAGATTTATACAAGCTAGGTCATGATGAATTTTTGTGTCAGTGTGTTTTGGAGCATGATCATGGGGCTATTATGGAAGAAGCTCATGATGGAATTGCAAGAGGTCATTATGCAGGTGATGCCACCACACATAAGATTATGTCGACTGACCTTTGGTGGTAAACTTTGTACAAGGATACAAAAGAATATGTTAGGGTGTGTGATGATTGTCAGCACCTTGGGAATCCTGGAACCAGAGATGAGATTCCTTTGAGGCCTATTGCAAGTGTTGAACCTTTTGAGAAATGGGTTATTGAATTTGTAGGTCCTATTTCCCCACCTGGGTGTAGGAATGACACACGTTATATTATAAATTATACTGAATATTTGACAAAGTGGGAAAAAGAAAAACCTACAAAGGATTACATAGCCACTACAACAATGAGATTCCTATGGGAAAACTTTCTCAGCAGGTTCGGATGTCCATTGAGTCTAACAAGTGATAGAGGGACTCATTCTCTTAATGAGACAATCTAGATTTTATTGGCAAAATTTATGGTGGCACACCATAAGATAACACCCTATCACCCACATGCCAATGGTATTTCCAAAGCTTTCAACAAGATTATAGGATAAACACTAACAAAAATTTGTGATGTTGGAAGGAAATACTGGGATGATAAAGTGTCTGCTATACTTTGGGAATATAGGGCCACCTAAAAAAGGTTGAATAAGCCCACACCCTTTTAGTAGTGTTTTACATGGAGGATATATTACTCGTTGACTTTATTTTACCATCCCTACATATTGTGCGCATAAGAGGACTAGCTGATGAGAAAGCTATGTAGAAGCACATAGACAACCTGATACAGTTAGATGAGAGGCACAATATATCCCATTGGAGCCAGAAGATAGAAAAGGCTAGACAAAAAGCATGACATGATAGACACATAAGGAATAATACATTTGAGGTTGGTAAGATATTTCTTCTGTATGATTACAAGTTACATTCCATCTAAGGAAATATTGTAAATATCCATGATTTAATCAAATAAAAAATAAAACATTGCACAATAAAATAATAAAACCAGAGATATTGTAATTCATTCAAGAAAAATTCTCAATGGAGAGATTACATATAAATAGATCAATGAACTCCTATAAGTAAGGAGTCAAGGCTAATCTCTAAGTCCTCTCAATATACCAAATATCTCTCAACGATGAGTTGTGCATTATAACTATCTTACACACTCATATATTATTTTATAAATATTAAAAAATATAACTACCAAATAACCCAAACCACTCCTAAGTGTTCACATTATGAAAAATATTTCTGTAACAGTCACCCCCTTAGTGTGAACATGGGGAAAGCTATCTCCTGTACCTGCTCATGATCTATAAAGAAATGAAATTTTTCAATGAGTACCAACAACTCAAACAATATGAGGTTTTTCAAAGAGAACCTCCAACTTAGAAAATGGTTTTCTAGTGGAACCAACCACTACATAGCAGTGTACATTATTTTCTCACATCATTTGTTTCTAACTTAGAGGGATTACAAAATAGAAATTATGCTCATGCAGGAGCTTTAAACCGGAATGTTACTTCTGTTCATTATTACAACATAAAGTAAACACACCACACAACAAAAATAAAAGGTCACCAATACCATGAAGCAATCTCTTTATTGGTGACTAACAAGATATGCCAATTTTCCTCCATCCTCCATCAGGCACTACTGAGTATAGGTAGTCATTTTCATCCTCATTTTGTTTAGGTTCTTTTCTACTCACAATTCCCCAAAGGTTCTTGTTCATTAATTACATTTGTATTTTCACCTTCAATGTGTGAAAATTTAATCCATTAAATTTATCTAATGAAATTTCCATAATAGGTGTCCAACTCAGTCGAAAATGCACCCTTATAATAAACTTTAAACACTGAAAGTAATTTTTTTTGACATATTTTCTAAAAAAGGATTTTTTTTTTGTCCAGTAACACAAAACATAGGATCAATGTGTAGAGATTAAAAAAATACACATTTTAAAAAAAATGGCACATTAATCTGAGTTACCAGTTGAAAGTTAGGGAAATTTTAAGTTATAACTCCAACATCTTCCCGAACCCTTTCCAAATTTGGAAATTTTTTCTTCTTCGCTTCTATTTTTTTAATCTGCATCCAAAAAAGGAAAGAAATGAAATACCTCTGTCACTATGGATCTGGATATTGTAAGAAGTCACGTCGCAACCAAGTATGGATTCTCCTGAGTGAAGTGTCACTGCTGTTGGTAGATAAAAACTTAGGTCACATATTTGATTCCAATGAAACACACAGGTCATAGATTTGATTCCAATGAAACACGCAGGTCACAAATTTGATTCCAATGAAATAAATTTGTTCTAGATCTAAACACCTCACAAAATCCTACAGGTTATCCTTGTGGTCTAACCTGCTCTGATACCAAATCTTGTAAATATCCATGATTTAATCAAATAAAAAATAAAACATTGCAGAATAAAATAATAAAACCAGAGATATTGTAATTCATTCGAGAAAAATTCCAAATGGAGAGATTACATATAAATAGTTCAATAAACTCCTATAAGTAAGGAGTCGAGGCTAATCTTTAAGTCCTCTCAATATCCCAAATATCTCTCAACTATGAGTTGTGTATTACAACTGTTTTGCACACTCATATATTATTTTATAAATATTAAAAACTATTACTACTAAATAACCCAAACCACTCCTAAGTGTTCACACTATGAATAATATTTATGTAACAGGAAATTAAAAGTGCATTGGTTGGGACCCTTTGTAGCAATAACGATATTTGATTCAGGTGCTTATCAGTTACAAGCACTGGATGATACTATGTTTCTCGGTTACTTCAATGGGAGTAGGCTGAAGCCCTACTGTAAATAAGTCTTCTTAGTGTTTGTCATAAGGAAGTGTTTCCATTTAGATTAGATTTCGATTTCATGTTTTTCCTTTCATCGTTGTTATGCTTTGTCATTTTAGTTCAGTGTTGTGTTGTAATAAGCATGTTTATGCGTAGAAATACGATTACTATTTTGTGAGTTCATGCGTAGAGGACCACACATAATTTTAGTGTGGGGTGGAGAAGATACAAGTAAAATGGAATGAATTGAATTATAATTCAAGTGTAGGTTCTCATACATGTTTTCTTGGTTGAGGGAACTCTCTGAAGATTGACGCAATAGAAAAATATTTTACAGGTGGTATGAATGAAGGTTCTCTTAATAAAATTGCTCAAGTTGAAGACCACGTGAGAAGGATGATCACACAGTGTATTTCAAGGTAGGCAGAAGCATGAGAAAATACTTAGTATGTGGCATAGTGGGTTATGTACTTTAGTGCATGGAGGCGTGCGTAAGGAGTTCTGTGGCTATGAAGTAGTAGGCGCACCAGAAGGATATAACTACAACACAAAAAACGAAGCAAACATTGGAAAAATCACTTTATTAAGAAAGTAACGTAAGGGTGTGTCAAGTGGAAGAAATAGGTTGGTGTGGCATGAAAATGTATAAAAAGGGGAGTAAGTTGAAGTTATTTACTACCTTGCATTCAAAGTAAACTTTGAGTGATTGAGCTACTTAGACATTTGTATGCGACAGAGCAAGAAAGGAAGAGAAAAATCAAGTAGCATGTAGAGTGTGTACGGTTCCTTGTGTTGAAGATGAGTGTGAGCTAGTAGTTAGGGCATAAAGAGTTTATGGGTAAATTAAAGACACATAGGGTTCACGATGCTCAAGTAGCAAGGGAGGTGTGTTGTGATAGAATACATAGGGCACAAGTTTTATAGAATGACACCTAAGGGAAGGAAGCTTAAAAAAAAAGGGTTGAGATAGAAGTAGGAGAACCCTTAGAAGAAATCTATTCAAAGATGCAATACCCACCAGGAGTGTTGAGGGTTGAAATGTGGAAATCTAAACTCCTTAAGTGTAAAATCAACGAGTACAATCATTGAGCAGAAAAATATGATAAGAGTTTGAAGGAAGATTTGGAGAAAGTATATTAAGGGACAGACGAGGAAGGGAATGTACTAGTGGAAGACTCCATGTAAAGATATTTGGAGAAGGTGGGAGTCTTGAAAATTTTTGAACTCCCTTTCTTCGCAAAACCCACGCACATGTACCAATGGCTTATGTCCAGGGTACATGAAGATTTTTTCTACTTCACAGGCTATAGGATATGGATCATGATTCAATTGATTGAGTGTGTTACAGGTATGAGAAGTATGAGAGAATACATGGGGTTGGATATTTTCTCCAATGCAAAAATAGACAAATTGACTGTAACGTTGAGTTATGAGAAGGGAGGAAGGGAAATGTTTATCAATAACCTTGAAGATCCTGCACTTAGGGCTGCAACTAGGATGGTTAGTTGCAAATTGGGCACCTCAGAAAGGTGGAAAGACATGAATAAGAAATTTCTATACATTTCACATAGGATGGTAAACAAAACACACTATAATATTCAGCAGTATGTTGCCAAGGTAATTATTGAAGAGGCGAGGCTATAGAATGAAGAGGTGGAAAAGATAACCTGGGGTTCGATCCTTCTCCTCATCATTTTCTAGGAAATTAGAGTACCAGATGGGCCAGATGATAACATATGGGTTTATCCACCCATGGACAAGTACCTCATAGTTTAATTTACTGGGTATACCTTTGATGACGTAATAACAAGTGCTTATAAGGCTAGAATGGACAAATGGTATGATAGGCTGTTGGAAGCTTTTGAAAATGAATGACGCATTCCATGTGAAATACCCATAAAAGTAGGGGAACAAGTGAAGTTTAAAGTAATGCAACACTATAGCCTTGTATGTTTTACGATGAAGGAAAGTGAGATGAATCCTTGGTGCAAGATACCATTTGATTTTACTTCTCGGTATTTTAAGTGTGTGGTAAATAGGATTAAAAATGTGCAGAAATTGGTCTTGGATGCTGATAAAATTGATTTAGATCTGAATATTTTACACACGACCTATAGGTACAACTCAAGACATGCGTAGTTTTTCATCCAAAAATGATGGAGCCAAACACAGTAGTTTTTCATCCACATATGAATGTGACCATTAGGGGATTGATCTATAGGGTATTTGTGCAATTAAGACTGAAGACACAAGGGGGAATTGAGATAGAAGTTATAGATTCCACACTTCCCCACCTTGGAAGAACAGTGGTGCCACTGGTAAAGAGAGCATATGAAGAGATCCCTGTGGAAGAAGAGGGAGATGAAGAATAAGGAAAGCTTGACCACTTGCAGCGTAAAAATATGTTTTATATAAGGATGAATAGTGGTGAGGCTGGGACCTCACAGTAGGGTAGCATTGAGTAGGAAAAAGTTAAGCGCAAAGGATCTACTTGTAGACACCAAATTTTGGTATCATCCCCTTTTTTGGTCTCCTTCAGTAGGATTACTCAAATCTCGTTTCCCATTGACAATTCATATTCAGTTAATTGATCTTATAATTTAATTAATCTCTTATTACATGCCAAAACTATATTATGCTAAATAATTCATTCTTTCAAATAATTCATATCATTCTATTTAATAATTAAATCAAATATATATATATATATATATATATATATATATATATCAACAACCCCACATGTTCCCCACTTAAGTCAAAATCACTTCTCACCTAAAAATCAATTCCCACCTAAAAATTCAATCCCTTCAAATTATTAAATTATTAACCCCACCCATGAAGTCAATAATTCAAAAATCTCCCTATCCGACAACAAATCCAAAAATCAATAGTGTAAAGTGAGCACATGACTTCACTATTATACCTAACCATGTCCCCACTCCACATCACACCTTTTTCTTTTCTCACATCATGAACCCCACCATCAAATCAACTCTTCCTCATGTCCTCTTAATCAAGATTGATTTTGCAAATTATAGTTATTCGTTAATACTTTATTTTAATCCACATTCAAATTATAAATATGGGTTTCTCCCCCATATTTGAGAAGGAGGTAGAAAATTATTGAAATTCTCAAGCTTTAAAATTCATAACATTTTTTGTGAAGCTTTGAATCATATTTTGGAGTGTTTAGAGGTGAAGCTCTATCGGTCTCATCTTATCACTCTAACAACCAATTTGTTGTTATATCAGAACATTGATTTGTTATTGTATTTATATTGTTTATTCAACATATTGCAAATCTCTATAATTTTGGCATTTATCTTATCATTGGATATCCATTATTTTCTTATGAACATGGGGGTTGACAACCACCAAGGAAGTTAACGCTTCTCGGATCTACCTTGTTAGGAAACCCTCGCATATCATTATCTAATCTTATTTGTCTCCATCTTACAGATCTATCTTATTTCTCATAGATCTATTTTCTCTGTGCCTGTATCAAAAATTCATATCTACATCTGAGGTCCTAAGCCCTCTATCATTTAGAGTTGCTGGTGGCTTGTAGTCTCGGTGTTCACCTGCATGAGAATGAGTTTTCCAGATCAACATTTGGCATGCCCGGTGGGACCAGATCCAAGTTCTGGTCATGTTTTTGCTTGCTCACTTTGTATAGGTGTCATATGTATAACAGTTATTGTATTTTATATTATTGAAAGTATGACATCATGTCAATCTAGATATTTGTTATGCAGTTGTCATTTGTAGACTCACCCGCTTGTAGGCTCTTTGGTACTATTTTTGTCTAGGTGTTGTGGTGTATAGGTAATTGATTATGTCGCCAGTAAGGTACGTCGATTTCTCGTTTGAAAAATTATGTTATTAATTTGTTTATAATCAAAATAAAATCTTATTATTATTGTTGTTTGTTGATAATATATATATGTATATATAGTATAATAATAATAAATTAATTAATTAATTTTTTTTTCTGTTACCCATACCCTACGCTTCCCCATCTCCACCTTCCTCCCTACCCAAGCTACCATCCTCCCCAACTCCCGTTTACCTGGCCTATCCTCCACCCTCTCTCCTCTCCTCCCTGCCCGAGGTACCATCCTCCCTCCTCAAACTCTGCTGATCCCTTACCCCTCGACACCGACTTAACCCACCGTCCACCTTGCTCCACTCTACCCCACGTAGGTTGACTTAGCTGTCCACTTCTCTCCACTCTCCTCGATCCACACAATCTCCTTACCACATTATTTTACCTGCCCCCTCTTTCTTCCATATCATCCTTTCACCTATCACTCCACCCAAGCTCTCATCTTTCAGTTTTATTCATTTCACCAAGTTCTTCCTTCCCCCTCACAGATATCCTTGACTGAAAACTTGACTTTTTGGTTCAACCCACACTCTCTGGACTTTTCCTACTCCTGAGCTCCCGTATTCCTTCGAACTCTACGCTAACTAAGCCATTCACTTCACCCTTCCCTCCACCTCTCTCCTCTTTCTGAGTCCTCACAACCTCATGCTGACCCTTAGCATTACATCTCATAACATTTCATTTCATGTTTAAAGTTTTTGTGATTTTCATTATAGAAGCACTAGGTCTAGGTGTTATTTCTCATTATACGTGTGCAGACTCAACACTCTGAATGGTAACGACTATACAATCTATTTGAAATAATTGATACGTGACATCCTTGATCAACAGTGCCACTAAAATCTAGCTATCGGTTTATAATTTTCTAAAACATAAAGTGGATAGATAATGCTATTCAAAATTGAAGTAAGGATTCTGTGATAAAAAATGGTTTCTTTTTCAAATTGGCTCTATTGTGGTTGATTCACCAAATCTCCAATGTTGAATGCTTTCACTTGTTCCTAACACAGTTTCAAATCCACGCAAGCTTTACATTTTGTAGCAATTAATTGAAAATTCTTTAGATCATTTTTGTAAACGGTGCTCGTGATGAATAATGTTAATAAAATTTAATTTTATTGTCTATTTATAGTTATTGGCTTACAATTTGTTAGAACATGTCTATAAAGAATGCTTTGATAAGTAGTATTGCGAATAGAAGTAACTTCATAGTCTCCTTATAATACTTGGATTGCCATTTTTCAAAAAATACTTTACCATTTCTAGTAACTTGGCTATCATAAAAAAAAAGTGAAAAGAAATGTTTACTGAGGTTATTCACTTCATTTAAATTATTTGATAGTATATTGGTTCACTTGCCGTCTTTATGTTTTAATTTAATATCATTTTTATTTGTCATCATTTGAAAATCATCTCACAAATTATTTCCAACTACCATATTTTATTACTTAAATAGACTACTTTCAGCCTCGTGTCTTATAGTTGTTTTCCTTTTTGTAGGATAACATCTACAACGTTGTGATCACAAAATACCGCTGTCAAAGACCAATATCGAAACCAAACACATCATGCAAAACATTTTTATTGACCTCGCTAGTAATCATAAATGGTGCCATTTTAGGATACTCAGGTGATCTAGACCACTGAGTGGTGCTTTCAAAACTTGTCGCCTGATTCTTCGAAGCACACTCCTTTCTTGGCTCAACTTGTTGTCAGATAAAAATGAAAAAGTGATATACAAGTATTCTTCAGTTTTCCCTATTTTCTCTTTTCTACATTGTACTTTCTCATTCCTGGTTGATTGTTAGCATTGAATTTCATATTTCGATTCTGGAGTAAAACGAACCTATGTATTCTGCCTGCTCACATAATGTAACTAGAGGTTTAAGTATTTGCATCACACCTATCATCACATACTGCCTAAAAATTCATAAATTAATCAACACATCGCAAAATTCCTTGCACCTGGTTTATTGATTGGGATTTGATCACCCAACCCAACCATTTCAGACATTTCCCAACCATAAATTACCTGAAACCAAACATAGTTTACCTTCTTCTAGGTCCTCTTTCAGCCATTTTATTTTACACACATTCTTGATTAAAAAAAAAAACTGTTTGTCTGGCTTGTTTGTTAATATAACAATGATTTCCTTTTTATGCCCATAATCACTCGATCCATTACTAAAAATATGGAACATAACCTCACCACACACAATGCTTCATCCTAATCAATCACTACATCAACAACTTCATCATCCGTGTTTCTTCCTATCTCACTCACATGCACCCATCCTCTCACTAATATTCCTCATTCAATACATTTCACCCACACTATGGCATTAAACCAACATTCCATCCCATTTAGGCCAGCCACTCCGCCCTCTATCAAATCAGAGCCTATTGGTACTTCATTCTTCCCTCTTGGAGACCCAGAATTCAGAAATATTCTTGATGCCAACCTTGTGGCCCTTCAAGACTATATTTTAAAAAGATACATACACCTCCCTCTAGATGGGCCACCGCTTCCGCAGGTCTATCCTTATAATACTAGTTCTGAAGTTCCTCAATCTATGGCCTTACATGATTTTACATCATCCTCCACTAACCCATCGACACACCAAACCACCCAGGTAGTTAGACCCATTCCGCCCAATCTTCCTCACATCAACACGACTATCGTGACTACCATCCCTACCACTATAACAACTCCGATGGTCACTGGTACCTCCATTCAACCATCCCATTTGTCAAATCCCTTATCCAGACAACAAGTTCCTTCTACATCATAAGTCTATACCCTCACTTCTCAACTTCCTCCAACCATACCTTTACAACATACATTGTCATTTCCAGTCTATCAACCCACATATACCCACATTCCCACTCAATAGTTACTTCCACAACCCGCACAATCTCAACAATCACACCATGCCCCTGTTTCTCACCAACACACATTCTATTAGCAACCACCTCAGCTATCACACATAACTTACACTCACCCATACCAAGTCCCTCATATACCTACACATACGCAAGTCCAACCACCACCTTTCACACTTCCTAATGACCCCATGAAAATCTTGATAGGTCAGTTAGCCAACCTAGAGGCTGCTACGTTAGGGTATAAAGTCACATTGTTTTATGAACAGATATGTAATGAACCCATCCATCCATCTGTGCCAATGAAACCATATCCTCCACACTAGAAATTATTGAAGTTCACCAAGTTTAACAACAAGGAGGACCCCCAACAACATCTTAGAGCATTTAAACATACATGTTATCTCATCACACATGACCAAGACTTGATGCTTTGTACTTTCCCCATGTCTTTGCCTGGTCCTGCCTCAGAGTGGTATAATAATATTCCCCAGTACTCCATATTTTATTTTTCCTAGCTTACACAATTATTCCTTGAGAATTTCTCCATTAATATTGCGTGTAAAATAACCATCAATGACCTATATAATATCCACCAATTCAAAGATGAATCCATCATGGATTTCATCGCACGATGTCACAATATGATAAATCAATTATATTTTCCACTACCTCAAACTGACCTCATCGAGCTCTTCACGCACTCTTGCGCTAAGCATATTTCCTCCACCTTCCAAATCCAATCATTTTTCACTTTCGAAGAGGCTTTTACCATGACTCACAAGCTTGAGACATGTGACTTAGAACATGGGCATTTAAAATTAAAGACCAATAAGCCAAAAACTAAATTTGTCAGACCGTCCACATCAAATGATAAATCGAAGACAACTGCCAATGCCATCATTGTTAGATCATCTCCTACCCCAACATCTATAGTGACTCAACAATGATTCACATGGCCAATGCCCAATTATACTCCCTTAGGAGAATCATACAGTGCCATCTTTGACAAGTTGATAACAACACACTTGATCACACTACCACCTATCCAACCTGTTAACGAATCTAGGCCATGACCTATGTGGTATCGAGAGGATCACAATTACAAGTATCATCAAGTCTGAGGACACGACATAGAAATTTTTTGGATGTTCAAGGATTTTTTCCAAAGGCTCATCAATCAAGAAGAACTTCAAGTGGATAACCCAAATGCCTCATCCAATCAACCTTTAGATATTTTTAAACAACCATTTCCAAATCATACACCCACATCCATAAACCAAAATACTCCTACTTCTGTATCTCAAACCCCTAGTACCCACACCATAAACACTATCCATGTCGGCGATAAAAGTCTAGTTTCCCCCACAAGTTTACCTTCTTCATCAACCATTACATCAGTCCCCTTTGATACATTATCTACATCCCCAAACACATCAACATTCATCTCTGCATCAACATTCATCTCCACATCAACATT
Source organism: Taxus chinensis (assembly GCA_019776745.2). NCBI lineage: Eukaryota > Viridiplantae > Streptophyta > Pinopsida > Cupressales > Taxaceae > Taxus > Taxus chinensis. The sequence goes on from CM034151.1 coordinate 347,866,823, forward strand.
GTTTACATCCGTGCCCATGTCAGTACCCTTTCCTATACTCACATATTTCTCAACACCTACCACCCTCTCCTCAGATGTAAATATCACTTTTGTATCATGGCCCCTTATATATACTCCATTAAACCCAATCACCTTGTCATAAATTATCACACCTCTACATGTTATCTCCTCCTTAGCTTCTCTTCCAATCCCTCTTTCTGCACTTCTACCAACACCTAAAACATCTACTCTTTTATAAACACCTATCTCATCTCCCTCTTCTAAGCCATGTCATTACTCGATGATTTTTGGAAAACATTCTAGCATTCCTTAATTTCAAATTATCGTCCCATTTCATCTATACCATTAGACACCACAAATATCCACTTCAATATCTCTGGCTCCTCCTGTAGAGATTCTGGTCATTCCCTCTAACAATCCACATTCATATACAAGACCTAGACCCCCATTTCCCAAGTGTTCTCTTTCACATCCTTGTCCAAAAGTAGAATGCACTATTCCCGATAGAAGCTCCTCGGAAACCACATCATCTCCTTCTATTTTAGGACCACACCCCTCGTCTTCCTCTTCCAATTTAGGAGCCTTCCCTTCACCAAAAACACATACTACCACTAGAATAATACAACCACCCTTTTCCAACCAATATCTTACAACAAATTCAAAGGCATATGTGTCTTCCACTGCTATCCTATATCAAGCACATTCATATGCATTATCCAAATCCAAAACAATATCTAAATCCATTATTACATCACCACCTGCCAATGCATCCTTCCAAAGTTATCCGTCAATAACACCAAGTTATTATACCACTATGTTTCACCAACTACTCCAAGCCTCAGCCATCACTTTACTACCAATTAAATGTTTCAAGCCAAATGCACCAAGACCTTTTTGGTTTAATTCCAATCTTGTTTATGCATTTCACTCGTGCCCCTAGACATGACACTGAATGTTGCAAAGCTCTCCAATCCATCATGCATCATTTTGTCAATAAAAATATTAATGATAAAAAACCAATTCTACTATCTCCTCTATCAACTTCCACATCCCAACATGCGTCTGTTCAAACATCTCGACCACCCTTTTCATTAAGAAATCCTGTCAATACTCTAATACCAAATAAAGATATAACCACCAATGCCACCAACATATTACCAAAAGAGGATGACCTCAGGATTGTCCTCCTCTTGTAATCAATGTTGTTCGGATAACCACCCATTCAAATCCATATAACTCTAACTCCGCCTCACCGTCCATCCCTAAGACTTATGTCACTATCCCTCATCCTAAGGAGCTCCCTACCTCCGCACCTCCATCATAGCCAAAGGTTGTCATCACTGCTCCTACCAATCATCCCACAACAATGCCTTCATCTTCCTCTAAATCTAAGGTATCTGTTATGGCCGCCCCAAATCGTTCCTCTATTGAGCATACCATTATTAAACAACTTCACCGGGCCCATGTCAAAATGTCACTCTATGAGCTCATTCAAAGCTCTCCACATCATAAACAAGCTCTTATGGAGGTCTTGTAACAGATCCTAGTATCCGCTGATGAGCCTCAACCTTTCATGGATTTAGCTTATGCCTTCGCAACATCTGCTACCATATCATTTGAAATTTCAGAAATCCCTAGGATACCACAAGAAGAACATGATCTATCCTTATTCATCACAGTCTATATCGACGACACATGTGTCCGTCAAACCATGATTGACAACGGTGCCAGTATTAATATCATTTCTTCTCATACCTTCAATCAACTTAAATTTCCCAATACCATTATTGCCAAATCTCCTACCTTTATTCACGACTTTAATGATGTTGTCACTCCCCCATTAGGAAAGGTTGTTCTTCCTATCCGTGTCGGCCATAAACTCCTCCACAAAATTTTCTACATCATTAAAGGAGAATTCCAATATAATATTTTACTGGGATGTCCTTGGATCAGCGCTATGCATTGTGTTCCGTCTACTCTTCATCGTTGTATCAAATATGAAAATGAAGGAAATACTTATGCTCTTCCAGTTGAGATCCCCCCTTCTAAGACATGTCGCATGATCTATAGACCTAAAGATGTCCTTGTTCCTAAAACCAATTTTTCTCCTGATGCATCCACCAGTTCTTCTGTACCTCCATCTACCCTGCCTCATACAAATTCTTCTGATCCTATAATGTAAAATATTGCTTTAGGGGAATATCAACTCCTCACTCTCAATACCCTTCTTTCTGCCAAACGCCTCGGCCACCCTAATAAAGCCACTATGTATCAATCTAATGTTGGGGAAATTGTCTCATTTGTCCCTTCTTCCCTCAAAACCAATTTAGTATATGGCGTCCTCGATCAACCTTCTTTTCACACTGAAAATTGTTTTCATGCCAAACAGTATACAGGTGATTTCAGATTTCTTAGTAAACCATATTTCAATCACACATACCTCTATCATTGTGCATGGAAGGGGTTTGGTTTGGGGTGCTATGAATAGGGCCTTCATGGTAATATCTTTACTCAAGCCCAGGAATCATGTCAAAAATTTGGTTTGGGATATGACGATCCCACCATACACCCTCCTAGAACATATGAGTCTCCTCCCATTCATATTGTTTCATCCATTTCTTCTCCATCTGAATATACTACCGATTTAGAACATATTTATTCTCCTTCCAACTATCCTATAGATTTAAATAATATCTCATCTCCTTCTAACTATCCTTCCATCTTAGATAATGATTTTTCTCCATCTAATTATCTCACAGATCCAAATCAAGGCAATATGGTTCCTATTCCTCCTAATTTTTTTTTTGATTTCTACCATATTTCTCGGACTGGTGACTTATCAAGCCAAAAATGAAACCCAGTATTTTCCCCTTAAATATCCAGAAATGGTAGAGGAAGATTCCCCTATCATTGACATTCTTCAATTCGATGATAACACTTCCATTCTCTCTTATATGGGAGACGAAGATTCTCAAGATCAAAAAACTCATCCGCCAGAAAATCCAATCTCTCGAATGAATCCACTATCAAAATTTCTATTGGAGTGCCTCAGGAGCACCACATCCTTAAAACATGCCAGTCTTTAACACATCAAGAGCTCGAAGCCTTCACTTCATTTTTGTCCAAACATAGCCAAGCATTTACATGGTCATATTTGGACATGCCAGGTCTCGACCCCTGCATCGTTGTTATTCCCAATGCCAAACCGGTTAATCAGAAGCTTCATCAAATGCATCCTCGAGTTACTCTTCTTATGAAAGAAGAATTGCAACATCTCCTATCTGCCAACCTCATTATCCCCAATGAGTTTCTAACATTGTACCCATCGTAAAAGCGTCTGGAAAGCTTTTTATATGTATTTATTTTTGAGATCTTAACCTCGTATGTCCTAAAGATGATTTCCCTCTTCCAAGTATTGACCAACTTGTAGATCTTAAAGCGGGGCATGAGATTCTCTCTTTAATGGACAATTTTTCTGGTTATAATCAGATTCTGATTACACCTGAAGATCAACACAAGACATCTTTTATCACCCCATGGGATAGCTTTTGTTATCGTGTCATGCCCTTTGGTTTAAAGAATGCTGGGCTACATATCAACGAGCCATGACATATATCTTTTATGACCTCTTACATCAAACTGTAGAGGACTATGTTGATGACCTCTTAGCAAAATCTAAACATAGATGTGACCATATTTTGGTTCTTGAGATACTTTTCAAGCGTCTCATTCATTTCTCCCTTCATCTCAATCTGATGAAGTGTGTTTTTTGAGTTCTTACTGGGAAACTCCTGGGCTTCATTGTCTCTATCAGAGGCATTGAGGTTGACCCCATACAAATCAAAGCAATTCTCGAAATGCCTCCTCCTTCCAATCTCAAGTAACTTTGCAGTCTTCAAGGTCGACTCCAATCTGTTTGTCACTTCATATCGCAACTTTCTAATCGTTGTTAGCCCTTTCATCACCTTCTTCGAAAATACATAACTTTTGATTGGGATCAAAATTTTCAAAAGGATTTTGAATATCTTAAGCGATATTTGTTATCTCCACCGGTACTCACACCTCCACATAAATGAGAACCCTTTTATTTATATGTTGTTGTAACTGATCATGCTCTAGGAGCTATGTTAGCACACCATGATAATCAGGGATGTGAATAGGCCATTTATTATATCAGTCGTACTCTCCATGATTGTGAAACATGATACTCTGAAGTGGAGAAATTATGTTGCGCTATTTTCTTCATTGCATCAAAACATCAACACTATCTTCTTAATCATAAAAACTATATTGTTACTAACTTTTAACCCCTCAAAGTGATGCATTCTAAGCCATATCACAACAATCATATCACTTGATGGCTCCTTCTCATGGCTGAGCTTGACCTGGAATTCATTCCTCAAAAGGCAATTAAGGGTCATGCTATTAAGGATCAATTAGCCAAGGCCCCTCTTTCAAATACACATACTACTTCTAATCATTTTCCAGATGAATCAATCAATCAATTTTACCATGATCCCCTTAAAATGATTCTTTTCTTCGATGGTTCCAAATTCCAGCAAGGCAGAGGGGTAGGAGTTTTTCTTATTCCTCTTGGGGATTCCCCAATCCCCTTAGCTTTCAAATTAGATTTTGAATGTACAAACAATATGGCAGAATACAAAGCCCTTATACTAGGACTAGAAACTGCTATATTTCTAGGCGTTCATATCCTTGACATTTTTGGTGATTATGAACTAATAATAAATCAGGTCACTAGTGAATATCAGTGTAAAACCGATATTTTAGAACAATAGCGTGATATTTCTCATCATGTTCTTAAATCCTTCAATTCTTACACTATTCAATCTGTCTCGCATTCGACCAATCATTTTGTTGATACAATGACATCCCTTACGGCCCTTATCCCGTGGAAAATGCAAGAATCCAAGATTTTGGTTATTATACATCATCGTAAATAACCATTCTATGACATATCTCAGATTCATTTGGTTGAATCTAATTTGTCAGACCTCTGGTATTCACAAATTTTTGATTATTTATCCAAATCCATTACTCCCTTTGATCTTTCTAAAAATGCTAAGAGATATTTTATCCAACGTGCTACTTGTTATGTAATCCTTGGTGGTATTCTTTACAAGCATGGATTTGATGATATCCTTCTCTAATGCCTTCAATTCCATGCAACCTTTAGAGCTATCCAAGAAGTTCACAATGGTATTTGTGGTGGGAATTTCAGTCAATTGTCTGTTGCGAAACGTGTTCTTCATCTTGGATATTATTGGCCTTATGTAAATCATGATTGTTGTGAATATGTCAAGAAATGTCTAAAATGTTAACAACACTCTAACCTTATCCGTATTCCTAACCAAGCTTTAAAACCTGCCCAAGATTTATGGCCCTTTTCATAATGGGGCCTTGATCTTATTGGTCTAATAAATCCTCTCTCATCACAACAACATCATTCTATCATCACTACTACTGAGTATTTCACTAAATGGGTGGAGGCAATCCCACTCACCTCTACTAAATCTAGCCTAATCATTAATTTTATATATGAACATATCATTTGTCGCTTTGACGTTCCTCATAAACTTATTATGGATAATGGAAAATCTTTTAAAAACAAAGACCTTAAAAAGATCAACGATACATTTAAAATCCAACTTAGCTTTTCTTCCCTGTATTATCCTCAAGCTAATGGTCAAGCTGAGGTTACTAATAAAACTCTTTGAAATATCTTGGCTAAAACTATTGATCAAGCAAGACGAAATTTACATCTCTAACTTCCCTTTTCCCTATGGGCCTATTGCACTAGCATCCACACTTCCACAGGAGCCACTCCATTTTCTCTGGTATACGGCTCTGAGGCCATTCTTCCCCTTGAAATCCAAATTCCATCTTTATGTGTGTCTCTTCACAACTTCATTTATGATGAAGATTATCGTCAGGAACGACTAATGCAACTTGAATTATTAGACGAGCATCGTCTTCTCGCTCTTGAGCACCATCATGTCTATAAAGATCGTATCCAACGTGCTTATGATAAACACATCAAAGAGCATGCGATTTTAAAATAGTTGACCTGGTTCTAAAAGAAAATCAAAATGTCACTACCTTAGAAAGAAATCAACGGGGAAAATTTTCTCCTAACTAGATCAGACCATATATTATCACACATAAGTATGGGTCTAGAGCTTATCATTTAGCCTCTCCTGATGGTAAACTAGAGATTGAACCTCTTAATGCATTGCACTTACGACCATTCTATTGTTAGTGCACACACTTATGAGTATAGTCTTATCTTTAGACCATTCCTCCTTCATTATCCACTTCCATCTGTCATTGTAATGATATGAATTATGTGGTCTACCGTCACTACTAGTCATGACCTTGAACATGAGTACCATGGCTCTACTCATAGCATATTCACTATGGATATTTTGTCCCATTTTGTGAAAGCCCCATGATCATTACATCCATAACCATCTCATTTTCCTATTGTACTCATGTAGAGGGGTCTAGGGGTGTCTCTTGTACATTCATTCTCCCCTCCTAGGTGGTCTACCTAGCTATCCCCAACTCTTCCCTATGAAAAGATATAATTCGTATATGTGAAAAGCAAGATCAAGGTTATCAAAATAGACCGATCCCTCGAAGAATAGTTGTACAAAAAAAATGCAAATCAAAGTCAAAAGAAAAATCAAGAGAAATAGACCGATCCCTCAAAGGACGACTATCATATATATTATTCTTACCATTCATATTTTGTATAAAGTAGACCATACCCTAGAAGGATGGCTACTCTTTTATTATGGCATTGGGAAGGTTTTCCACATCAATCAGCCTTCCTTTTATCAACATTCCCAAAAAGCTTCCTGTATTGATCAACTTTCTTTTATTCTATTCTTCCCCTTTCCTAGAGCTGGGGCATAGAATTAAGGAATACCATCTTTGGAGAACCTTTTTCCCACATACAAGATACATCTCCAATTCCTTTATCATGTCGACATTAGGATTATGAGCATATTTCATCCATATCTTCCTCTTGGTCTTGTGATGTAATCAAATCTCATTAGTTATGTACTAACACCTGATATCGGCTGCAAGTGCAATGTCTTGAGTAGTACCTTTTCTTGTTTACTTATCTCTAGATTAGCAATTAGAAATTTGCATTATCAGGACAAACTTTTAAGTAATGCATACATACGTAAAATACCACTGTGGAGCAACCTATGTTTCCCGAGCTGTACAAGACTACATCTCCAAATCCTCGTATCATGTCGACTATCTCAGGATTATGAGCATATTTCCACCATATCTTCTCTCTTGGTTCTTGCTGCAGGCCCCTGTAATAAGGCTAATCAATCCTGCTATGCATGTTATGATACAACACCTGTGAATTTGAGGGATCGGTCTACCAATCGATCTTCTGCATAGGTTCTCGTGCACCCGCTGACAAGTTATTAGCAAGTGCAATGGTAAATCTGAGCTACGCTACGATCCTTAGTACCACCACTTTTTTTTTTTTTTACTTCTTTTTTCTTTTCATTTCTCTTTAAACATTATTGATTAGCACCTTTCCAATTGCCCTTCCTTTGCTCATAGGCCCTTGTCATTTACTTCTCCCGACCCGCGTTTATTGTTTTTCTTTCCCTTTCTGTTCCATTTCCGCGTCGCCGCGTCATCCTCATCCTTCGTCCATTTCCAACATATTTCTCTCTTAGAAAATCCACCTTTTTCCCCCTCCTCCCCATTTTGGGTCAAAACATTTTTTCTGCATCCGGGTACTTTTCCTTCCCCGGCCCTATGTCTTCCGGCTAATCCAACATCATCCATTTCCATGGAAATTTCCACCCTTTTTTTCTTCTTCCAATCTTTTGATGCAATTCGGTTTGGGAATTCTACATCTGACCTCCATTACAGTTGTGAATTTCTTCGTAAGGGAACTCTCCTAAGTAGCATTAATTATCCAACATTTCTCCTATCGGTATCTTTCCCACGCATCTATTGATTTACTGTCCTTGTGTCATTCACATCCTACAGACCTCGTCGCATCCCCAGCTGGGCAATCGTAGTTTTGTTTGATCCTCCGTCAGTGGGCACAGAAGAAACCTAGCTTACAGTCCGGCACGGCCTTTAGACTTGTCATTTCTTGACAAGGTCTCATTTTATGAGCCTGATCACTGTATGTTGTCACACAGTATCACTTACGCTCCCCTAGCCATCTGTTATCAACCCAATTTTCTCCTAAAACACAACCATCTCATTAGTACTCACACTGGCTCTGTCTCGTACCTTACTTAAGATCCTCTGTACATCTATCGTTGTTTGTTTGAGACTTCCCACCGTGTCATCCTGTAGTCCGGGCCTTCATCCTGCCAATCTTGCTTGGTCACTCGATTCTATTGCTTCACGCGCCCCCTGTCACATATCCCAGCTTTAACGTAGTCTGTTATTTCCCTATTGTTTCCATTCCCCGCTCCATTGGCTTCTTTTGGCTTGACGATCTCTACTTCAATCATCCATTAGCTTCATGAGGTTCCTCCCTCCTAATCACAATGATCTCTTATCTGTAAGATGCATTGCCAGTGTGGTACACCAGCGGTCCACCTGTTTTCTGTTTCCATTCACCTGATAGAAAAATATCCTAAGCATTCATAAACTCTTATTAACGCTATGACCGCCTCACTCGTACGATGTAGGCATCCTAATTAAGAAGTCTCCTACCACTTCTCATTTATGCTGCGAGCTACCTGCATTCCCTCAATCTCGGCCTCGATGTCACGGACAGCCTTATGACGTTTTCCTTGTACTACTTAGGCTCCTGAATCATTCGACGTGGTCCGTTTTGGTGTCACACGGCTCAGTATTTCTTCGGTGTCATTCTCTCAGGCTTTGTGCTTAGAGATCCTACTGAAACCATGCCATAGACTGCTGACTCGTGACCCGGCATTACCCTTACTGTCCGAGTATCGGACTTAGATAGGAAGATTACGTACTCTCACTACTAACCTCTTCACTCGGTCGACCCAGATTCCTCCTAATTTTTCCCATCATACCGGTAGTTGTTAATTGACCTGTTGACTTCATCCCCTCAAAGACTTGCAGATTCCACTTCCGCTTCTAAATTGAATTGTACTCGACACAAAAGAGATCGTCAAAGACGAGCATGCAACATCTGATGCATCTCCATGTATGCCACGTTTGTTCATGTTAATATATCGGCACAGTCTTATGCACTAATTCAGTTTCACCGACCTCGTGTTCATACCAGGATCATGGATCAGAGAGTTTGTTCCGTTCCATTTGTTTAAGTGTCACATGCATAAATTAGTCATCGATGGACTTTAACACAGCTGCCGTCATCACATAGCATTGCGTGCTCCTCTCCGTCTCTGATTCCGTTGCATTCTGACCTATTTTAGTATTAGACTTCTTCCTTATGCTTTTCTCACTGACACGTCTTCTCTCTTGCACACATGTATTATTATAATACTTGCTCAACACCCCATACTCCTCTCCTTATCACACATATTATACTCGTCATGTTGTCATCATTTCATCCGTCAGCATATGATGTCATACATCCTGCTTTCCCCTCCTCAGTTCCATTTTTCATGCTAAGAATTATCGGTGGACTTCTCCTAAAACTCATTTCTCCCCATTCTACTAATACCGGTTCACTCTTTTTTACCTCCTCCATTTTCTCTTCATGCCTTTTTCCTTTTGTAACCTCTAATCATTATCGGAGGATTTATCCTAACATCCCTCCACTGGTATTTCCTTTTCATCTTCCCTTCACCTTTTTCAATATCTCTATTGTCTTCATCACATACTACCTTTGCATCATTTTCTTTGTTGTCCTCTCCTCCTTTCTACCTCTGGTTTTCTTTCATATCATTTGTATCATCTTCATCTCCTCTTCTCCTCACACTTTCATCATACTGACCCATTGAAAACTTGAATCACCAGTGTTATCCCATCTTCCTAACCATCTCACCATCCACATCCATTTCCACACATTCTATTTCATATTCATTTCCTTTCCTGTTTTGGCTCTATCATCCCTTCTTTCCCTCTTATTTTCCTTTCCCCCAATTACTGAGCTTCTTTCTCTACCACCCCTATCCTCCTAGTTCCTCATGGTGCCTCTCTTTCTCTTTTCCATTCTACCTCCTCCCCCATCTTCTTTAACTTCTTCATATTCTTCATCTCCTTCATCTTTCCATCCTAATATACATATTCATCTCTCCAATCATCCTTCTCTCATATTCTTCACAACTTTTCTTTCTCAGTTCTATCATCTCTTTCGTGATCCATTCTTTCTCTCCCTCTGTTTGGATCTCCATCTCCCTTTCATCCCTTCTTCTGTCATTTTCTTGTCTTCTTCTTTGTCCTTCATCATTTCTTTCTTCCACCATTTCTTCTCTTTAATATCTCCGCTGCTTCTTTACTATGATATATCTCTATACATTCAACTTCCCTTCTAATCTCTTTTTCCTTCTCATCTCATCTTCTTCTTGTTTAAACTTCCTCCCTCTCTTCTTCTTCTACTCTCTTTATCTATTTTCTTTTTCTCCAGGTCTCTCGTACCTTACCTATTTATTTCCCCCTTATATTTTTTCACTACCCTCTTATTAAATGTTATTCTCTCTCTTTTGTGATTTCGTCTATCTTCTCACCTCTCTTATCGTCCTTCTCTACTATTTGACCCCTCTCCTCCACCATGTCCTTTCTACTTCAACCATGTCCACTTTCTCTTATCTCTATCATCTATCATCCACATATTTCATCTCATCCTCCTGGGACATTTTTGTCTTAGAGGATACCATAACGGCCAACACCTATTTGATCTTATACTCTTCCATACATATTTTCTCTACTTTTGTTTTGTCACAAAAGTATATTAACTTCTTGTCCTACTTATCGAACAAGTAAGACTACTTTTACCTTATAATTTACTAACACTTATGCATATTTCTTATGAAACATGATTGCCATCATATTTATCACACCTTTAGGGAATTCTATCTCACCATTTTATCCTATCTTCTCATCATATGCACATTTATGGTTATTCCCCCTGGGGCATTTTATTTACATATCCATCTCCCATTATGTCATCTTCGTGCCCTATCATGGGGCACCTTTTTCATTCTTGTACTTGGTGGCGTATATAACTCACTTTGTGTCTTTCTCATGCCATGTGCCGGGGCATCATTGTCTTCATTCTCGCCCATTTTTGGATGCGTGATTTTTCACATGATTCCTTGCAAACAAAGGATTACACACATATTTTGCATTCAGCTACACATATTTTGATGTTTTCCTATGACTCATTGGTCATCTTAGTTTACATCCATACTGCAGTGATCTTCACCCACTTGCTGGTCTACAGAATGTTGTTGTCTATCTTCGTTGAGAACGCAATTGTCTTCTATTGATGTGATATTGGAGTCACCACCATACTTTTTAAAATGTTTTTACGATCCTTTTTTGCCTAGGGCATCTTGCCTTTGGTCATATCTTCATCCATCCTCAGAAACATCTTTCATCTAACCCTTTTTGTTTTTGTCTCATGGTTTGCTATCGCAAACCACTCAAAAAAAAGGAGCAAACGTAGACACCAAATTTTGGTATCATCCCGTATTTTGGTATCCTTCAGCAGGATTACTCAAATCTCGTTTCCCACAGATAATTCATATTTAGTTAATTGATCTTATAATTTAATTAATCTCTTATTACATGCCAAAACTATATTATGCTAAATAACTCATTCTTTCAAATAAGTCATATCATTCTATTTAATAATTAAATAATTCACACACACACACACACACACACACACACACACACACACACACACACACACACACACACACACACACACACACACACACACACACAAATATATTTAAACAACCCCACATGTTCCCCACTTAAGTCAAAATCACTTCTCACCTAAAAATAAATTACCACCTAAAATTTCAATCCCTTCAAATTATTAAATTATTAACCCCACCCATGAAGTCAATAATTCAAAAATCTCCCTATCTGATAACAAATCTAAAAATCAATAGTGTAAAGTTAGCACATGAATTCACTATTACACCTAGCTATGTCCCCACTCCACATCACACCTTTTTATTTTCTCACATCATGAACCCCACCATCAAATCAAATCTTCCTCATGTCCTCTTAATCAAGATTGATTTTGTAAATTATAGTTATTCGTTAATACTTTATTTTAATCCACATTCAAATTATAAATATGGGTTTCTCCCACATATTTGAGGAGGCAAAAAATTATTGAAATGTTCAAGCTTTAAAATTCATAACATTTTTTTTGTGAAGCTTTGAATCATATTTTGGAGTGTTTGGAGGTGAAGCTCTATCGGTCTCATCTTATCACTCTAACGACCAATTTGTTGTTATATCGGAACACTGGTTTGTTATCGTATTTATATTGTTTATTCAACATATTGAAAATCTCTATAATTGTGGCATGTTATCTTATCATCAGATATCGATTATTTTCTTGTGAACACAAGGGTTGATAACCACTAAGGAAGTTAATTCTTCTCAGATCTACTTTGTTAAGAAACCCCCGCATTTCGTTATCTAATCTTATCTGTCTCCATCTTGCAGATCTATCTTATTTCTCACAAATCTATTTTCTCTGTGCCCATATCCATAATTTATATCTGCATCTGAGGTCCTAAGTCCTCTATCATTTAGAGTTGTTGGTGACTTGTAGTCTCATTGTTCACCCGCGCGAGAATGAGTTTTCTAGATCAACACTACTATTGTCTCTAGTTCAGAGACATGGGAGGATTAAAATTTAGAAAAAAGGGGGAATCCCTATGTGAGGATCTTGAGTGAGAGTGGGCCGAAGAGTTGGCACAAAAGAATGTAACATGGCAACAACATACACACACCACAGAGGGAGATGGAAGTAAGATTCCATTTAAGGATGAGACTCCTGTACAGGAAGATGCACATGATAGAAAAGTGACTGATGATACTTATGCCATCAATGAAGAGAAAATCACAGGAGTGGGTATGAACATAAGTGCCACTACCCCAAAGAGGTAAAGAATAAAGATGAAGGTCCAGAGGAAGAGATCGACACCTTGTTCCCTACACATGGATTTTGTGGATGACCCTAAAAAGGTATTAAGGGAACATTTTTTAGAGAATGGTGCCAAATGATAAATTGTATGCATGGGAGTTGTTGGAAAAAGATGGAGGAGTATCACATACATGGAAGATGTTAAGTTGAAACTTGCATAATCATGCTGAGGAAACAAATTTTGAGGTGAGTGATCACTCCATTGGTATTATTACAATGAAAAATGAGCCAAGAAGAAGTACAAGGAAATAGACCCCAATCACTTGATACATGAATAGGTGTGTAATGCTTTGAATAAGTTGGTCGTAGAGGTAGGGCGCATAAACTTGGATGTAGGTACCACTATGAATATTTTTATGACAGATAAAAGGGGAAAGAGAGTGAGGTCAAGGGCTTAAAGAAGGACCTCCAGCGTGAGAAAAAGAGAACCAAGGAAGAATATGACAGGGCTGATGCCATGGTAAAATAGATATTAGGTCAATGCCCATCCCTGGTTAGCCAAGCCAGGTGTGATTACAATGATGAAATGAAGTACTTAGAAGAAATGATTGGTATGCTCCTAAAAAAATTAAAAGTAGGCATGGGACCTAAAGAAGAATAAATTACAAGGGATAAGGAAGTGAATAAGGTCGCTCTTAAGGCTAAGATCACTAAGCTTGATGATTTGTTCACAAAGCTCAAAGAAGTAAGTGCCAAAGCATATGTGGCCTTCAACAAATGTCAAAAATGTGAGCCTATTCTTGATGCACACCTGGTTGATGAGGAAGTAGTGTTAAAATACATTCATAAGAATACACCCACAAACAATATTAAGTGCACCCTAGGTATGGCCGAGTCAGAAAAACCAAAGATAGTGATTAAAACTAAAAAGGAAAAGTTGGAGCTCCAGGTAGCACTGTTTCAAAATATGGTTTGTGACCACATAAATGTGATAGAGGGGGTATCCAAAAAGTTGATGGTGGTCATTCAATAACTCAAGAGAAATACTAAAGAGTTGGTGCCTGACCAAGTACTAGGGATTATAGAGGCAGCGCTCAAGAAAGCTATGGTAGAACTGGATGAATGGAAGAAGGTGGTGAGTGAAATAGACAATGAGTTTCCAAAAGTCTTCCATCTAACTATGTCCTGAGTTAATTTATGATTGAGTATGATGACTCTTTTTGGACATTGAATTCTTAGTTCTCTTCCTATGATCTATAAATCCTTTCTAAGCACAAGTTTATTGACGCATTTCCGAGGACAACAATCCAGTTAGTGTGGGGTAATATTGCATGAACCATTTTGACTAAGTATATATCACACATTAAAGTTAAAAGCTTACACAATGCAGGTGCAAAAGTGCACACATAAGGTGGAATAAAAAATGCGTAAAGGCCTACGCCCAATGGAGAAAAATTTGGGACTTAGCCAACTTTAAAGCCATGAGCCAAAAATAGGCAATGTCAGGACTGAGTGAAGAACACATAATGATCCAAGAATAGAATAACACATGAAGATTTAGAGATGAAGGAACAACTATTTTGGGATAGAGCACATGCGAGGTGAAGATCAAGGTTCATGCAAAGCTTGGGATAATAATAGGATTAAAACATAGGTTATCTATATGTTTAATCTATTATTAGCCTGGATACATGCGTTCTAAGTTGTTTTTGTATGTAAGCATGGCTATTTTGAGCATGTAGGCTTTTTTTGAGATGCATGGGTGGTGAAGGGAAATTACCCACCCTTATATATGATCAGTTGATTTGCATAGTTTTAGAGAGGACCATATATTAGACACCATATGTATTACAAAGTTATGTTGCCTTGATGTTCTAGCGCGCATGACTCCATGCCATTACTATTATGTATTCAACTTCTATTACACAATATATTTGGTTATTAATGAAGTATTATGGTTGGATTATGGTGATTGAGGTATCTGATCATGGTGGTTGTATGGTTAATCTGATCTTAATTCTAGTTTGATTCATTATGCTATATGTTTGTGATCTGATTCATGTTATGATTTTCACCTAGTTACTTGTTCTATTAATGGTTAATATGGTTATGCATGCTAACATCTTGACCAGACAATTCCAAAGAGATACTTGGTATCTTTGCACACTTCGGGTGAGTGTCTAGATCTCTTTGGATGAAGTACTAGTAGGCCTAGAAAATTGAGGGAAAAAACAAGACTACAATTACCACCTTCAATTTTTGAAATGCCCTAGAAGCTTCCTCATTCCAATGAAAGGAGCCTTTATTCAATAATTTTGTAAGTGGTGTTGCCATAGTTTTTTTACAAATCTGCTATAATACCCTGTGAGACCTAAGAAACCTCGTAAAAGCTGGAGGGTTCTTAGGACTTCCCATTCCACCATGGCTTGGATTTTGTGAGGGTCCACCTTAAAACCTTCATTAGAGACAATATGGCCCAATTATTCCACTTCATGTACCCCAGAAGAACACTTATAAAGATTGGAATATAGTTGATGTTTCTCTTGGGATTCCAATACTATATTGACATGATGTAAATGTTTCTCCCATGATTTTATGTAGATGAGGATATCATCAAAAAATACCAAGAAAAAATTCTATAGGAATGTTCTAAATATTAAATTCATCAAACTATGAAATGTGGATGGTACATTAATAAGACCAAAAGGCATCACTAGGAATTCATAATGGCCTTGATGAGTTCTTAAGGCTGTCTTATGAATATCTTCTTTCTTTACTCTAATTTGGTGATACCCATAACACAGATCTAGTTTTGCACAATACATTGCACCATGTAACTCATCTAATGAATCATCAATGCCAGGAATAGGAAACTTATCTTTAATAGTGTACTTGTTAAGTTATCTATAGTATAGACACATGTACCATCTTCTATCATTACAGGACATCATCACCACTAGAGAAAAATAAAAAACTCTGATTGTGACGAATAATACCCATTTCAAAAATTTCCTCCAACATCTTATTGTTGGCTAGATTTCCTACATAGCTGAAAACCTATACAACCATGAGATAAATCTCCCTCATTTACAGGTCAGGCTCCAGTGTAAGATTTGTCAATAAAGTATGCTAGTATCTATTTATGGGTTTTACTTTAACCATGCAGCTCATGAACCATAGTTGTATAGTTTTTTAGCAAGTAACAACTATTAAAGAAATGAAATATATAAAGAAGAAGGAAATAATAAAAAAAGAAAAGAAAGAGGGAAGATGTGTAACCCAATCAATAGATAACATAGTTGATTGTATGCACATAGACGAAACCAATAGATATTAACACACAAAATTATAAGCAAAGGCAACTTTTAGTTCTATATCTAGAATAACACAAAGTTTATAAGTAGATCTAAGACAAAATCTAGAAACAAAATGCACCGTGACACAAAGTTCTCCAGAAATCTGCTCCTTTGTATTCCTTTGCTTCAAATAGCTATCAGGGGTTTCAGCACAAAGTCTAGAATACAAGAATGCTACTTACAAATTTTGATCCTTAACTTGAAGGTTATTCTTCTACTTATAGAATGTAGAAGGGAAAATATAAATGGGAAACTCAACTTAATTGGAACATAAAAAAAGTAAAGATAACATCTGGCAATCATCCCCCTCTAATTATTCTTCAAGTCACATGCATTCGGGTCCACATTCAAACTTATACACATATGTCATTTAACTAATAGAATTGTTCCACACAACTTAAAGTAATGGTTTCAAAACTAATAACTTTAAAGTTTTACAATTACATCCGGGAACGTGGAAAATAGAAGAAGAAAGAGTAGAAGAAGAAAGACATACTAGCTGTAACATCTACATCTTCTTTTTGTTTTGATACTGAATATACTTGTCGAACATGTAATTCAACATCTTCTCATCTGTCTTAGCCACAAATTCCTTTTCTATCCTGAATTGTAGCAAGCCTTCATTCAATACCTTGATACCTGCTTCCACATCTTCAAAGCTAGGCCCGAACTTCTCAATATCTGACTGTAGTGCCACCAGTTTACTGATGGAATTCATCGTGAAAGGCCTAACAGCTCCATCAATTCTCCCCTGCACCATCAGAAGAGATCCTTCTAGGGAATTAGGCACTTTGCTAGGAATGGTCTTTATGTATGAAGTAATGTTCCCGAACACTTCCTCATTAGTGAAAGCAATGACATTGTCTGGTAAAGATGATGCCATACTCTCAAGTTCCTACATCCTTTTCAGCATAATTATACAGATCTCCAAATGGAAAGATACTGCAAACTCAAGTTGCTTCCCCTTCTCAAAAGATCCATCAGGCACAATCCATTCCATAACTAACACCTCTCTCGAAAACTTATTTATTTTTGCCAAAGTACTCAGGTTACTCTCAGTAACTGTGTTCATATCTATCGTGCTTATCACCAGTTGCTTCAGCTGATCTGATGCATCTTTCATAACCTTTAGGCAGGCTGGCATCTCTCTGAATTATACAGAATCTTGACGAATGATTAGACTTTTCCATTCATCGATAGCTTTAACCTGCTTACTTGCATCTTCCACTTCCTGCATCAGATGATCACTCACCTACTTTTGTGCTGAAATTGGCTGAGTGGAAGATTTAGCAACCTTGGCAATGATCTCATACAACTGAAATACCTACTTCTAAAGTTCAACTTTCTCCACCTTTTCTTTGTCAAGCCTAAGGAATAGAGCATCTATTAATGTCTGCGTGTCCTGCTTCAATCCTTCTATGGTGGCTTGACCTATGGGTACTCTGGTTACTATTATATCTTCTACCGTGAGCTCATCCTTCTTCTTTCCTTTTGCTAGAATTGACACCTCGGAAAAAATTTTCCCCGACTCTTCAATGATCAACCTTGAAGTTACATTAACAACTTTAGGTTGTCCATATTTTCTGCCAAGATTCAGGAGTAGCTGCAAGTCATGTTCCTCTAAGTTGATTTCCTTTTTAGCCTCTAGAACCAACTACGAATCCAACCATTCTGAGAAATTGTTTCTCAGATAATGAGAAGTTGCCAAGTGTACCACTATCTTGTGCTCTGATTCCTCTCCATCTGAAACTTCTACAGTGTTGTGGCTACCATCCTCTGAATTATCCAAAGATAAAGCTCTTTCAAATTCTGTCATCTACAGCTTCAACGTTTCTTCAAGAAGAGGTGCTGAATGGAGTGGATGAGGAGAAAAATTAATGTTTCTAGATTCAATGGAGGAATGGCAGTATCCTTTTGAGGAGCAACAGTCAGTGAAATACTTGATGCTAGAGAAGTTGGAACTAACACCATAGCAATAGAAGTGATCTTCTCTTTCGAATGAGACCTTCTATGCACTTTAATCTTTTTAATCCTTCTACTGCTTTCTCCTTCGTGCTTCCTCTTGAGGGAATCTCCTGTGCTAAAGTTTCCCATTATTTGATTCATCACTACTTCATCAAGAATATATCCCTTCGTCAACAACCAATTTGAATTATTGACCAAAACAACAACAAACCTTTCCTCGATCATATGGTAGCCACCTACGCTTTCGTGAAGTACAACTCTATCTCCTCCCATCTGATGGTATGTGTCAAGTAACATATGCCCATCATTTTTAAGATCTGCAGGTATCTGTGTTAATCCAAAGTCAAACACTTGCCACGTTGATAACCTGCTGAAATATTTCTTTCTAACCTCATACTTGCTTCTGAAATTCATCCAGAAATCTTCCAATGAAGGCACATGTGCGTGTTCCTAGGAGATTATCTTCCTTGCCACTCCAAATGGATCAAAGTTCAGATGTGCTGGAAAGAACTCTTGCTTGTACTCAAAGAACATTTCCGCTTCAATTCCTCAGGCTTTATGAATGCTCTGACAACTGTAATATCTCACTATGATTGGGAAGAAGCCTATAGACTTGTGCCATTTCGACTGTAGGTCATGCATCTCCATGAGTTGTCTACTCAGCTCCATGATGACCAATCTATCACTTGGGTATCTAGGAAACTTAACTGGTTCTCATGAAAATCTGGTGACCCTGAGGTATGTAAAATCTACAAACTGGATGAAGATACTGCCAATCCTGGACACATCTTCCCATGCTTCCTTGCTCACCCTGTTGGCCTTTAGATCACCGTCCAGCCTGCAAATGAATCTGTAGAAGAACCCATCATTGACCACCTTGTAATATTTATTACAGACAGGTACAGTAAGCTGTGGATAGCACTCGAAAATAGGATCCTTGGAAAGCACACCACACCTATCCAGCTTGGAGAAGACACCCTGTGAAGCTACTGCATATACCAAATACGAAGTCATTTTAAAGTTATAAGTATGCCTCACATTCCAGAGCTGCTCACTGATGTTGTCACAAATGATTTCCAACCAATTGATTATTGAATTTGCTTTGTTGATTTCAATGGTCCTGATGAAAGCATACATCCATGCACGGAAGTTGTGAGCATTAGCTTCGCCATTTATCCTGCATAACAATTTGGCAATATCATCCACCTCTTGTACCAGATTGGATTGTGGAAGAGTTCTCAGGAACTTGGATGGAGATCTGGGCTTCTTCATGTATCTGCTATTCATTATGCCCACACATTCAACTTTATGCTTTTCCCACCTGTTGCCGACATCCTGTATGCTAATAGTAGTCACCACCTGTCGTGCTGGAATCTTCAGACAATAATTGATGAAATGTGCATCCATCTGAATTATTGTCTTCCCCGCAACATCTCAGATGGATCTGGATAATGGATGGTAAGACCTAGCACACTCCATGATGAATTCAGGCAACTGGGCTATAAATGGAAATGCTGCAGCTTGAATGATTCCACTACTTTTGAATGCATGCATGAGGGAAGTCTTTCCAGCTCTGGATCTGTCAATCAATTTGGAAAGAGGTTCTAGACCTAGATCTGTATATCCAATGCCAGTAAACTTAGAAGTGATGCATGAATCTGTTGTGCTTTCTTTTTCATCCCACTTTGCCATGACCGAATATGTTTTTGTCTGAGCAATTCTTTTTCTCTTTATTCGGCCAAAATTCTTTACAACTGGTGCAGATATGGTGATTTCTTCAGATTCAGAGGATATGTTTAATGTATTGGACATTGATTTAAGCTCCCTTTCTCTTATAAAAGCACCTGTAATGAATTCCTACAATTAATTTAGACAAAGATGGCAACTGGAACATGAACACTTGATTTTAATTATAAAAATCTGCATATATCAAGTCCATTGCCCTAAAATTTGATGTTTTGTTTGCATGCAAAGCAAGCATGAATTTTACCAACTTCACTTGAGCACCTGTACCACTATGTAGACAATTAATCAGACATAAATCGAGCTCCTTCAAACCTAGGTGCCAAACTTTGAAGCCTTCCAACAGTAAAAACACCTTCTTCTGTGCAAAATTCCTCCTTAATTGGGCACCAAATTTCCCTGGGCTGCTCTTCCTTGCTAAAGAATTAATTAATTCATCTTTATGGCAGCCCCTTCTTGTATAATTGCCACCATTCTATAATTAATAATTTCTTCTCCTATTCCTGGCAATTAATTAATTACTTAACATGCTTTTCTCTTCAATTTGGGCGCCTATTTTGTGCATGCTCATGACTGCCATTAAATAAATTAAATTTATTTAATTTTAGCTCTCTACTTCCAGTTCACTTAAGCTTCACAGTGTGCTTTGACCTCATCCACTAAAAATAGGAATTAATTCCATCAATTAATACTTTAAAAAGTATTATTCCTCAATATGGGTTGCACTTTTTGACATGAAAGGGGGCTGCATTAAATAAATTATATTTATTTAATTTTAGAATTCTATTTCTAAATTCCCTTATCCTCTTCTTCTTTGTTGACTTTTCTCCATGCTTGGGCACCAAGTTTGGAAAAGAATTTAATTAATTAATACCATTAAAGTTGTCCCTCTATTCCAAAAGGGGGCACACTTTTTGACATGGCCCATTTCTATTTTTAAAAGCCAATTTTCAGTGGGATTATTCACCCTGCACCGCAGCTCCAAAAATCTCATGATCCACTTAAGTTGTTTGACTTTCATAATGGGATTATTTACCCTGTAAGGCAGGTAAGAAATTCCCATCAATGCCTTAAGTGATTTTCTTTTATTTCACAATGGGAATTTTCACCCTGCAAGGCAGGTAAGAAATTCCGCCTGCTTGTTACCTCTAATTTTCCCATTGTGACTTAAGTGGTGTTTCTTCCATGGGAAAAAGTATCTTGCTAGGCAGGTACAAAATTCCCACTTGCCTGCTCCTACTAAAATTCCCATTGTAGCTTAAAACCTTTCTTTCCCAAAAATGCGACCTACCTAGAAGAAGCTTTTTCGTGCATGACTTCATCTTTTCATGGGAAAAAGAGAGAACCAGACCTCCTGTGGCAAATTCCTTCTGGCATAACATCCATAGATGATCTCCAGATACTCCAAGAAAGAAAACAAACTAAATCGGCAAAGGAAATGACCTAGAGAAATTTCACAGAAAATAAAACGGGAAAACACCAAAAATGCAAAACGTTGCCAAAAGTCACAGATAAAGCCCAAGATTCATTCCTAGTTAAAACCCTACTGGTATATGGGAATATTGACATGTAAGACCACAACAGGGTTAAACCGGAGCACAATTTGCCTCAAACGGGGCTCAAAATAATTAAATACAAATTTCCCGCAGGTAAACCCTAGCGACAGAATATAACAATTTTGGGCATCTGGGTATTTGGCGAAATTGGCTAATATGAGTCCATGGGAATATCTCGGAACAATACAAACACTTTTTGGAAATAAAAACACAAAACGACCCATTATTTTAAAAGTATGAAAGTTTTTTACATAGGGTAGTCCTAGATTTTAGGGTGAAATCTGGGGACACCAGTCGGCTCCGTCTGTGGACATCTTTTCCTCTGTCAAAATGACAAGGGAAAAGATGAGATCCCAACATCTCTGGTTTCATATCTTGTCTTTTGGGCACGGGGCCAGGTCAAACAAAAACAACACAACACAAAAACAAAACAAGGAAAAACAAACAAAGTTTTATTTATATACATACAGGTTTTACCCTGCTTTTCATGTCTGGAACAGCTTCAAGTGTTGCCCATTGAAAGGAAATGGACAATTCAACTCCATCCTGATGGGTAAGAATGAAGCTATCTACTCTGGTGATCTTTTTAATCACAAAAGGCCCTTTCCATAGTGAATCAAATTTCCCATGCATGCCTTTTGTTTCTCTTCTTTTGTCCCATAAAAGGACCCAGTCATTGATTTCAAACTTTCTTTCCCTGGCCTGTTTATTGAAGATAACTTTCACCTTCTTTTGATGCTCTGCCAATCTATCTGCAACTTGAGTCTGTACCTCCCGCAATTCAGTCAGATACATTATCCTTTTTTCAATAGCATCATTGAATGTAGAATCTTCCAGGGCTCTAGAAAGTTGTAGGGCAGGTAGTTCCAAGGTAAGAGGCAACTCTGTGTCTCTTCCATATAATAGCTGAAAAGGGGACATGCCTATAGCCCTCTTTGGTGTAATCCTATCTACCCATAATGCATCAAATAACTTCTTATGCCAAGTTCTTTGATTCTCAGTTACTAGCTTTCGCATGATAGTCACCAAATTTTTGTTACTTGATTCAGCCTGACCATTCCCTTGTGGATAGTAGTTGGAGGAATGTACCAGCTGAATCCCATGAGTGTAGTAGAAATCAACCAGCTCCTCAAAAGACATATTTGGAGCGTTGTCTGCTACTATTTTATTAGGTACACCAAACCTGATAACAATATTTTCCTTTATAAAATTACACACCTCCGCGGAAGTGGCATTCTTAACAGGAATGGCTTCTACCCACTTACTGAAATAATCAGTAGCTGTCAGAATATAGTGATGGCCGGCACTGGAGGCCAGGTTGAGCATACCAATAAAATCCATTCCCCATTGCTGGAAGGGTTCTTCAATTACAATTGGTTTTAAAGGTAATGCAGGTAATTTCACATGCCCAACAAAGTGTTGGCATGCTTGGCACTTAGATACCCACTCTACAGTATCTTGAAAAAGTGTGGGCCCAGTAATACCTTTCTCATAGGATCTTGTGAGCAGTGACTCGGGCTGAGAAATGACCATCGCAAGCCATGTTATGAAATTGTTTTAAGAGTTGATCCTGTTGAGCTTTATCTATGCATATGAGAAATACACCATCAATCCCTCTTTTGTATAAACCATTATCCCAAAGAACAAAGTCTTTGGATTTTAGTTTAATAGTACATTTCTCTTTTCGAGAAATTTGATCTGGGCATTCTCCATAAGTCAAAAAATAGGCAATGTTACTGTACCACTCTTCCACCATATCTATAAAAAGTACCATAGGAAAATCTTCATCTACCTCTTCTTGATCTACCTCTAGCATTGTTGCTTTCATCTTAGTCATCAACTCACACAAACCTCTTCCTCGAACCAGCTTTGTAGGCTTGATATCCAGGTTGTATTCTTGAACTTTCATCACCCATGTGCCTCTTAAAAACCCTAACTCTTGTTGGGTGAGAATAGATTTCACTGCAGTATCTAGAACCAGGACCACAGTATGTGAGGAAAGAATATAGTACCTGAATGCTTTACATGCCTTTACCACTGCATATGCATGTTTTTCCATTGGAGTATATTTCAACTCATAAGCTTTGAGAGGCATGCTCATGAAAGCAATCAGAGCTTCTACATCCTCTTGATTCTTCTACATAAATATTGCTGACATGGTGTGTTCGAAGGAATAACAGTAAAGAATAAATTCTTTACTAAAGTCAGGGGAAACCAAGATTGGTGCTTTCAACAAAGCCTATTTAATTTTCTTGAAAGTTTCCTTCACTTCGCTGCTCCATTTGAAATCTTGTGTCTTCTTCATCATATTTGAGATGTGATGAGTCAGCTCAGCAAAGTCAAGGATGAATCTTTTGAGAAAATTAACTTTACCAAAGAAAGAGTGAACCCCTTTTTTGGATGTTAGTAGTGGAAAAGTCTGAGTAGATTTGACACGTTTCGAATCTATCTTGGTTCCTTCCTTGGAGACAATGTGTCCTAGTAGCTTTCCTTCTGTTACAACAAAGATAGGATTTCTTAGGGTTCAAAGAAATACCATGTTTGCGGCATTGTATGAAAACCTCTTCCAGATTTGAAATGTGTGTGCTTTTTTTCTTAGAAAAGACTGTCAGATCATCAAGGTACACCACTATGCTTACATCCTTGAGATGAGAAAATGCTAAATCCATAGCTCTTTGAAACATAGCTCCAGCATTGATCAAACCGAAAGGCATTTTCTGATAAGCAAAAGTTCCCCAAGGTGTAATGAATGCCATTTTATATTGATCTTCTTCAGCCACCTTGACCTGATTATAGCCTGAGAAACCATCAAGCATGGAAAGCATTTCAGATCTAGTGACCACCTGTAGAGTGTGATCCATGATGGGGATGGGGTAGTTATCTTTCAATGAGGCTTGATTGAGGTTGCAAAAATCTACGCACAACCTAATCTCGCCACTCTTCTTTCTCACAGGAACTATGTTGGCTAACCATTCAGAGTGATGTATGGGATAAATTATCTTTGCATCTAACAACTTCTGGATCTCTGCAAAGATAGTCCTAGAAATAGTAGGGTTATGCCACCGCAGCTTCTGCTTGAAAGGCTTTTGTTCTAGTTTTAATGGGATGTAATGTTGAACTTCTGCAGGCTGATATGTTTTTAGATCCTGGTAAGACCAAGCAAAAACATCCATGTATTTCTTAAGAAGCTCTGTAAAAGCTTCTCTTTCTACCTCTGAACAACACTTTCCCAGATTTACTAATTTGGGGTCATTGCTTGCTCCCAAATTTAGTAACTGTGTATCGGAGGAAGAACCTTCCCCACTTTCTTCATTCTTTTTAAGCATCTGATCATGCTTGTCGAACATTTCCTCAAGAGATACCAAGCCTTTAGGAATTTTATTTCCCTTTAGCTAGATAATCTCCTGACTTCCTGAGACATCTGCATCCATTTCTCCCACAGTAGTTTGTCTCGGAGGTGAGTTGCTTCCCTCATAGTAGATCTCTTCGAAGTTGTCCTTTTGTTGGAGAAATGTAGCAATCTACTTGTCATCGTTAAAAACCTGCCATTGTTGGACGTTATCAGGAACCTTTGGGTGGAAGACCATCTCAACTTTGTAATCCCCCTGTCTGAAAAATGTGGGAGGCTGATTTGGATTTAACAAAGCTGCAGTCACTGCAAGTGAATCAGCTCTAGAATTTTGTTCTCTCGGAATGTAAGATACCGAGAAAGATGAAAAATCCAGGATAACAGAGTGGACTCGATCTCTATAATGCCGAAGTTTATCCTTTTTTACTTGGTAGAGACCTCTTATCTGCTTAACAATCAGCTCAGCATCTCCCTTTGCATGTAAGAGCTTGATTCCCATTGTTCCTTGCCTGTTCCATACCTAACAACAGTGCTTCATACTCTGTCATGTTGTTAGTATTTTTGAACATCAATTTGAAGGAATGTGCATGCACCTTTCCCTCAGGAGAAACAAGAACAATGCCTACACCAGATCCAAATGAACAACAACTGCCATCAAATTCCAAAGACCAAACCTTATTATCAAGTTGATGTGGTTCTTGAATCACAGGTTGAATTTCTTCTTTATCCATTTCTAGATAATAGACTCTGTGATCAGATTCTTGAAACAAGATCTGAGATCTAGGATCTTCAGACTTCGATACTGTGTACTTAGATTTCTTCTTAGGTTCTAACTTCTGATTAACTCCTTTGATTGGTATGTGCGCACAAGACCAATCCATCTTGACTTCTCCGCCCAACTCTTTACAAAAATTTCTACTCAACAGCATGCCATGAGACACTGGGATGTCTGCTATAAGGATAGTCATATTCAATCTTTTGTCTAGGAAAGAAGCAAGTATTGCCTATGCATCTTTGATTTTCCCAACCAGAGGCACTTTCCTTTCCATTGAATATCATCTTCTGATGGTTTTTGTCAATGTGAGACCAAAGGCATCAACAACTTTGGCAGGCATGACATTGTCAGAAGCTCCAGAGTCCAAAATGCAATTGCTCAATTTGTATCCATTAATAAGCAACGACACATAGAATGGCTCGATCCTTTCAGATGTAGCAGGAGAAGAAGTAGAAGGAGAAGAGCTCGCAGCCGCATTATTTGAAGGAGGAGTAATCTTTGGACTTGACAAGATACCCCGTGAAATATTATTTGTTGGAGGGTTGGGACCATTACTTTGCACATACTTGACCAATCTATTTAGCTGATCAGGAAATGCCCTCAAATACTCAGCTTCTGACATTTGGACCTTGGTCTTTTTAATGTGATCAATAATGTCAAAAGCTTGATTTACTTCAGCCGGATGCATGTTGGCCCTCTACTGTGAATTGAAAGAATTTGTGTGTTTATCTTTGGGAGATAATGGAGAAGGTAGTGTACTACCTATTTTTAGGATAGTAACATCCGGCCCAGGATCTTCTCTTTCTCTTCTCTGGCTGCTTATGGATGCTTTAGCATTTTGGGGTGTTTGGGACCTTGTGAACATTGTAAATGTGTGACCATCAGAATCTTCAAAAGATTCATAATAGCCCTCATCAGATTCATAGTCCAGGTAACCAATATTGGAGTCACCAGCAGGATCTACAAAGTCCTCATCATCAAATGATTCATCAATGCCTAGATCTTCTTCATTAGTTTCCAAGTTATTCCTTGGAGCAGCTTCAATTGCCAACCACTGTGGTGCAACAACAAGTCTATTTCGATTTTGATTTTGACCATTAAAGGTCCGGGTAGGAGCTATTCTTGAAGGGGTCACATTTCCTACTTGAGAGATCTGCTTCTTGATTTACAACATGTCATTAGCCAACCTTTGCAACAAAGGATCTAAAGTACTTGAAGAAGCTCCATCACCGTTGTGGGATGATTGTTTGATTTTTCCAGCCATGATCAAGTCATCTTCAACCTCCATGACAACATTTTGTGCTTCAAGTAGATTCACAGGTCTTTCCCTTCTCAGCTGATATCCAACTTCGGGCAACAGAGTGTTTATAAAAAACATCTTTTGATTTTCATCACTCAATGCAACAAAAGTGGGGATTTTATATAAAATCCTTTGGAACCTTGCAATAAAGTCCCGCATGTTCTCACTTGGCTCCTTCTTTAACTACGTCAGTTGAGTAATTAGGGTGCTAGCATCTTCTGCAGGCTTGAATATTTTCAGAAATTACTCTCGCATAGTGGCCCAGTTGGTTATGGTGCCAGGAGCTAGCCGATAGAACCATTCGCCAGCCAAGTCATGTAGAGTCTCAATGAAGAGTCTGAATGAGACATATTCATGCTCCACTGCAAGCACACCACACTAAATGATCATCCAAATTTTTCTTTCCATCTCCAAAGAATTTCATAAACTTCTTTCTTGATCCTTTAGGCAGACCATGCATAGGCAGAGTCAAATTCAGTGGCCCAAAAGCCGCTCCCCATGGGATAGGTACTATCTGGTTCTAATTTTGATTCTGGTTATACATGATGAGTGGTGAACATCTTCTTCTTGTGTAGACTTGGTGAATAATTCCAGCTGCCAGATTATTCTGAAGACGATCCAGATCTGATGAGTGTGCACTCTCCTTCCTGGTGAGAGACTAGATCTGTGGCTTCTAACTTGAGGAGGATGATTGAAGTTGAATTACTTCTGTAATCTGAAGAAATGATCTGTCCTTCCTTGTGCCTTTAAAGATCATGTGAATGGACGTTCAGCCAGGTTGAGAGTTGTATGGAAAACACTCTGATCTTCAAGAGATAAGCTTTGATCTGCAAAGATAGTTGTTCCCCAGCGGAGTCGCCAAAAACTGTTGGCTAGATTTCCTGCATAGCTGAAAACCTAGGCAGTCATGAGATAAATCTCCCTCATTTACTAGTGAGGCTCCCATGTAAGATTTGTCAATAAAGTATGCTAGTATCTATTTAGGGGTTTTACTTTAACCATGCAGCTCATGAACCATAGTTGTATAGTTTTGCAGCAAGTAAGCAGCTGTTAAAGAAAGGAAATATCTAAAGAAGAAGGAAATAATAAAACACTGGAAAGAAAGAGGGAAGATGTGCAACCCAATCAATAGATTACAGAGTTGATTGCATGCACATAGACAAGAACCAATAGATATTAACACACATAATTATAAGCAAAGGCAAATTTTAGATCTAGATCTAAGAATAACCCAAAGTTTATAAGTAGATGTAAGACAAAATCTAGAAACAAAATGCACCATGACACAAAGTTCTCTGAAAATCTACTCCTTTGTATTCCTTTTCTTCAAATAGCTATCAGGGGTTTCAGCACAATGTATGCAACACAAGAATGCTGCTTACAAATTCTGATCATCAATCCGAAGGTTCTTCTTCTACTTATAGAATGGAGAAGGGAAAATACAAATGGGAAACTCAACTGAATTGGAACATAAAAAAAGTAAAGATAACATCTGGCAATCATCCCCCTCTAATTCCTCTTCAAGTGACATGCATTCGGGTCCATATTCAAACTTATACACATATGTCACTTAACTAATAGAATCGTTCCACATAACTTAAAGTAATGGTTTCAAAACCAATAACTTTAAAGTTTTACAATTACATCCGGGAACGTGGAAAATAGAAGAAGAAAGAGTAGAAGAAGAAAGACAAGCACAGCTGTAACATCTACATCTTCTTTTTGTTTTGATACTGAATATACTTTTCGAACATGTAATTCAACATCTTCTCATCTATCTTAGCCACAAATTCCTTTTTTGTTCTGAATTATAGCAAGCCTTCATTCAATACCCTGATACCCGCTTCCACATCCTCCAAGCTAGGCCCAAACTTCTCAATATCTGACTGCAGTGCCACTAGTTTACTGATGGAATTCATCGTGAAAGGCCTAACAACTCCATCAATTCTCCCTTGCACCATCAGAAGAGATCCTTCCAGGGAATTAGGCACTTTGCTAGGAATGGTCCTTGTGTATGAAGTAACGTTCCCGACCACTTCCTCATTAGTTAAAGCAATGACATTGTTTGGTAAAAATGATGCCATACTCTCAAGTGCCTACATCCTTTTCAGCATAATTTTACAGATCTCCAAATGGAAAGATACTGCAAACTCAAGTTGCTTCCCCTTCTCAACTGATCCATCAGGCACAATTCATTCCGCAATCAACACCTCTCTCAGAAGCTCATTTATTTTTGACAAAGTACTCAGGTTACTCTCAGCAACTGTGTTCATATCTATCATGTTTGTCACGAATTGCTTTAGCTGATCTGATGCATATTTTATAACCTTTAGGTGGGCTGACACCTCTCTGAGTTGTATAGAAGCTTGACGAATGATCAAACTTTTCCATTCATTAATAGCTTTAACCTGGTTACTTACATCTTCCACTTCCTGCATCAGATGATCACTCACCTGATTTTGTGCTGAAATTGGTTGAGTGGAAGATTTAGCAACCTTGGCAATGATCTCATACAATTGAGATACCTGCTTCTGAAATTCAACTTTCTTCACCTTTTCTTTGTCAAGCCTAAGGAATAGAGCATCTATCAATGTCTGATTTTCCTACTTCAATCGTGGCTTGACCTATGGGTACTCTGGTTACTGTTATATCTTCTACCGTGAGCTCATCCTTCTTCTTTCCTTCTATTGGAATTGACACCTCGGCAAACTTCTGTCCCGACTCTTCAATGATCAACCTTGAAGTTACCTTAGCAACTTTAGGTTTTCTGTCTTTTCCGCCTAGATTCAGGAGCAGCTGCAAGTCGTGTTCCTCCAAGTTGATTTCCTCTCTAGCCTCTGGAACCAACTGTGAAGCCAACCATTCTGAGAAATTACTTCTCGGAGAATGAGAAGTTGTTGAGTGTACCACTATCTCACACTCTGATTCCTCTCCATCTGAAACTCCTACAGTATTGTGGCTTCCATCCTCTGAATTATCCAAAGACAAAGCTCTTTCAAATTCCACCATCTACAGCTTCAACATTTCTTTAGGAAGAGTTGCTGAATGGAGTGGTTGAGGAGAAAAAATGAATGTTTCCAGATTCAACGGAGGAATGGAAGTATCCTACTGAGGTGCAACACTTGATGAAGTACTTGATGTTGGAGAAGTTGGAACTAGCACCATAGTAGTAGAAGTGATCTTCTCTTTCGAATGAGACCTTCTATGCACTTTAATATTTTCAAGCCTTCTACTGCTTTCTCCTTCGTGCTTCCTCTTGAGGGAATCTCCTATGCCGAAGTTTCCTGTGATTTGATTCATCAATGCTTCATCAAGGCAATATCCCTTCATCAGCAACTAGTTTGAAGTATTGACCAGAATGGCAGCAGACCTTTCCTCGATCGTATGGCAGCCACCTACGCTCTCCTGAAGTACAACTCTATCTCCTCCCATCTGATGGTATGTGTCAAGTAACACAGGCCCATCATCTTTAAGATCCGTAGGTATCCATGCTAATCCAAAGTCAAACACTTGCCACACTGATAACCTACTGAAATCTTTCTTTCTAACCTCGTACTTGCTTCTGCACTTCATCCAGAAATCTTCCAATGAAGGCACATGCGTGTATTCCTGGGAGATTGTCTTCCTTGCCACTCCAAATGGATCGAAGTTCAGCCGTGCTGGGAAGAACTCTTGCTCGTACTCAGAGAACATTTCCTCTTCAATTCCTCAGGCTTTATGAATGCTCTGGCAGCTGTAATAGCCCACTGTGATCGGGAAGAAGCCTTTAGACTTGTGCCATTTTAACTATAGGTCATGCATCTCCACGAGTTGTCTACTCAGCTCCATGATGACCAATCTATCACTTGGGTATCTAGGAAACTTAATTGGTTCTCTTAAAAATACGGTGACCCTTAGGTATGTAAAATCCACAAATTGGATGAAGATACTGCCAATCCTAGACACAACTTCCCATGCTTTGTTGCTCACCCTGTTGGCCTTTAGATCACCATCTAGCCTATAAATGAATCCGTATAAGAATCCATCATTGACCACCTTGTAATATTTATTGCATGTGGGTATAGTAATCTGTGGATAGCACTTGAAAATAGGATCCCTAGAAAGCACACCATACCTATCCAGCATGGAGAACACACCTTGTGAAGCTGCTGCATATACCAAATACAAAGTCATTTTGAAGCTGAAAGTACACCTCACATTTTGAAGCTACTCACCAATGTTGTCACTAATGATTTCTGATCAATTGATTATTGAATCTGCTTTGTTGATTTCAATGGTCCTGATGAAAGCATACATCCATGCACGGAAGTTGTGAGCGTTAGCTTCGCCATTTATCCTGCATAACAATTTGGCAATATCATCCACCTCTTGTACCAGATTGGATTGTGGAAGAGTTCTCGGGAACTTGGAAGGAGATTTGGGCTTCTTCATGTATTTTCTGTTCATTATGCCCACACAGTCAACTTTATGCTTTTCCCACATGTTGCCGACATCCTGTATGCTAATAGTAGTCACCACATGTCATGTTGGAATCTTCAGACAATAATTGATGAACTGTGCATCTGGCCAAATTACTGTCTTCCCCACAACATCTCGGACTGATCAGGATAATGGATGGTAAGACCTAACACACTCCATGATGAATTCAGGCAACTGGGCTGTGAATGGAAATGCTGCAGCTCGAATGATTCCACTACTTTTGACTACACGCATGAGGGAAGTCTTTCCAGCTCTGGATCTGTCAATCAATTCAGAAAGAGGTTCTGGACCTAGATCTGTATCTCCAATGTCATCAAACTTAGAAGTGATGCATGAATCTACTGTGATTTCTTTTTCACCCCGCTTTGCCATGGCCGAATCTGTCTTTGTCTGAGTAATTCTTTTTCTCTTTATTTGGCCAAAATTCTTTACAAATAGTGTAGATCTGGAGATTTCTTCAGATTCAGAGGATATGTTTAATGTATTGGACATTAATTTAAGATCCCTTTCACTTATAAAAGCACCTGTAATGAATTCCTACAATTAATTGAGACAAAGATGGCAACCGGAACATGAACACTTGATTTTAATTATAAAAATCCGCATATATCAAGCCTGCTGCCCCAAAATTTGATGTTTTGTTTGCATGCAAAGCAAAATGAATTTTATCAACTTCACCTGAACATGTACCACTATGCAGACAATTAATCAAACACAAATCAAGCTCCTTCAAACCTAGGCACCAAACTTTGAAGCCTTCCAACAGTAAAAACACCTTCTTCTGTGCAAAATTCCACTTAATGCCAAATTTTCCTGGGCTGACTTCCTTGCTAAAGAATTAATTAATTCATCTATTAACAGCCCCTTCTTATATAATCTTCACCATTCTATAATTAATAATTGCCTCTCCTATTTAATTAATTAATTAACATGCTTTTCTCTTCAATTTGGGCACCTAATGCTCACATTAAATAAATTAAATTTATTTAATTTTAGCTCTCTAAGTTCACTTCTTCAACTTTGACCTCATCCACTAAAAATAGGAATTAAGTACATCAATTAATACTTAAAAAAGTATTATTCCCTTCAATATGGGTCACACTTTTTGACTGCATTAAATAAATTATATTTATTTAATTTTAGAATTCTATTTCTAAATTATCCTCTTCCTTTGTTGACTTTTCTCCATTGGGCACCAAATTTGGTGCCATGGCCCATTTCTATTTTTAAAAGCAATTTTCTAGGATTATTCACCCTGCACCACAGCTCCAAAAATCCCATGATCCACTTGACTTGCATAATGGGATTATTTACCCTGCTAGGTAAGAAATTCCCATCAATGCCTTAAGTGATTTTCTTTTATTTCACAATGGAAATTTTCACCCTGCAAGGCAGGTAAGAAATTCCCGTCTACCTACTGCCTCTAATTTTACCATTGTGATTTAAGTGGCATTTCTTCCATAGGAAAAAGTACCCTAATTCTAGGCAGGTACAAAATTCCCACCTGCCTCTGCTACAAAAAATCCCCTTAAATCTTCTTTTCTGATGCCCAGAAGAAGCTTTTTCGTAATGAATCTTTTCAGAGAGAACTAGACCTCCTGTCAAATTCCTTCTGGCATTCCATAGGTGATCTCAATACTCCAGGAAATAAATCAGATTAAATTGGCAAAGGAATTGACCTAGAGAAATTTCACAGAAAACAAAACGGGAAAACACCAAAAACGCAAAACGTTGCCAGAAGTCACAGATAAAGCCCAGGATTCATTCTTGGTTAAAACCCTACTGGAATATGGGAATATTGACATGTAAGACCACAACAGGGTTAAATCGGAGCACAATTTTCCTTGGGGCTCAGAATAATTAAATACAAATTTCCCGCAGGTAAACCCCAACGAACAAAATATAATGATTTTGGGCATCTAGGTATTTAGCAAAAAATTGGCTAATATGACTCCATGGGAATATCTTGACACAATACAGACACTTTCTGGCAATAAAAACACAAAACGACCCATTATTTTAAAATATGAAAATTTTTACATGGGGTAGTCTTAGATTTTAGGGTGAAATCTGCCATTAAATAAATTAAATTTATTTAATTTTAGCTCTCTATTTCTAGATCACTTAAGCTTCACAATGTGCTTTGACCTCATCCACTAAAAAAAGGAATTAGGTAGATGAAATGTTTACTCTTAGAATGAAAGTCCATGAAAAATAATTTAGCCTTACTACCGGCCTATGATTGATGAAATTATGTGTGCTCCCGAATCAATCAATATTGTCATCTTCTACTTCTTAAGATAACCCATGACCTAAAGGGTTTGTGGAGTGCTAATACCCAATAGAGCATGACATGAGATAGTGGGCTGGGGATCTTTAGATTATTCCTCTAATTTTCCATTTCCTTTCTTGATGTTTCCTCATATTATTCCTCATCACCAGTCCATTCAATGTAGAACATTTTTTTCTTGGCACATTTATGACAGGGTCCATATTTTCTATAAAAGTTAAAACACAACACTTTTTCTCTTTTTTCTTCAATTTGTTGAGGTGTCAGTTGAACTGGTTGAGGATATGATTGATGAAAGTTACTACAATATTTTATGTTAGTGAAGGTCTTCCTTCTACTGGAAATTTTTTTTCTCATGCCCTATGCGCCATGATAATAGAATCAAAAACCTTGATTGGATTAAACATACACACCTTATGCTCAATGTGGTCCTTTTTGTCGTAATTTTGCTAATTAGTTGAAGTAATTCTTTGACACATTAGAACTATTGTGTAATTGAAACTCTTTAGTGAAAATTTTCCGTGTGGCACTTAGAACATTCTTATGTATTTGAACACATAACCAACAATACCAGAAAAATTGGTCAGGTTCTAGTTATATGGATGCCAAGGTCACCTTTTGTCCCAATGGGATCTGATTGAGATCAAAGAAATTATTCATTTGGGTAATCCAATTGAGAAAATCCTTTCCATCAAATTTACGCATTTCCACTTTTGGAATAATGTCCCGCCATTGGTGAGGAGATCCACCCAAATGTGTAAAGGATCCTCCTTGATTGGAGTGATTTGGACCTATGTGAGTATTTCTAAAGGAACCCATATGACTGGAATTGGGATTCATTTTTGAAAGAGAGAGCAATATCTCCTACTTCATTGATTGAAAATCCACATGAAGTTCACCCATAAGGCTACCTTTTAGATGAAGAAGCTCATTATTAAGGTCATCCTTACTCACCATATTATTTACCCTTTCCTGAAGTTAGCTAACTACCTCAGATACTCCCGAACCAGAATATTCTAAATCCATATCTTCTTTATTTTGGGTCATTCCTGGAGTTGCTTGATCTTTTCCTTGACCTCAATATGATCTACTGGTCATAATGTAGGGTTTTGGAGTCAGGGTAGAAAAATTAGGGAAAAAATTTAGGGTTTGGGGTTTCATAAATTTACTGGCTGAGTAGAGGAAAACATAAAGAAAAAACCTAGCTAACTTTTGGAAAGCTTTCCAAAAATATAATAAACTTAGAAAAAATCCAAAAATTGCAACCAAGGTAGCCAAATTATGAAAACACATAAAACCACTATAAATTTTGCAAAACAATTCAAAAATGTTTAAAATTTGGAGAGGGGCTTACTTGATTGATTTCTCCACACCATAAAAAATTACAGAAAAATTCGCTACCAATTTTTAGATATAGCCAAACCTTCACAATTAGGGTTTGATGCAACACTGGCTGAGGTCAGGCTCTGATA
This sequence comes from Taxus chinensis, assembly GCA_019776745.2. Taxonomy (NCBI): domain Eukaryota; kingdom Viridiplantae; phylum Streptophyta; class Pinopsida; order Cupressales; family Taxaceae; genus Taxus; species Taxus chinensis. The sequence goes on from CM034151.1 coordinate 347,902,183, forward strand.
CCACTTGTAATGAAATTAATTGTATAGATATGATTATCAACAGTAATAATACACCAAAGAACATAAGATTGTAGATGAATGATCTTAATATGTAAGTAGAATAGCTTAGCCACTTCGAGGGGCGAACCTCCAAACCATACAATAAGATTCAAATGCTTAATATGATGCTTAACTACTCTTGAATATAAAAGCATAACCGACTTCCTAAACATATGAAAGCATAAATGAATAACATATGAAAAGAAGAGAGATTATGTAAGCCACAAGTCAGCACTACATATCCAATATAAACTATAGGACTAAGGGCGTAACACCTATCTCATCAAGCACACACCTATCTTGAAGAATCCAATTCTTAATAGAGGTAGTACCTCCATGTTTTTGTCATGAAATATATGATTTTAGATACAATCTTATACTTGATATCCTTTGATAGCATGCTCCTTCATTGCATCAATGAAGAAGAGTCTAAATGTGGTTTATTCTATTGTCATGATAGATTTTACGGAGGTCACTTTGGTGGCCACATAATACCCCAAAAAATTCATAGGATGGGTTATCTATGCCCCGCCATCGAGAAAAATGCTAGTGAGTATCTACAAAAGTGTCCCAAATGTCAAGATTTTGCACATGTTATACACATTTGGGCATATGAACTTCATCCTATTATCATATAATGTCCATTTTCTTCATTGGGCATTGAATTAATTAGAAAACTAATTCTTGCCTATACAAATGGGCACAACGTCATCATTATCATATTTAAGTATTTGATGAAATGGGTAGAGGTTGTGCCTCTTATTGTTGGTGTGTGTGACTTGTCTCGTCATCACTTGGTGTCTTGTTTACCTCACATGGTAAGTCATTTCACTTAGTGAGATCATAGGTAATTATGTGTAATCAAGGTTCCCTGTGTCATGCATGGAAGTTACAAAACACTCATATATATGTACCCTTTCTATTTGAGCTATGAGAATGAGTATACCTATTATTTTATTTATGATTTTCCTTTGTGACTGATTTCTTGTTGATTACTTGGAGCATTCATGTCACCATTGAAGTACAACCTCTTTGATGTGCATGAGGCTCCATATTGATCCTCATAGAATAATCTCACATGATATCAGAGCTATTGTTAGGTAAATGTGCACTCGTTTATTTTGGTTGCTAATTTCTTCCGGTTTCAGTTTTTGTGCTTCTTGTGCATTTTTTTCGATCGTTATTTAGAATCTTGCTAATCCAGTTTAATAGTCTTGTTTTTTGGATTTTGTGCTAGTTTTTTGGTTGTGCATGTGTGATTTTCAATTCTTTATTTTTAAGATCTAGCTAACTTTTAAGGTAGGCTCTCTTTTAGAGGTAGGTTCTATATTTTTGGTTTTATCGGTTTTGTTTTTCATTAAAAATATAAATTTTATTGAAGTTTTTTCTAATTTTATCCTTCCTTGGCTCCTACCATAAAATTTTACATTTTTTGGTTGACCCATGCTTCTTTTTTCCTCCTACCATCTTGGTTGAGCTCTTATAGAGCTCGGCAAGCTCCTATAGAGCTCGATGAGCTCCTTCGAAAGCTGCGCTATTTACATGCGTATGAATTACTTTGCATCGAGTCGAGGTTATGAATTCTTGGGAAAGTTAGGTTGGTGTCATTTCTTCTTGTTAGTTGAGTTTTTGATTTGCATCGAGTCATTTGTTTAGCATTACATTAGGTTGCTTGTTTTGATTTTTTGTTGTGAGTTTGGGTAGTTCCTTGCATTATTGCCTAGCTCATTACTAGATCTCCACGAGCTTTGTTTGGTCTGTATCGAGCTAGCCTAGCTTGTTTCCTAACTCATCCCTATATCTAACTTGTGTCATGCATTTTATCCTCTCTTGACTTGTGGTTACCCCTGCCTTGCTTGGATTATCTGCTCGGTGAATGCCTCAATCTTGTGTTTGTGTTGGCTAGCCTGGCCGACTCTACTCTGCTAAACTTGGCCCTACCTTTTACATCATGCTCACTTGATTTTTAGGATCATTCAGTCTTTCTTATTGTATTCTCATCATGACCCTATGGGTTAAAGATTCCCCCTCATTGTCTTTGTCCTACATGCGTTTATTAGAACTCACCAACCGTTTAACCCATGCCCATGACTCACTCTGCTTAATCTCTTTCCCACTCCCACTCGAGTATATCTTTCCATCCAACTCAGGTATCCCCATGGTTCTCCATCCACCGATCCATCTCAAGCCTAATGCCCACTTTGGTCAGCATGATCCACTCCGAGCTATCATCATGCTCCACTTTGAGCTATCTTTGTGGTGCCCCTTGCCCTCCCCCAACTTGCTCACTCAGTTGGCCGAGCTGACTCAATTCCCCAAGTTGACCGCTTCTCCCGTTCTTTGAACTTCCGTCAAGCCCGCTTTTCCACTTAATTTCCCCTTGATTTAGCCTTGTTTAATAGTTTCTAAAACTATTTGAGCTAGTTAAGTTAGGACTTAATAAAGAAAAGTTATTTTTTTGTAAAGTCATAGGAGTTGTTATTATCAGTTCTTAATGTTTTAAAATTAGGATCAAATAGTTAATTATGAAGTCATCTTAATTAACTAGGTGATTAATTTATTAGGGACTTTATTTAATTTAATTAGGAGGCTCTTTAATTTAATTACTTAGTGGTTTTAATCATTTTTAACACTATTATCACTTTTTAAAACTTTTTTAATCTTTAAAATTAGATTAATTGGGAAAACTAAAACTACATTTTATAGCATTATTAGAGGTTTTTTGCTACTATTTTTTTTCTAGAGTGTTTAGTGCCCTTCCCAATTTTTTTCACCTTTCAAGAGATTTTCCTTCATCCCGGAGGTCCCTTGGAATCATTTTGAGCCCCTTTTGCATTAATTCACCCTTATTACTACTTACGGACTAATGAGTGTGTCTGCCATAGTCTTGCAGTAAGGGGGTTTTTACTATGACGTGAGACATTATTTCTCACACATGATTGTATTTTTCTCCCTTCTTCTATTTTAGACTTGTTTTGTACTTGCTTACACAGAAAAATTGTCGTGATTACTAGAACTTGATTGTGGTCTCCACACTTGTGCATTAATACACTGATTATAAGGTGAGTGACTGAATGTTTCATGATACACATTCACACCTGATTGTATTTAATGCACTAAACTATAAAATGCCAAAATTAGGGGGTAATATTTTCTAGGGTGGTTGTGTTTCTTGTTTCTTTCTGAATTCCTTCTTTCACTCTATTTGTGATGGATGATATTTCAATTCCTTTTCTCATGCCGTTTAAATTTTTTAAATGGAGATAAAAATGGTAATGAAACTAGAGGGTAAAGGTTTATTTCACATAATCATAGGAGCTGAGACTTAACTTGCCGACGAGCTTGAAAAATATAAGTGCTGAACCGATGTGAAAAAGCCTTAGGTATTCTTAATATTTTTGTTTCTCTTGATTTTCTCTTTCACATATAATGGTCCGAAACACCTGCTGAAGCATGGAAAATGTTAGACAATATATTTAGACAAGACATGAGTTAGAAAAAAAAAAAATTAGGATTAAATGCTAATGAATTTGAAAACATACGTGCATTATTCTCAAATTTTTTCCACACTAGATTGCTTTTAAAGGAATATAAAGTGGAGAAGAAAGACTCTTAGTTGATCTTGGTGATTATTTCTAAGTTAGGCCCTGAATATCGTATCTTTGTTTTGAATTTCCATGTCATAAAATTCACTCTGGGAAGTACTTTGAAAATGCCCTCATTTGACATTTTTCCATCCCTACTCATTCGAGAACATGACAAATTCATTCAAATGAGGACTCTCAAATCCAAGTCACATGTCCTTGTACAAAATACTAATAATGGAAAGAAAACTAAAGATAAGAAAGAGAAAAAGGAACAACCCATGAAGGAAACCAAGACCAACTAAACCTAACATGAACACTTCTACTTCTAAGCCCAAAGAGAAGAAGGAAAAGTGTAAGTGTTCTTATAACAAAAAGACTGACCATGAAGAGAATTAATGTATGAGAAAAAAATTGATCACCTAACTCAATTACTTGAGAAGTCTTACATAGGTTTTCTTGAGTCTATCAAAAAATGCTCCAAAATCTGAGTCTTCCACTAAAAAGGGGTCTAAATATTAGAAGAAGAAAGGAAAGGCCCTTATAGCTAGAGTCACTCCTTCATCGATGTGGATTATTGATTCTGGTGCCTCATACTATGTGACATATTTTCATGTTGATTTCTCTAACATCGCACCATGTGGCATGTACCAAATCACGTTGGGTGATGGAACTACCGTGTTGGTTTCCTGTAGTTGATCGATAGAGATGGATGGTGGAACATTTAACGAAGTGTTGAGTGTTCCTAATCTCTCAGCCAATATCCTATCAGTTGACTAAATCACTCACCTTGGTGAAGGAATGCAAGTGGAATTTGGTCCTAACTTGGTGATTATTCATGAGCTTCACTCTGATACTACTATGGCTGAGGGAAAGGAATATCATCGTTTATAGTTGTATACCTTCTCACACTTTACTTATGATTCCACACCCGCTTCCTTGCTCACTCTTGCATATGAGGTTAATAAGCTATGACAAGAGAATTTTGGCCATCTTAACTATCGTGACATTCAACAATTGAACCAAAATGAAATAGTTAAAGGGTTACCCTACGTAAAATTTTCTAAGGGTATTTGTGCGGTTTGTGCCCTCAGAAAGAACCCCAAAGAAATTTTTGGAAAAGGAAAATCCTGGATAGATACTCATCTTTTGGATCTTGTTCATAGAGATATTTATGGCACTTTCCCATCTCCTTTCTTTACTAGAGCTCTTTATATTCTAACCTTCATTGATGACTTTTCACGTTACACATGAGTGTATTTTCTTAAGATAAATTCTAAAGTTTTTGAACACATTTGCGATGGCTCTTGCTGAGAAATAAGTTGAAAGGTCTACTTAGGTTATTCAAACCAACAATGGATGCAAGCATGTAAATAATATGTTTGAAGTTTTATGTACCTCTTAAGGGATTTATTTGCAGTGTACAATTACATACAGTCCTTCAAAAAATAGAGTTGTGGAAAGAAAGAACCAAATGTGTAACACCTTGGACAAACTATTATATTTCTCCTTGCATTACAAGTGTTGGAATGTGATTCTCCTAAATTAGGTGTGTTTCCTTGCTGGTTGAAAATCATGCTTGATATGGATGAATCATCCCTACTCTTGGATTCATTAGACTGAAATGATATGGCTTTCAAGAATCCATTTTCACTTCTTATTGATAAGTTACAATCAGATTTTTAGGGTTGCAAACTTATCTCTTTTGACTGACTCATCCTTGGATCAATTTCAGTGATCCAAGGAATGTTTTAAATATTCTTAATAGACTGAATGGTAAACTGACATTCATTGGTTAAAATACATAATGGACTGAATTTGTGTTTGTTGCAAATTATTTATTATCTTGAAAGACCGTGCCTACATTCTGTCGTGTGTAGTGCTTGACTCTTCTTGATTCACCTTTGCAGGACACTTAATGGTGTTAAGGGAAATAGAAACCTGCTACAGGATTCTAGAGAAAGAGAGAGTATAATGTTTCATATATCTAATAAGGTCTATCCTAATGGGATTCGAGGCTCAGGTAAATTTTCCTAACTCCTTCTATACCACTCTATGTGGGATGACATTCTAACCTATGTTGTTAATACTAAGTTAATATGAAGGGAAATAACCTAAGAGATGCTAAATTATTTCTAACCTATTGCCTAATACTATTTGGTTAAGCTATGTCCTAACCTAAGGTGGCAATCTATTTGATTGAAGGTTATATCCTAAGGTTATACTTTTAAATTAACTTAAGATCTAACCTAAAAAAATTGAATCTAACCTAAACTAATGGGTATGAAAGTGAACCTAAGGGTTTATTGGTAAGTGGGAGCTAAGTGGCAGTTCCTAAGATTTTAATGAGATGTGATTTGATTTGATTTGGTATTAAGGCATGGAAGTACTACCAGTTTGGCAGGGGCTAGTTAAATTTTAGTGGAACCTACGAGGAGGCATCACTAAGTTTGGAAATGCATGTGGAAGTTAAATTTGGTCTCACCAACTTTGGATGGTAGTGGCAAGGAGAGATAAGTAGAGAATATATAAATTAAATGTCATTAATTCATCTCGGTTTTGGTGAGCAAACCTTCTTGGAAGACATGCTGGCGGATTTGTTTGGGTTGTTTTTGCTTTGCATGCATCACGAATTTCACTCTGCATGGAGCTATCTGGCTTCCTTCAAACCAGCAATTTGATCTTCTTATTTTTCTTGGCTATTTTTGATTTCTCTTACCTATTTTCGATTCGAGGAAATTATATGAGGCATTGTGGAAAAATATTATGGTTGGTTGATCTTGCTTGGAGAAAAAGAGGTGTTGGAAACTCGGATGGAAGTCTTCTTCGAATTGGCAGAAGCACTATCAGGCATGATAGGCTCTACCCATTAAGATTTCTTGTTTTCTTCTAAATGATTCATTAAAACAACTCTTCTCACTGGATATATGTTTTTTCATGATATGTATGGTTATTTACTTGCATGCTTTCATGAAATCTATGTGGGTTTTGGAATATGAATCCTTGGTTATTAATGGTAGTTCTTGGGAACTTTCTCTATGCTAGTTGTTAGAGGTTTACATGTAAATTTGTATTGAAACTTTGTAAGTTGTACTTGAAGCTATGAAAATTATACTTGAAGCTATGTAGCTTGTATTCGAAGCTCTGTATATTGTATTTGAGACTAAGGTTGATTGAACTGTCTTGTTGCTTGAATGGTTATGAATCTCTTCTTTAGTCTTGTGTTTCGCTGAGCTTATAGTGGAGCTCGTAGATGTTCTAAGCTCATATTGAAGCCTTGTAATTTGCTTTGAGCTTTTATTGGGACTTTGTGTTCTGTTTTGAACTGAGTTGGAACTTGGTGTAGTTCGGAACTTTGATTGAATATTTGAATTCAACAATTGTTTTCATATTTCAGTTCTTATGAATACTAAACTTACTGTTGAGTGAAGAGTTTTATTCTGTACTTACATTCTGAACTGGAATTTTATTCTTCCTTAGGGAATTGGAAAAGCTTGAACCAGTAATAGAGCATTGGTGTTTATTCTGAGCTTATATTAGGGCCTTTTGTTTCATTATAGATTCGTATTTGAGCTTGTGATTGTTTGAACCTATGTTCAAATCTCGTATTGAACATAGTATAGGTATACCATCGTTGGTTGTTTTGATCTTGTATTGGAATCGATGTGTTTGATTTTATACAGGTATTCTAAGCTGGAGTTTAGTGGGTATTAAGTATTGTAAAGCTTTAATCTCATTAATAGACTGTCTGCTTGATAGGGGCTTGGGAGATTAGTTTTAGTTTGAAGCTGATCTAGTAATAAGCTAGTAATCTCCTTTGTGTTGCTCTTTGAGTGTGATTGGTTTTTGTGCTTCTTTCCTTTGGACTGTACAACCTTCTTTGTATTCGATAGGGTGAGGGAAACTGAAGTTTAACCTATTCTTCTCTACCCTGAGTGAACATGTGTCTTGTGGGAAGTTTGACTATTTTGTTCTTAGAATCAAATGGATGGGAACTACATCCTATTATGGGATTAGTTGAGCTTTAGTTAATTTGTATCAGTCGTTAAAAGATAAGGGTTTATAGAAGAATTTTATTTACTTCCTTTTTATCTTTGATGTTGAAACAAATCCTTACCTTTCATAATCTTGTAGGTGGGACTCAAAGAGGCTGGTGATGAATCTGTTCAGTCGAGTTGGAAGAAGTTTGGGAAAGTTCTTGTCTTAAATCAATTACTTAGTTTTCTTACTCTCTTCTGATCTTTCATCTAATTCGTGGGTTTTAGTGAATGTTGAATATAAACCTATTATACTATATGTTATTCGAAGGGATACAATATCACTGATTTGAATGCTTGGTAATGTTGCTCTTATTTGGGATTATGAACTACCTTCTCATTTGCATTTTGTTGTTAATGCTTAGTAATGGGAATTTTGTCTTTGAGTCAAGAGTTGTTTTGACCTTGTAATCTTTTAGGATTGGAGGATTTCTACTCCTCTATCATATATTTGATTGAACCTCCAAGTTTTATAGGGAAATAATTATGTTCTGTTAGGGACAATATACAGTTAGGGACTGTACTTTGTATTTCTTTCTGAGATTTGAATTTGTACTTGAGCTTGGAGAATGGGAATAGGAAACCAGTTGTAAGATTTGTGATGAAAGTATGTAGTATGAATTATTTTTACTGTATGCTTCGGTTTGGTGTCCTCTTTTGGGAACTAGATAAGAACTTCTAAGTATGAAATTAGATGAGGGATTTCCTTTCATAGTATAAATGAAATGAAATATGGAATGGGTCTTTTCTATTTGAGATCCTATTTATGTTGACTATATAAGTTCATAGACAGAACTTATCGTTATTTGACTCTCTTCTGAGATGGAAATTTCTTGTCGATTGGTTAAGAGATTTAGTTGCTAAAGTATAGCTTGGATTTATGGGCAGTCTAGTTTCGGATCTTTGTATTATAACCACTAGCAGATAGAGATTAGTAAGGATTATGTTAGTCTATTTTGTTTCCTAATCTTCCTGGATTGAATTGGGATTCTTGTTTAGCTGTTGTCTTTTTATTTATGGACTCCTATTTGGCTATATTTGGACTGAGCCAGTGTTGTGTGTACATAAACCTAATTCCTCCTTCATATGAATTATGCCTGAGGAATAGGTATGTATTGATTCTCTTCTTTTGTGTTATATGAAAAAATGAAGCATACTAAATAGATCTATGTTGTAATTAACTTATTTTGCTGGGAAAAGATAAATGTGTATTTCTATTCTTATGGAAGTATGAAATAATTGAATGACAAGACTTGTTTACTATTTTAAAGTAATTGATAAGATCAATTAAATCTTGTGATACAATTCAAATGTTATAGATTATATTATGCTCTTTTCTTAAAAGTGAATTCAGATTCTCATAATTGTACTTCTTTCTAGATGTTATTACTTATGAATGTTTGTTATGATGTATATTAATTGTTTCATTAAAGTAGAGTTGTTTAATGAAACAATTAGTGGAATGCACTTTACTTTAATTCCTAGTGCTTATCATGCTCAGTTCATTGAACTAACCCATGCTAGCAATTTTGCAGATAGACATCGTAAGTGATAAAAGAAGACAAGACATTTCATGTTGTATTGGGCTTATTTAATTATGGATCTTATGTAAAGAGTTTGATTCATTCTTGAGTTGTATTGAAAAAGAAAAGTTGTAATCTTTTTGGAAATAGAGGTTGTTTTTTATACAATGTGTGAAATGCATAGTCCTAAAATGTATAGTTTATAATGATGAATTGAAATTTGGAGATTTACTTGTATTGGTTGTGTAAATTATCTTATATTTATGAAGAATATGGAAATCCTATCTTGATGATATTTTTCATATCTCTTATATGCTTAATTCGGATAAACTTGATCAGTTGTATAAAGGGAATTAGTTTAATTTCCCTTATTAAGATGCAGCTTGTTAAGTTTTATTAAGATAACAAATAGTTTATCTAAGGGACTATACCCTAACATACAAAAGGGCTCAAAAGTGTAGATAGAAAATGATTAGTAAGAAGCAGCCCAGAGAAGGGCAGAATAGTCAACCAAGGAAGGCTCATGACAAAGCCAAATACTTACAATAAAGGTAGAAAACAAGATATAAACGTACAAATATCCAGAGAAAAGAAGGCAAGAATAAAAAGGAACCAAAAGAGAAACAGCTAAAGGATCCCCACCGCAAAACAACTCTAGAGACTGCCCGAAGACAACCACATCGCAGCCAAAAAACAGCAACATTACAACCCTTTACTTGATGGCTCTATCAATTTTGGTTTTGATAGCCTGCAGAGACATGAAGAAGGAAATGGCAGTGGCCTGAGATTTAGAGGTCTTGAAGATCAGCTTGGGCAATTGCAATGTCCCTTTTCTCTTTAGGGCCCCATATATCCTCATTGATCCCGCTTAAACTGCAAACACTGTGGACATGTTGCTCAATGAAGTTGTAGATTCTTTTAAGGGCAGACAAAATGCAGTCATTTCGGCTTTTAGCATTCCCCAATCTACCATCCAGGGACTGTAGTTTCTTGAAAATATCACCAATAACCCCCTCATCCTCCTCACTTTGAAGGATCCTTTTACCCTTAGCTCTTTCCATGTTTTTTATAGCTCCTTTGAGCTATTGAAGCTCCTTTTCTAATCTGTCCACCCTAACCAGCAAATCCTCCTCTTTGGGTTCCTCCACCGGCCTGCTGATATGCAGAAGGCTTTCAGCTAGTTCTAAATACTTGTGGCTCCTTAGGACACATTGGGAAGCAGGGATTTTGGCTTTGAGGCTCTTAACTTTTCTTGCTGTTTAGGTCGCATCTTAATTCTTTCTTTTTAGCAGGGGGTAGTGGGAGCAGTGTGGGTAGGAGTAGGTATGAGGAGGGAGGTGGGATAGGATTCACCGGAGGGCAGTTGGAGAAATGGCGGTGAATCAAAAGGATAAGGCCTTGTTGTAAAGGGACAGCCCTAGAGTGGCTTTGAACTTCTCTTATGGATCTTCTCCAAGGAGTTAATCGGATAATGAGGAAAGATGATAATGTTATCTTCTACGAAAATGATTCAGAAAAATCAGATGTTTTTGAGGTATAGTCACATATCTTCCTTCAAGGGTAACATACCTTACCACCATTTTGGCTAGTTCAACAAACGGTTCAGGGATCGACTCCACCTTGAGGCCAGCAGTCACAAACTCAAGATTATCTCCCTCTTCCAGAAATTTCTTGGTTTCAACCACCCTGTCTACCTTTTTATTGAAGAATTTTGTGCCTTCCAGGCTAAGGCCCATGATCTGAGCTATGAGATCTTCTATGATTTCCATTTTCATGTTATTATATTTGACTATTCTGTTCTTCCAACCCCGGGTGAACTTGATAGAGATGTCCTGGTCGAAGCCTTGGATCCTTTCGATGAAATTAGACAGGCCCCCGATTTGCAGGTATTCCCACAGCTTCGTGTTCTCTTTCCACTCAAGGTTGTGGGTCGGTTCAGTTTTGCATGGCGGCCCCCCCCATGTTTCCCTTGCACCTTTTCCTAAGTTCTCAACTGTAAAATAGCTATCAATGTGTAGAATAGGCCAAACTTTGAATTGGAGTTTAAATCATTCCTTCCCGTGAAAGCCGATTTAATTATTATGCTACACTTGTTATTATTATCCCTCGCCTCAGCTTTCCTCCTATACCAAGGAATGATGACAGCCCCACCCACACAGATCGCAACAATCATCCAAATCTTTTATCTAAACATGCAGCTTGTTAAGTTGCATAAGGTAACAAATTTTATCTAAACAATTCTAACATAGTAATGGAATGTGTAATGAATATGCAGTAAAACTATAGAAATTGTGAAAGATAATAAGGGTATGACAAACCCTGACACTTAATCATGTAGAGGAATATTCTTCCTCACTCAATGGAATGTAATCTAAAGAATGGTGATATGATCATTAATCATTAGACTTCATTTCCTTATAAAGTCTACTATAGTTGAACCTATTTGGTTGCTACACCTTCTTTGAATGGTTAAGTTACATTATAATGGAACTTATGATGTTGTTATCCTGTTTCTTTTGGATATTCTATTTGTTAAGCCAAGTAAAACAAACATATGGAAAGCAATCATAAGTTAAGGAAGTTCTTTAATGACTAATTGAATCAAATATAGAAAAGAACTTATGGAGTGTTGGATTAGGGTTTAGCAGGGTTGTTGTAATCTGTGTAATAATCCAAATTAATAATGTATTAATAACCTCCTTGGGGTATGTACATCGTGATGAGGTATTTTCTGTAGGATGTTGGCACACGCCAACTACAAGAATATACCTTCAAGAAGACAAGGGTCTTCTCGAGGATACAACGTTGTAGTTGACATGTGGCAACACCCTTCTGCATTGATAATCTAGATCTACACACAAATAAGGACTTGAACTTAGTTTCTCTCTAGGTCAAGTTAGTAGCATGTTTAGGATAGGTAGTAGCTTTCAATGGCTTATGGTACCTTGGCACATCTAGTTGACTTAGGTCAACCGAGTATGCCCATATACCCTAAGACATTGTGAGCATCTTCCTATAATAAATTATGTTTCTAACCATGGCTAGGGTTAAACCTTGGGCAAGTGGACTGATGCTAGTCAGTAAATACCAATCTAGATAACATAAGAGTGAGGTGAAGGATGTATTCTGGAATGACAAGTATGTCATCTAGGAATAGTAACATGAACAGTATGTTGAAAATATTTGGCCAAAGTATCGCAAGTTGCTGGTTTCATTGTCCTATGTCACCTAGTTTAAAGTAACGTGATGTTAGATGAATATTGGTAACAAATATTCAGATAGGTTCTTTAAACAGATCACTCAGTACCCAGAATAGGGTAGGAGAACCAAGTATATTGTAGTATACATAAAGTATTCTATACTTTAAGTTAACATGAGAGATCAGTTGGTAATCGAGTCATGGAATGAGAGGTTGGTAGCATAACGAGTCATTACAGCTGCATATGGTTATCTATTATGAGATTGATTGGCATGGAATGTGTGTTCTAAATGATGTTTTATTTAGAATAAAGAACAATAAGTTGAAAAAAAAAATTCCCTAATTTCTAAATTCTTAAAATGGGAATGTCACATCTTAGTATCAGTGATGAAGGTTGTAGCTCTTTGAACTATTCTTTCCATAATATGATGAAACTTAAATTTTCTTGTAACAGAAAATGGCTAGAACAAGAGGAATTACTGCAAATAATCCTCCGCCTAAGGAAGGAGCAGTAATTGCCCAAAAACTCGATGATATCCTTGTTGCCCTGTTAGACACAAGAGATCATTTCGCTATACATGAACAACAAGTAAGGGGTAATAAGGAGGAAGAAGATGATGATAACAATAATTAGCCACCTCCTGAGGACAATCGCCAATGTTGGTGTTGATAATAATAATGTGAATATACCTGATTAACCTGAGAACAAAAAGGCTAGGCTTGTCAATTGAACTTACTAATGATATAAAAATGATAATTCCACCCAAGTTTGATAGCACCACATTAGGAGATGGAGGATGAGAATTGGCTTAGCGAAATAGAGTACTTTGTAATAAGTAACTTCTTATAAGAAACAAAAACGATATGGGGATACATATCAGCTTTCCCATGAGGCATCTTTATGGTGGGACAGTCTATAAGGCTGAGTTAAACATTGATGAAATTAATATCGCATGGGATCAATTTAAAGGTTACTTTGGGAAATGTTGGCTACCAAAACTTTACTATAATCAGAAAATGACTGAATTCCAGAACTTAGCTTAAGGAAAGCTAACTATAACTAGAGTATTAGGAGTAGTTTACTAAATTCCTTTAGTATGTACCTCAGTATCAAACTGACGATAAATTCAGGATACAAAAATTCATTATGGGATTGAATCCTATTATAGGAGGAGAGGTGGATGTTCATAACCCAACCATGATGGAAGGGGTTGTTGAAAAGGCCATAAGGCATGAATAGAAAATGAAGGTAACTTTTGCTCATAAGGAGGAAGTAAGGAAAAAAATTCTCAACTCATCTTCATCATCTCTTGCACCTACGAAAGGACCATGGAAGAAATTCAGAATGAAAAGTAAGTTTCCATCTAATAATAATAATAAAGTAGCAACAAAAAAGTTTTCTTGAAATGCACAAAACAACTTTGTCAAGAACAATATTTACAAATAGACATAAGTCTTGTGGGGGTCAAAATGATAACTCTAAGGGCTGGAAATAAACCTAAGCCTAGGAAGGGACCTATATGAGGATATTATAACTGTGGAAAAGATCATTACGCAAATCAATTGCCTTTGAAAAAGGATTATCATAATCAGCAGCAAAAGAAACACACTTCAGTAGCTAACAAGAAGGCTGAGAAGCAGGCCACGCCTATAGATGTTCCAGGTAATTTATTTGGTTTACCTATAACTATTATTTTTGACACCAGAGCTACTAAATGTTTTATTTATAGTAAATTAGCTTCAAAAATAAAAAGAAAAGATGGAAATGTGGATAAAACTTGGATTATATAGTATAGAAACAATGATGTTCATACATGTTACTATGTGTCTTTTTGGAGTAGTCCATGATGTACCTAACTTTTCTATTAAATTTGATATTTATGTTGCACCTTTGGGGTCTTATGATGTAATCATAGGTGTTAATTGGTTAGCAGAACATAAGGATAAAGTGGACTATTTTGAAAAATACATTAGTTATTTACATGACCTACAAAAAATAACAGAGATTCAGGGTGTTAAACGTGATATTTCTATTAGAAAATTGTCAGCTATGCAACTTAAAAAGGCCAAAAATAAAGGTTTTACCTTATATTCAGTAAAAATTACAGAAAAAACTAAAGAGAACAACTATGTCATGGAACGATATCTGACTGTTAGGAGATTTTAGTGATGTATTTTCTGGAAGAATTTTTAGGTCTTCCACCTAAATGGGAATTTGATTTCAAAACAAAGATCAAGCCTTAGAACAGATCCTATATCTAAGCCAGCATATCGAATGAATACTACATAATTAGTAGATCTAAAGGCTCAGTTGCCAGAAAATTTTGTCTAAAGGTTTGATCAGACCAAGTGTTTCACCTTGGGGGGCACCTATATTTTTTGTGAAAAACAATGATGGAACACTTAGATTATACACTAACTACATGATGTTAAACAAGGAAACAATCAAGAATAGATACACACTCCCTAGGATTGATGATCTATTTGATTAAATGCGTGGATCATCGGTATATTCTAAGATAGATATTCAATTTGGATATCATCCATTACAGATTAAGAATGAGGACATTCATAAAAGAACTTTTAGAATAAGGTATGGGCATTATGAGTTCATGAGGTTTTACCTTTTGGATTAACAAATGCATCTGTAAAATTTATGAACTTAATGAATAATATCTTTCAATAATACTTAGACAAATTTGTGCTCATATTCTTGGACAACATTATGATATATTCTAAAAGTATTGAGGAACACCAATGAGAATCTGAAGATAATTTTAGAAAGTTTGAGAAAAATATGGTTATATGGTAAGTTATCTCAATGTTCCTTTCTATGACACAGAGAAGTACATTATTTGGGACATGTAATAAGTAAGAAATATAATTGTTGTAGATGCTTCAAAAATTGTATCTACAAGTGAGTTTCCTGTACCAAAGAACGTACATGAAGTTAGAAGCTTCATGGGGCTTGATGGGTATTATAGGAAATTTGTAAAATATGTTTCTAAGGTGGTTGCACCAATAAATTCTTTATAAAAGAAGGATAAAAATGTTTGTTTGGAGTGAGAAATGTGAAATTCCATTCAAAACTTTGAAGGAATAGATAACTTCATGCACCTCTTTTAGTAGCACCAGATCCTAATGGAGACAATATATGGTGATAACTGATGCATCTGGTGAAGGTTTAGAAGGTATTTTGTTACAAAATTATCATGTCATAGCTCACGAAATTAGAAAAATAAATCTACATGAGTTGAATTATGCTCCACATGATTTAGAGCTTGCTGCCATTGTTCATGTACTACAAGTTTGGAGGCATTACCTGCTTGGTAAACCTTTTGAATTGAAAACTGATCATCTTGGGATGAATTATATCTTCACTCAGCCAAATCTTAATACAAGACAATGAAGGTGGTTAGAATTTTTGTCTCAATATGATTTTGACATAAATTATATCAAAGGTAAGGAAAATAGAGTGGCTGATGCTCTAAGTCATAGGAAGCATATTTTTATGCTTATAACATTGAGAACTCAATTTAAGGATGAAGTAAAAAGTGTTATGGAATCTGATTCTTAATTTCAACAAGTAAAGACAGAAATTGCTGCAGATCCTAGTGATATGAGGTTTAAAGGTTTTCACTTCGATAATGAAAGAATCTTAAGATTTGAAAATAGGGTATACATACCTTTGCTAAATGATTTGAGAAAGAAATTGTTAGCAGAATTTCACAACTCACCTTTTTCTAGACACCCTGGTATTACAAAAATGCTTGCTGATATAAAACAACAATATTTTTGGAAGGGAATGAAAAATGATGTTATAGATTTTGTGACACATTTCCTTGAATGTCAATGTGTTAAAGTGGAACATATGCACCCATCCGGTTTTATTGTATCCTCATAGCATACTGTAGTACAAATGGTAAGCGATAAACATGGAATTTTTACAAGGGTTGCCTATGTCAAGAAATAAACATGATGTTATCTTAGTAGTTGTGGATAAACTAACAAAGGTAGCACATTTTATTGTTGGTAATCTAAAGGATGATTCTCCTGTGTTAGCTAAAATATTTATACACACAATTTTCAGATTACATGGAGTACCTGAATTAATCATATCTGATAGAGATCCTAGTATGATGTCAAGGTTTTGGAAAATGCTTAATGCAGCTCTAGGGCACTAAGTTTAACATTTTAGTTCCTGGCGTTATCATCTGGAAACACACAGAAAAAACTGAAAGAGTTAATCAAGTTTGGAGGATATGTTACGAATGTATTGTATGGACCAGTAGTATAAGTGGGCGAGAGTACTTTCCACTAGTTGAGTTTGCATATAATAACACATATCATGCATCTCTTAAGATGGCACTTCAAAGCATTATATGGTAGAAAATGTAGAACCCATGTTAGTTGGGACAACATTTAGGCTGAGAGGAAAGTGGAGCTGAAATTCTTACTGAAATGGGAAACACAAGGTTAAAATGAGTCTGTGAGCGCTTGAAAGAGGCAACAAATAGGCAAATAGTTTATGTTGATTTAAAGTGGGTTGACAGGAAATTTGAACTTGGTGAGAAAGTCTTTCTTTGGGTTAAACTGAAAAATATATCTATAACTTTTGGCAAGGCTGCCAAGTTATTGCCTTGTTATGTGAGACCTTTTGAGATAGTTGAAGTAATCAACCATGTAGCTTACTATTTAGCATTACCTCCTGCTTTGTCACGAATGCATGATGTTTTCCATATTTCTTTGCTTAGGAAATATTTTTCAAATTTATCACGTGTTAAATTAGAATTCCATGCAGGTCCAAGACTCAGGAATAATCGTGGCTAAACCCCTACGAGTGCTGGAAACTCGTCAGTTACATTTAAGAAATCGTGAGATAATTCAATGTAAAGTTTAGTGGGACCAATTTAATGAAGAAAGTACAACTTGGGAAAACTTGGATGATATGAAAACTACTTTTCCATATTTATTTGATCAAAATTGACTTTGATGACTGATATAAATTTATGAATTTATCTTTATATGTCAATAAGTCTACTGATTATGGACAGACAACTATTAATTTATGAATAAGAAGCTATGTGAATGCTAATTTTTGGAATTTAAAATTTAGATATTGTTGTAGACATATGCTATGAAAGTGAATAAATTGATTATCTAGAATGCGATGATCAAAATGAGATAATCATCGGGACGATGATTCTTTTTAGGAGGGAAGTATGTAACACCTTGGACAAACTGTTATATTTCTCTTTGCATTAAAAGCGTTAACATGTGATTTTCTTAAATTAGGTGTGTTTCCTTGATGGTTGAAAATAATGCTTGTTATGGATAAATCATCTCTACTCTTGGATTCATTGGACTAAAATTATATGGTTTTCAGGAATCCATTTTCACTTCCCTCTTCCATGGCCGGATCCTCTTCTCCCTACCCTCTACCCTTGCATGGTCGTCCCCTCTACCCTTGTGTGGTCGTCCCCTCCCTACTTTCCCATACACACCTACCTCCTTTCCTTGTTGCGGGCTATGCCAAACCAGTCACTTTTTGTGCTGGTAAGTTCTCTTTGGTAAAACTTGGACGATATAAAAAATCTTTCCACTTTTCTTAATTATTTCAACTTATTTCTATTTTAAAAACTTCAAAAAGATTTTAAAAATATTTTACCCAAAAAACCTATAAATTTTTAAAGTATTATCTTTTATTAATTTTTTGAATAAATCTTGCTGATTTTGAACATAAAACTCTGTAAGTTTATGAATAAGAAGCTATGTCAAATTTGCTTTTTTTTTTTAAAACCATAAGTTTAAAAAAAAAAAAAAAATATCTGTTGTAAAACAAAAAAGTATGAAACTTTTAAAAAGTGAATTTTTTTTAAATTTTGATTATCTAGAATTTGCAATTAAGTTTTTAAAATGAGCCTTAATTCATTCGGGATGATGATTTATTTAATTAGGATTTTTTTAAGTTTGTAACACCCTCGACAAACTGTTATATTTCCTCTTTTGCATTGTAAGCATTAGACATGTGATTTTCTTAGGACATTATGTATGATTCCTTGATGGTTGAAAAATCATGCTTGTCCGTGGATAAATTCATCTATTCTCTTGGATTCATTGGACTAAAATTATATGGCTTTCAAGAATCCATTTTCACTTCTTGTTGATAAGCTGTAATTAGATTTTTAGGTTTGCAAACTTATCTCTTTTGACTGACTCATCCTTGGATCAATTTCAGTGATCCAAGGAATGCTTTAAATCTTCTTAACAGACTGAATGGTAAACTGACATTCATTGGTTAAAATACATAATAGACTGAACTTGTGTTTGTTGTAAATTCTTTATTATCTTGAAAGACCATGCTTGCATTTTGTCATGTGTGGTGCTCGGATCTTCTTGATTGACCTTTGTAGGGTGCTTAATGGCATTCAGGGAAAAAGAAACCTACTACAGGATCATTAAGAAAGAGAGATTGGAATGTTTCCTATATCTAATAAGGTCTATCCTAATGGGATTCGAGACTCAGGTAAATTTTCCTAACTCCTTCTATACCACTCTACGTAGGATGACATTCTAACCTATGTTGTTAATACTAAGTTAGTATGAAGGGAAATAACCTAAGGGATGCTAAGTTATTTCTAACCTATTGCCTAATACTATTTGGTTAAGCTATGTCCTAACCTAAGGTGGCAATCTATTTGATTGAAGGTTATATCCTAAGGTTATACTTTTAAATTAACCTAAGATCTAACCTAAAAAAATTGAATCTAACCTAAACTAATGGGTATGAAAGGGAACCTAAGGGTTGATTAGTAAGTTGGAGCTAAGCGGTGGTTCCTAAGCTTTTAATGAGATGTGATTTTATTTGATTTGGTTTTAAGGCATGGAAGTAATTCTAGTTTGGTAGGGGCTAGTTAAAGTTTAGTGGAACCTATGTGGAGGCATCACTAAGTTTGGAAATGCATGTGGAAATTCTATTTGGTCTCGCCAACTTTGGATGGCGGTGGGAAAGAGAGAAAAGTAGGAATATGTAAATTAATGTCATTAATTCGTCTCGGTTTTGGTGAGCAAACCTTCTTGGAAGGCATGCTGACATATTTGTTGGGGTTTTTTTGCTTTACATGCTTCATGATTTTTTCTCTGCATGGAGCTATCTAGTTCTTCGAACCAACAGTTTGATCTGCACTTTGTGGATATTTTTGATTTCTCTGACCTATTTTTGATTCGAGGAAAGTATATGAGGCATTGTGGAAAAAAGATTATGTTTGGTTGATCTTGCTTGGATAAAAAGAGGTGTTGGAAACTCGGCTGGAAGTCTTCTTCAAATTAGTAGAAGTACTATCAGGCATGATAGGCTCTACCCATTAAGATTTCTTACTTTCTTCTAAATGATTCATTAAAACAACTCTGCTCACTGGAGATATATTTTTGCATGATATGTCTGGTTATTTACTTGCATGCTTTCATGAAATCTATGTGGGTTTTGAAATATGAATCCTTGGCTATTAATGGTAGTTCTTGGGAACTTTCTCTATACTAGTTGTTAGAGGTTTGCATGCGAATTTGTATTGAAACTTTGTAACTTGTACTTGAAGCTATGAAAATTATACTTGAAGCTATGTAGCTTGTATTCGAAGCTCTGTATATTGCATTAGGGACTAAGGTTGATTAAACTGGCTTATTGCTTGAATGGTTATGAATAAGGACTTGAACTTAGTTTCTCTCTAGGTCAAGTTAGTGGCATGCTTAGGATAGGTAGTAACTTTTAATGGATCTGGGTATCTTGGCACATCCGGTTGACTTAGGTCAACTGAGTATGCCCATATACCCTAAGACATTGTGAGCATCTTCCTATAATAAATTATGTTTCTAACCAGGGCTCGGGTTAAACCTTGGGCAAGTGGACTGGCGATAGTCCGTAAAGACCATTCTAGATAACAAAAGAGTGAGGTTAAGGATGTATTCTGGAATGATGAGTATTCCGTGTAGGAATAGTAACATAAACAATATGTTGAAAATCTTTGTCTAAAGTATCACAAGCTGCTGGTTGCATTGTCCTATGTCACCTAGTTTAAAGCAACGTGATGTTAGATGAATATTGGTAACAAATATTTAGATAGGTTCTTTAAACAGATCACTCAATACCCAGAATAGGGTAGGAGAACCAAGTATACTTAGTATACATAAAGTATTATATACTTTAAGTTAACATGAGAGATCGGTTGGTAACCGAGTCATGGAATGAGAGATCAATAGCATACCGAGTCATTACAGCTGTATATGGTTATCTGTTATGAGATTTATTGGCATGGAATGTGTGTTCTAAATGATGTTTTATTAAGAACAGAGAACATTATGTTTCAATTTTTTTCCCCTTGTTTCTAAAGTCTTCAAATGGGAATGTTACAAAATGCTCAAGGAGATGGCCACTTGTATGGTTCACTCGAAATCCCTTTCTTTACAATATTGGGCCAAAGTAATGAATTGTGCTTGATATATTAAAAACTATGTTCCACACAAGGTAATAAGAGGGATGATATTTTTTGAAGCCTGGTTTGGACGTAAATCTAATGTCGTGAAATTTCATGTCTTTGGATCCAATGTTATGGCCAAGATTCCCAAAAAGAAATACAAGGCTTTAAAACCACAATCTAGACCTTGTTTTTTGTAGGGTATCCTGATGGCGTGAAGAGGTATAAATTTTTGAACCTTACTAATCATTAAATTTATATTAAGATAAGTGGGAAATTTGATGAGCCATATTTAAATTCTACTTCTCCACCCTTTGAGGTCCATATGATATCTAATTTTGATTCTGACTCTTTAAATGATAATGTTGTTGAGCATGCTCCCTCTCCACTTGATCCTCCTACTCCTCTTGACCCTCATGCTTTGGAGTCTTCCGATTTTGAAAATAGTGATAATGTGGAATTTTTCCCTTCTCACTTAAGTGAATAATCTACAAATTCTGATTGTGAATCAATCTTGAATCACCTCCTAGTCCTCGCTAGGCTAGGCAAAATTTACAGAGTGCAGGAGAATAGAAGGTATATCCTTCAGATGAGAGACATGTTCAATCAAATTTCATTGGACTTCACTCCCTATTTACCTCTAATTTTGACCCTCAATCTTTCTAGGAGGCTTCTGGGATTCTTGAGTGGGATTCTGCCATGGATGAGGAGTATTCCTCACTCATGAAAAATGATACTTGGGATCTCACCCCTCTTCTAAAAGGAAGAAAATTAATTTGGTGTAAGTGGGTGCTATGAGAAAATTATGATGTTAATGGAGAATTCAAAAATTACAAAGCACAACTTATAGCTACGGGTTTCTCCCATGTAGCTAGGGTTGATTACTTGGAAACCTTTACTTCAGTTACAAAAAATGAATTTCATTTGAATGACCCTCACCGTCGCTGCTAAAAATAGATGGAAATTCCACCAGATGGATGTTAAGAGTGCCTTCCTTCATGGGGACCTATAGGAATAAATCTACATGGAATAACCTCCGGGTTATGTCCATGAGCCCTCCCTTGTTTGTAAGTTAAATAAGTCTCTATATGGCCTTAAATAAGCCCATCGGGCTTAGTATTCCAAGATGGACTCCTTTCTACTTGCATCAGGGTTCAATCGGTGTCACTCTGACCCAAATTTTTACATTATGTGATAGGATGACTCCATGCTTATCCTCATTCTATATATTTACGTCTTTTTGATTACCGGAAGCTCTTCCTAGATCATTTATTCTGTGAATATTTCCTTGGCTAAAAAGTTCTCCATGTCTGACTTAGAATTGCTTCATTAATTTTTTGGGATTTAAATTTCATAATATAACTCAAGAATTATGATTTCACATACTAAATACTCCCTTGATTTACTAGCTTAGTTTCATATGTCTGATTTTAAGCCTTCTCCTACTTCTTTCCTTTCTAGGGTTGAGTTGGTTTATGATTGCTCTACCCCTATGGTTCATGGTACTCTTTATTGACACTTTATGGGGATCTTCATTTACTAGAATCAGACTCATCTAGATCTATTACATGTTATAGAGATTGTGTCCATATTTATGCATGAGTCCCATGAGTTGCATTGGAGAGTAGAAAAGAGGATCCTTCATGCTTTTTGTGCCCTTTTATAGATGGCATTCACTATCTAGGAGGGAAAGATTTTGATTTGATAAGTTTTACTAACTATGATTGGGATGGTGATCTAGATCATTATAAATCTACCTTAGGATAGAATTTCTCTCTTGGTTTGGGTCATGGTAGTTGCTCTAGCAAGAAGTAGAATACAATTTCCATATCAGCTACAGAGGTAGAGTACAGAGGAGTAGTTAATGCTGCCATGGAAGCTGTTTGGCTATAGGGAATATTGATAGAGTTCGGTATTCACTTTTGGAATCCTACTATCATCTATTGTGACAACATGATCACCATCTCAATTTTCCAAAATGTGGTTCAACATCAATGGAAAAATCATATCCATATGCACTTCATTTGGGAGCTGATTCATGATGACATCAACTTGTAGTATTGTTAGAATTTTGATCAGGTTGAAGATATTTTCATCAATCCCTTTACTGAGGTGTAGTTCTTCACTTGCGGTCTCTTCTTAGGGTGAGGTCCTCTATAGCCAACTATATTCTTTGGGATTTCTAGTCCTCTTTTCCTCTTCTAATTTTCAAGAGAGATGTTGTTTGTATATGGGTACCTTATCAAGCCTTTAGTTGTTTGACCCCATTGACACATCTTTCTTAGTTGTCTAGGGGAGTTATCTTTCCATTCTGACTTTCCGTGATCTCTACCTCAACTTTGATGAAGGGGGTGTTAGTGTGTGTGACTTGCCTCGTCATCACTCGGTGTCTTTTCCACCTCACATGGTGAGTCATTTCACTTAGCGAGATCATAGGTCATTAGGTGTAATTAAGGTTCCATGTGTCATGCACATGAGTTACACAACACTCTAATATATGTAGAGCTATGAGAATGAGTAGACCTATTATTTCATGCATGATTTTGCTTTGTGTTCAATTTCTTACTGATTATCACCGTTGGAGTGTAACCTCTTTGATGTGCATGAGGTTCCGTATTGATCCTTGTAGAATAATCTCACACTTACCATTGTCACCAGTTCAGTCATATTAAACTTCATCCTAAACCAAATTATTTATAGGGTTGGAGTCTCACAAGTCACCATGTATGACAACGAGAGCTCCTTCAAGAACCTAGAGATGCTGACACTGTGTAAGAAATTTTCCATCACACATCATACCACATCTCTCTATTTATTTCAAGCTAATGGATATGATGAAGTGACACATAAGAAATTGAAGTCCATCTTACTTAAGATGGATTAAAAACATAAAAAATATTGTAATTTACAATTATATCCCGTGTTATTAGATTATCAAACTAGTATACACACATCTAAAATTGCTACCCCCTATTCATTTGTTTTTAGGGCTAGGTTTTTCCTTCTATTGGAGTTTCATCTTCTTATCTTACAAATATCACTCCAAGGGCTTATAGATGAGAATGATTCTATGAAAGCATGCCTAGCTGCTTTATAAATTTTAGATGAAAATCATCTCAAATTTTTGTAACATCACGAAGTGTACACCACCCACATGGATTGAAGATACAATAATAATATTCATAAATGCCCTATTCAGGTCAGTGAACTTGTGCTTCACCATGATAGTTGGATATGCAAGAAGGCTGGCAAAGGATGTAATTTTTGACTAAATTACTTAGAATCGTATTTAATCACTGAGTATTTTAATAATGGGGTTTTTTACCTATGTATACTCAAAGGTAAGGAGTTTGTTTAGTTAGTCAACTCCCTTCACCTAAAGTAGTATTATGTTAAGTGTCATGCTTTACATTTACCTTTATTTTTCATCTATATTCTGTGTTGTCTCACCTCACCATGTTTATACCTAGTAAAGTTAATTAAAAGTGATATTTATTATGTCCTCTACATGATGTTTTTTAATCCTTAATATGTTGTTAACTATTTCACCTACATTACTATTTCATTACTATTATCTATGATGTTATCCCCATATTAAAACTTTGGTTCTTGATTGGTTAGTGTTGCAATTCCCTTCTTCACTAGTGAAACTTATTTGGGTGTAGGGGTTTCGATTTGTGTAAGTATCTAGTAGCTTGTTCATGACACATTTCCATACTTATATCTCTCTTCAATTATAAAACAATGGTGTGTCTCACCCCTTGAAATATTTATTGCATTCCCAAGCCTTTGGTGTTGATCACTTGTACCTTATTAGTTACACGAGGTTAGGGCATGTGAGATAGGTTTTTCTTTACTATCAAACAAAAATAAGAAGAAATACAATTGATCCACCATGTTATTTACCCTTGACATAATTTTTTAATGAGCCCATGCGTCTTCCTAGTCAGGAGAGGCCAACATTCATGGGTAATGCCCTTAATTTCTGATTTATAATACTTAGTGATGAGCCCATATGTCTTATAGGTCACATAGGGTGTATTATTCAAAATAAAGGAGAAAATCTATATACTATAAAGGAAAAAAAGTGAAGCAACGAGAGCTCCCAAATCCTAAAGAAAATCTAATTGTTTGAAATCAAGAAGAGACTGATAATCCCCATTTCTCATTGTGTCATGGTTGGCTACAATTTTTTAAAAAACTAGGCATATACATCTGCTCATTTTCCTTTTCTCCCCTAAGGGATTACCTAATCCTAATAAAAATTAATACTCGGTCAACTGATTAAGATTACATTATTTACCATCTTATTATCCTCTCCCCTCACTATGATTTCCATACATACATCCAATTTTAGTCACTTCCCCTTTGTTCCTTTATTTTGTAAGTGTTATATGTAGAATCACATGCCTTTATATCACCTACAAAATAAATATTTGGTGTATATTTGTATATGTGTTTCATCCATTGCATCATCATACACATAAGTGTAAAAGCTACAATGTTACACATCCATTTTGTTGCCCATTAGGTTACATACATCTATAAACAATAAAAAGCTAAAAACATGCATAATCAAAGGATTTTCATAGAATCATGTAAACAAAATTCTACTATATGTGTGAAGTTTGTACAATCTTTCATCACATTCACTTTGGAGTTAAAAAACAAAACATACAAAAAAGGTCATAGAAGTGCTTCCATGTACAGTAAATGTCAAAGTGTCTAATAAAAATAAGGTCACAAGTGTGACCCTCTAACTGAATGATGTGGAGGACTCTTGGTCCTCCAATTTTGTGATCTTATTGTGGAATGATGATGGCTCCTCAAATTTCTCTTTTGGTGTGACTTTATGCTCCCAAAATTGCACATGTGCCACATCAAGAGTATGGTAAAAGTCTGCGATGGTGATTTGAACAACGATGAAGTCCAAATATTTTCCCCTTTCTCTTAACATGATTAATTTGGTTTACTTATCCTTGTATAAGATTTTCCTATCTTTCCGAACCATTTTTTACTTGTTGCGAGGCTTCCATGACTTTAAGTCATGCAACCACCGTGACGAGTACACAACCACTGCAGAGGTTACTTAACCACCAAAATGGTTACGTAATCATTGGTCTACCTAGGCTAATGGTTGTGTAACCACCATGGGGATCCCGTAACCACCGGTCTGTATAGATGAGAGGTTATGTGCACATTTATCTGAGATTCTGAACAACATATTTTATACACATGTCTCAAGTTTGTGAGTATCTTTCTCACCCATTTCTTGAGTAGTTCACCTAATTTCTGGCTTGTTAGATATGTATTTAAATCCTCTTATCTATTTACTATTATTAGAATGTTGACTGCTTCTTTTTTCAATGATTTGGCAACTTCATGATTTCTATGTGTGCTAGACTTCTCCTCTGCCATTTTTTTTATATAAAAACCAAGTTTTAACCTGTATTATGGGTTGGATATTTTTGATTTGAATTGCATTGTTACTCTGCCAAAATCATACCAAGAAGTACACAAATAAATAAGTACATTGCTTTATTGCTTTCTATTTGAATTTGTGACCAGCTAGCGTACAACCAGCCTGCTCCAACATCTTCATGATTTCTTTTACAACCAACCAACTCTGTTCTCTAGATCTATTATACTCTCATCTCTAGAAAGGAAGATGAGGAGACCAAATAATCATCACCACACTTGGAAGTTTTCACAGTTCTATAATAACTAGGTTGTGGATGTACTTACAATTCTTTCAAAGATTTCATTTTTAGAATATTGTCATTAGATACATTTGTATTAAGAAGTAGAATTTATATATCATAAGAATATTTCTATTGATATTTTCTTCTGAGCTCATCCATGTGGATTTTCCCAGGAAATAATTTGGAGGAAGGTTATGTGCAAGATTTTCTTCATTTCTTCATCTTAGAATACCTGTACATTTTCACTCCTTCATTCCTAGATTTGTGTGCACACAATTTTTTTTTTGTTGATAACTTCTTCCTTGTTTATCCCTTTGGATCTGCAAGGGAAAGAAACTTGAGGAAGCTTATGTGTTTGTGCTTGTCATTTTAATTATTCTTTATTAGTTTTTTTGTGCATTTTATTTGTTTTATAAGGAAGTCTTAGGGGAAGAGGAAGTTGCTTATGAGAATCCTTATTTCCTCCTGTGATTCTAAGGTGAAGAAATTAGAAGTTAGATATCTATAATTACAAATTATAATAAATCTTTCTTTGGATTAGATTAGCCTCACATCCCACAACAGAGGAATAGCTACACCTGACTATTCCCTGTTTGTTTTATTTTAGTATAGAAGTAAATTTCTTTTATTTTAATTAGTTTCTTTATGTCTGTAGCTTTGTTTTATTTAATTCCTAGAAAAGAACAAAAAGATAGATTAGAAGTTAAAGTATATTCATTTAATTTATTTCTTTTAAATATTTATTGAAAATAAAAAATAGTAGATAACTTGTTTTGTTTCGTTTTAATTAAATTCTTGTAAATTAAAATTCATTAATTAAAAGAGGAAATCAACTTTCTTTTATTTAATTCAAGTTTTTTTTTTTTAAATTTAAAAATAGGAATTAAAGTAATTTATATTGAAAAAAATATAACTTCTGTTTCCCTAGCGGCCTAGGCAACACAAACTTAGATTTTAACCATCTACATTTTATCTTGCTTATTTGTTTTCATTTCTTCTCGATACCCACATGACCATTCTGAGTCTACTGCAACAACTTATTCAAATATTTGAACCGCTTATTAGACAACCAAACATTGAGTGAGACCAAATTGACATTGACCAAGTATTGCATCAATTAGTTTTTAAAGCCACACCCATGCCTCCTACAATCATTGGCTAACTCATTTCCTTAAAAGAAGAAGCAGATATTTCCAAGGAATATTAGGCTAACCAGGTAGAAAGGATTAAGCCCTAAAACCCTTGATTTTTCCTTACCAAATCTTCCATCGTATCTTCATGACCCTCTCCATCGAGGAATACACAGACGATGAATGAAAATTCCCTCATGTTCCATAACCGAGTTACATCTTGTTTAGTTTAACTGATATCGATACTGACATACACACTACAATCATCCTTGATTGTAACATCACCCCTACCAAGTTAGACAAGAATTCATTTCTCTCAATGAAAAAATATCCATTTTTCCAGTTGAAAACATTGATTTGCCTTGACTTATTTTCATCATTCTCACGTATCCCATGTAAAATCTATCCATATACCACACTATCATTCCATAAATCACATTCCGACTGCTATGGCACGACCTCGGGAGGTCGTGTGCATCTGAAATCATGTGCTAAAAATTTTTGTAAACCTGACGTGAAGGACTACTTCCTTTTTGTATCCTTTTATTTTATTTTATTTCATCTACCTTTCCCTCTCCCATTATTCTATGAGTGTTTATACACCCCCTGAATATGTCAGGTCAAGAGTATGACAAACCCATTTTGGGTCTTGAAGCTTATTATAACTAGGTGAGTATGCAATAGTCACCCTCATTAACTGGGTGGGTTGACAACTATTCACTAAATTTGCTATTGCCTCATATGCCCCCTCATCAGATCTTGAACACTAATTCAATGGTTAGGATTGAGGAGATAGATAAACCTAACTATTGCACAACCAAAATTATCAAAATCCATCAACATGGAATTTCTAGGAAAATATATTTTTTATCCATGGGTCTTGTCTAGACCTCATATTAGTATGTAGTATGTTTCCTTTTCTTCATATTCCCCACAAGACGATGAACTTCTTTTGCATCTCACCCAAAATAGTGGCCGCCTTAATTCTATAGAGGTATACTTAGACAATATGCAAGGATATTCAAATGCCCTTCTTTAGAACAATGCTACCACCCCCCTCTTAAGGAAAAAAGCACACATAAAAATACAGGGTCTACAAATAACCAATTTATAGCAGGCTATCATATACCTTTTTAACCCAATAATGTACAACATATGCCTAAAAAATATTCACAAATTTTAGCTGGCGATGTAATCTAAACATTGGTGGGTAGAATCAAGGAATTATAAACCACTCAAGCTTCACAACCTACACAATTTTTGGGGCCAAAAAATGCTTCTGATCATGTTCAAAAGAAAAACTATATCATTCCAAAAATCCTATCAACAACCGCCATCACATGCCTACTTGGGTGTTCCTAGACCTGATGACCTCCTTATAGGATCAGGCACACTAGGAATGACCCCTCATCCCTCTTATGCGTATCCTACACAAGGGTCATCTGGAAGTGCATTATCGGATACCACTCCTTTAAGAAAATCGATGTTCCCTAGTTTTACTCCCACAAGCTCATATCCTAGTGATATCCCCCTTACATTCATATGTATGCAAAGTCTCCTCATATGGATATGTACTCTTTCCTTAGTCCTTACACTCAACAAAAAGGGGTTCCTTATGACCCAATCAATACTTAAACTATTCCTTATCAAAAACCTGTTACATCTCCTCCTTCCCATCAAGGATATTCAATGGTCGAATCTTATATAGTGGGTACTTACTCTAAATATCTAAAAGAGTCTCTAGACTTTACAATATGAGGTGTCATGCTCCCATGGTCATTGGAAGATATTCCAAAGTTTAAGAGAGAAGGAAACCCCAATGCCCATATTAAGGCATAAGCTACAAAAATTAGATATTTACTCCCTTGGGATGCGGTCATTGCAAATATATTCCTAAAGACTGTTGAAGAGATTTCCCTCGACTGGTATTATAGAATCCTAGAAGTATCTATACATTATTTCAAGCAACTTGTATTTGAGTTCATTAAGGATTTTGATATGAACAAGCTATTGCGGACAAAGAACAAAGAATTCTTGCACATCAAGCAAGAGAAAAATGAGTCCACTTCCCTCTTCATTCAGAGGTGGAAGAAATTCCTTTATTCTTTTACAAACACTCCAAACATAGATCAGACAGAGCTCTGTGAATTCTTCCTCTTCACTTAATAAAGAGACTAAGGAGGAAGTTCAGAAGTTTCCCCTTCAGAGTTATGAGGAAGTTTTAGAGGGTGCACTTCATATTGACCAAGTGGAAATCAACAATGGACATAATACTTATGTCCCAAGAGGGAGGTTGGTCACCTCTACCCAAAACAACTCAAACTTTCTGAATGGTTGAAAAAACAACCAAGGACCCAAGGTCCTTAATCGGAACCATGGTGTCATGACAGATGGCGTTATTGACCAACCCAAGAAGCCAAATGTCGTGAACATTAACAAAATTAATAAAAAAATAAATGTAAATAACTAAAGGAACAACATGCCCACTCCTTCCATTAACGTAGTTAATTTTAGTCATCCTCCTACTTAAAAAGTTCAGGAAAGAGGCCCATGTCAATACCAAAATCAAGGCCAAAGGAATCCAAAATTCAATTACAATAATTAATATCATAATAACAATCGAAATTATGGACCACAAAAAATAAAAAATAGATACCTAGAGATTATGATCCCAACTTATATTGTGGGTTCCATAGAGTGATAGGTCATGACACTTAGACTTGTAGGGACTATAACTGAGGGAGAATGCAAAAATAGGAAGCATGAGGATCATACGATATGTCATGAACATTGACTGAATTTTAATCTAGAAACATGATGAGGTCCCATAAAGGAGCAAACATCAACCATAACGTGTATGTAAGGATTCAAAAAATGGGTATATCTTATTAAAAACTCAACATCTAAACCATCTCATAGATCTGAAGTGGTGTACATATAAAGGGTGGTGTATAACCCCCAATGATGTAATGATGACCTCTCAAGTGGAGAAGGGGAGTTACATTCCCATAATAGGAAGTAACTCCTAATGAAACATGATGCATTGATGCACTGAGGGAATCTCATGATGACTCGTAAAATGACACATAGACCTATGACCTCACCTAAGTGAGATGAATTTCCTAGTGATATGGAAAGTGAATCACACTAACACCCCTCTTCATCAAAACTTAGGATGAGGTAGTAAGTCAGAAATGAGAAATAGGTCCCGCTAATAAATCCTAATGAGGTACCCATGCACACAAGGATCTCAAGTAGTGAAGGAAAACACATTGGGAAAAATATCCACCATAATAAATGAAAACACACTCTCTATTCTAAGAAATATGCCAAAAATGGGTCCTATCCACTAAGGAGCCTTATAAGGTACCCATGCACAAAAGGGAAATATAAGAAGAAGAAGAGAGGAGAAGAGGGAGACTAGAGGAACACAAAATATTCCATGGACAAATCTAAACTATGAAACTCTAGGAATTCTCCCAGAAGAGTGTCAATGATGTGGTCCTTTTCCTCTAGATTGAAGAAGATTCACCTGTACCAAAATGTGTGCCTACTCTTGGGAAGGAAAGAAATGGAGTGCTATAATTCCATCCACTCCACAAAGGAAACCAAAGGAAACAATACAAAATACTCCAAGTCTCGTCCACGAAGTGTGACATAGGTTTGGAAAGCAAGCACACAAGAGATAAAGGTAATGCCACATGCATAGAACTATCAAAGTGAAGAAGAGGAACATCTAATGAAAGGATTCCCGAGTGATGTGAAGGTAATGCAACAACCCCCATAAAAAAAGAGGAAGTAAGAGCAAGGGTGGATCAATGAAGATCTCTTGAAAAGTGGAAGTGATAAGAGTCCCAAAAGGGGCACTCCTAACAAAGAATATGATGGACTCCTCTGAAACACCTATAAAAGGATGAGGAACCTATATTGCATCACAAGTAGAAACTGGAAAGATATGAAAAATTTCATGCATATATTCATCCCAATGAGGGGGCTAAAAAAATAGAAGAGTGATTTCAGATAGGTATGAGTCATCCATGCATGAAGGAAGAGGAGTGGAAAGGTCCTTGCACACTAGAAGTGGAAAGAAGCTGGTGCAATGACTATATGAGGATAAGAAGGAGACTATTGAATGTATGATGGGATGTGGGAAGTGTCAAAATTCTCTAGAAATGTGAGAGGAGGAAAGGGGTCCTCTGTATTAATCTCAGCATCAGAACTAGGAACAAAAATCTCATCATCTGAAGTAGAATCAAGCAATTTTGTTTCAATGGAACTGCTATCACATGAAGAACAAGAGGAGACAACTGGATCAATATCAGTAAAAACAATGATAATATGTGAATGGTCTCTAAATAAATAATGAAAGATGTTCGAGAGGTGGTGGGGAGGATCTGAGTCTGCCATGTGAATGTGGAGAGGTCTAGTGATAGATAACATACAATGACCAACAACATGGTCGTAAATGTTAAGAAATTCCTCAAGATGACTAGAATTAGTGGGTGTAGGAACTGACCCAAGAAAGAAGTGTGTAAGACCCTATAGGTGAAGTAGTGTTCCATAAAAGCACACCATGATGTATAGTTATCTCTCCCAAGAAGAAGTGGCGGAGGATGTAAAGCAATCCTGTGACGATCAATTCTAGAAAGAGCATCCTCCATAATACAGAATAAATAAATGCAAGGTACACAATGTAGTATTATTTTCTCACTCAAAAACCTAGACGCGATGGTACATCACTTAGAAATATATGAGCTCTCACCCAAAGTGTGTAAAGGTACCAGGTCCCTCTTTGTTATTGTCTTACCAAGGTGTTAACATGCATGTTTATAACAACCAAATCCCAAAGTGTATATCCCATTATAACAATCAAATTGTTGAGCTCAAATTAGAAACACACATAATAAGTAAACATACAGATCACATAAGGATTAATACTAGATTCACCATATAATATCCATGAGAAGTAACATCAACAATATATATCCATCCAAAAAGATCCATTATATTACTTCATCACAAACCAATAGCTGAATACATACAAATAACACTATCATAAGCTATGCGCACTCATAAACCAACAACATAATTCTAACATATACAAATTTTTATATCAAAACCATGCAAATAAACACACACACACACACACACACACACACACACACACACACACACACACACACACACACACACACACAAACACACACACAGAGGGGTGGGGACTTTCCCTTCACCGCCTATGCACTCTCAAAATAGGCTGCATGTTCAAAATAGCCATGCATCACTTACAAAGGTAATTAAGAAGCATGCAAGATTAACTAACAATAGATTACCTATAATTAACTTTATACCCAATATTAATATTAGATCTGACTTTGCATGATGCTTAATCTTCCAATTGCTCCAAAATTATCCATGGATTTATCTACAAGTATTCTTGTTATTAGCTAATGCATGCTTTGCACTCAATCCTATTCTTATCCCGTAACATATAAGATGGATAAATCCCAAACTCTAACTTTCCCGAGCACTCCCTTTCTTTCCAAACTGATGTGCACACCTATACTCCCCCTTTCTATGCTCCATCTTCCCATGTGCTTATGATACTTAAGAAATATTTTACCTGGTCAACATTACCCCACACTAATGTCATTACCGCCCTTGAAAATGGGTGATCATACCTTATCTCTCCAAGAAAACAATAAATAATGACTTTACACAATAAATGAAATAATATATAACACTTCACTTATCAATGTGCTATTTGGCTGCAAGAATCAAAATCTCAGGGTACTCGTTCTTAATGTTCTACTTCCAGCTCACTCTAGTGACTGAGTCCCTTCTTTTCCTTTTCAGGTATCTCTCCAAAGACACCTTGAATTTCATCCAATGTCATGTCTTTCCCCTTGTTCTTTAAAACTCTGAGAACATTTTCTAGGGATGAAATCATACCATCCATTACATCCATTATTTCACGCTATCATCTTTCCAAGTTCCTTTATTCGCTCCTTGTGAGGATCTTGGGCTGCTGTGAGCGCATCACACTTCTCTGCTAACAATGCCAACCTCTCCTCACATCCCAAAGTTTCATTCTTCTTTAAAAAAATGACTTCATTCTCCTCAACCAAAGTCCTTATCTTAATGATTAGCTCTGGGTTTGCACACATGTTTAGCACCAGATCTACCTTTGTCAATTATTTCTTAGTGGTTTACAATAGGCCATCATATTCAACTATCTTCCATGCAATGTTCTTATTTGTCTTTTCTTTCTCTACTGTAGATTCTTTCTCTTTCTATGCAGTTATCACTGTGGTCTCTTGTGGCACACCCAACTATTTATTGATCAAGAGATGGACACAATCCTGCAAGAAGTGAAAAGAGGACTGATATGTATACTCCATTTATTCATCCATGTTTGAATGTGCGTCAGTAACCTCCTTTCCCAACTCTACCAAAAAATACAAAATTTGTTGCCTCTTCTCCTTGTCCTCCTCCACCCTCAGCTAACTACTCTACTTTTTCTTTCAAGCTCTTATTTTACTCCATCACCTTGAGTGCAGTGGCCTTGTATACATTCCTTTGCACCACTTCAACTTGCATCTTTGTTAAGGAATTACTTCCTGTTCATTTGTAAACTCTATGTGCTTAACTATCCAATGTGTGGCTATAAAAATATTCTTTATCTTCCTCTTGATGTATGCACCATCATTGATGTCTAATTTAGGATCATCCATGTGAGTTTTCATACTCCAAGATAACTATTTGTGCGTGTGTATATTGGCTGCCTCTGGATCCATTAACTCCCACCCATATGTTTTATCAGGCTCCAAAGTACTCAGAAACCTGATGCAAATAATATTAGAGGGGTCATCAACACATCCAAGTACAAGTTCCTTATAAATTTCTCCATCTTTACTCTTCCCAGAATGATGACCCTTGGGAATGTGTACTTATGCATCCAAACTTGTACCTCCACCTTTTGAATATTTGTATTCATTAGTAGGTTCACCAGAAGGTTCACCCTTATCCTTTTCTTTCTCTA
Source organism: Taxus chinensis (assembly GCA_019776745.2). Classification (NCBI taxonomy): domain Eukaryota; kingdom Viridiplantae; phylum Streptophyta; class Pinopsida; order Cupressales; family Taxaceae; genus Taxus; species Taxus chinensis. Next base: position 347,936,910 of record CM034151.1, read on the forward strand.
CTTTCGTGGCACCAAATTCCTCTATAGATTGCTACATTTCATTTTGCTAGGGATCTTTTGTATCTAAATCAAAAATTGGATTATCCTTGATAATATGTGCGCTTTCATCTAATTTCTCCTCTTCACTCTCTTTGGTGGGAACATACTTGTACCTTGAGAGGAGAGGTCCTAGGTGACCTCCTTGATGGCTACAAGGGTTCCACACTTTCATTATGTGCTCTTGTTATCCTTAACACCCTTCTAAATCCTTGATATTCAGTGCCCTCTCTTATCCCTAGGTCAACCACATCCTCCACTTCTCTTATTTCTACCTTAGGAGGGGGAGACCTCTCACATTCTCTCTTCTACCCTACTGTTGGCTACCTCCACACACCATGATCTAGACCACCACTATATTCCTCATATTCCTCTTCTTCTTTATCATCTGAGTAGGGAGGATCACATTGATCATCCTGTAATGTGCCCACAATATGTTTCCCTATTGGAAACTTAGGAAGCTTAAACTCATATTCAACATATCTTCTATCAACCAACTTGGGCTTAAGGTAAATGTATACCTTGACCGAGTCAAGTTTCCCTACTTCCAAAATCATTGAATTGATACTTATGTCATCATATATTAATTTATTAATATATGCAAATTTACTTGGATAAGTTTACATTTTTATGAGAGTATGGTACTCATGGTCCACTTTATCTACATCAAACCTTAATCTGTGCACATTAGAGAACTTGTTCAACAACATCTAGAAATAGCACATAATGAAGGAATATCGGAGCTTGCACCAAAGGCTCCACTTTCCATCCTTCATTCTAAACCTGCCTATATAAAAGTGTTGATATGTAATGAATTGGTCCCACTTCTCTAATACTAAAGGAAGGTCTTTGGGTATTCTACATTCATATTCAAATGCTTTACGTAGATGCTTGTACCAGAGCTCTAACCTTTACTTATAAGGACCACTCATGGATCCATAATATGTGTATTTTACAAATATTACTACCAAAGACTTTTATCTTTTGGGAACTACCAAATTTTGTCCGTTGGCCCATCAAGAACCCCAATTTTTACAAACACAATGGATAATAAAATGACAGCAAAACTTATCTTGTCCCCATGGTGCACTTCTTCAATTATTGTTTCAACAATGTAAGAAGATAAATTATATTCTATTCCCTCTGACATATTCTTAGCAATATGGAGCCATCTTTTTTTTACTTGGCTCCAGCGCTCTTGGTTATTTAATTTGGTAAGGAGGTGTGCAGCAGCCTAAATCACAAGGTGATTTTCCAAGTTATTGATTTCCATGGTGTACCCCCCTTTTACATAAGACAAATCTGTAGAGGTCACTTCTATGGCCTCATCATCTTTCAAGTCATTACCAATCTCAGTTCCCGAACTCCTTAGGCGTATCAACCTTCCAATAAAGGGCACAGTGAGTCGCATCCGACTGCAAAGTAGAAAAATTCCCCATGGACTTGGGACATACACCATTGATACAACTTCTCTGGTTTACCAAAATATGACATCTCATACAACTACATGACCCCAATATTATCCAATAGCTTCTGTCCCATGTCGTTGTAGAGGACCATGTATTTCTCTGTTCTCAACTTTGTCTTCACTACTAGTGCCTTTTCCAAGTCATCTTTTTTATCCTTATTGCGATGACTGTAATAACTTAATTTTCTATGTTGGATGTCTAACTCAAAATCCAATATCATTAGGACGCCCTTAGGATATTACATCTCTAAAAAAAATGACACGAGTGTGTCTTCAACCTCTGCTTCCACCTCCTTTTGCCTCCTAGCTCGGGTAGCTACTCCTTGTGCTCTTTTGGGTACCATTGCAATAATAAAAATGTCTTCTTGCACTTGTTTGAATGTTAAAATTCAAACCCGCGTACCCTAACTTTTCCTCAAATCCTAGCTCACAGATTTATTCCTCAGCACATCTTCTCTTTTCTCAAACAACCTCTCTAATAGAGCTCCAACTAATGTCATACACAAATCTTTCTGGTTTGATTTCTGTAATAGCTCCCCATACACTTCCACACTCAAATATCTCTTCGTATCACTCTTACATAACTTGAACATTTCAACATGCAAGGTAAAAAATGATATTGCAACTCCTTATATAAATTTTGTAAATTTTCCCACATTGATTGCTCTTCACCAACCACTATACTTAGCATTAATGATGCTTATGAGATTTTTCTGCACCCCAGTCATAACCTTCTGGTGTGCCACCTACTTCTTGGCCACATATTTCCTTACGCCCGCCTCCATACACCAAAGTACCTATCCAATGCTGCTACCTACCTTGTGTTACAATGTGCGTCCATCCATCTATGCGTGGTTTTCAACGTGAGAAATATTTTTAAAAATCCCTTTAATATGAGAACCTGTAATGCACACTAATATGTAACATAACACCACTAACTTATTCTTTCCAATCCACCAGACAATAAATTATGCCCAGTCCTCTACACATGAATCCAATAAATAACAATCAATGACTGGCACATAACTGTGCTTATTACAACACACCACAAAACTAAATTGAAAAAGAATAACAATGTTAAAGGGAAACACATATAAAGAAAAAAAATGAAAGGAAATATAATCTAAATAGAAATAATTTATTATTAAAAAACACCAAAAAAACTATTTTATAGTAGGGCTTCAGCCTAATCCCATTAAAGTAACTAGGAAATAAAGTTCCATCCAACACCTGTAACTGAAAAGTGCTTGATTCTAATATCTTTGTTACAACAAAGAGTCCTAGTCAATGAACTTTAAACTTCCCAGGGTGGTACAAAAACTTTGAATTGTACAGAAGAACCATCTTTCCCACCTCAAATTCCTTATTTTGAATATGTCTATCATATCAGGATTTCTATCTTGCATTTTCTGTCTGCTGGCTCCATCTTTCAATGGCATGCCACTCATTTAACTTCATCAATGCGCTCTTCAATAATGTTTTCATCATCTAATCCACTTACACACATAATACACATGGATGGAATCATAAATTCAATATGCAATAAAACCTCTGTGCCAAACACCAACTAAAAGGGTGTGGCTTTATTCAACCTCTTGTATGTTCCTGTATGCCCAAAGTATAACATAGACTTTATCATCCCAAGCCTTCCTTCCAACATCACAAATATTTGTCAATGTATGTCATAATATCTTGTTGAAAGCCTCAATAGTACCATTGGACTGTGGATGATAGGGGTTGTGTTGTGTTGTGACACCATAAATTCAACCAATAATATTCTAATAGTCTCATTAAGGAAATGAGTGCCCCTATCACTTGTAGATCTCAACAGACATCCATATCTGCTAATAATGTTTACCCATAGAAACCTTGCTGTTGTAGCTACCGTACAATAATTTGTAGGCACTACTTCTTCCCACCTTGTAAGATAGTTTGTATAAGTTATAATGTAACGCACGACAGTAATATGTGTGGGTGGGGAAATAGGACCCACAAAGTCAATCACCCATTTCTCAATGGGTTCAACACTTGCAATAGACCTTAGAGGCATCTCATCTCTAGATACAAGCTTCCATAGGCACTGATAATGATCACATGTCTTGACATATTCTTTAATATCCTTGTATAAGGTTTCCCACCAAAGACCAACCATCAGAATCTTGCATGTGATGAGATCTCCTGCCTAATGACCTCTTGTAATTCCATCACGAGCTTCTTCCATAATTGCCTCACATTCATGCTCTAGTACAAACCGAAGAAAAAATTCATCACGACCTAACTTAGAAAACTCACAACCTATCTATTGTCAAATTTTTCCCTCTTGGATAAAAATTGGACAAACACCCTGAGGGCCCACTTCCTGGGAGCAATGGAAAGGATGATAGAATTGATCAATAATGTCTTATAGGGGGATTTATTGTGTTTCTATTCTTTGAAAGATCTATGGCTTTAGGAAAATCAAAATTCAATACATCAAGCTCTATTTTGATGGCCTGTGTTGATAGCTAATAGCTCAAATTCAATATTAGCTATGTATTTAAATGAGTGCTAAGTTTTATTATGGTTTATTTGAGCCAAAAAGGAAAGATATGTCTAAGGATCCCAACACTGGTTTTAACTCAATGTGTAAGTGGTTGGATATTTTTGTAAGGACGAATCATGCCAATGGAAAATTGCATATCGTAGGTCGAAGAAACTCGGATCATCGAGTTGAAACCATGAGCTCATTGAATTGAGCTAGTCGAGAATAGTTCACAGGGTGAAAAGGTGATAAGATTGCCTTTCTCAAGGCACGGATGGCTAAAATCAATGTCTAGACTCGAGATGACATAGGACCCAGGGTGTAGAGATCCCATGAAGAATTTGAGTTGACGTGGGGTAACACAATGTGTAAGGAAAGTTTTTAGATGTGGTAACACAACTTGAATATTAGATCAGATATGAAAAACCAATGAGTTAAGATGCAGGAAACCAAGTCGGGATCTACAGGGTTATCACAGGAGCTCAGCATTTGGATGGATTAATATCACTTGGGCTACTCATAGATTTGAGCGAGAATGAGTGAACCAGAGAAGCATCCATGAGGGGTTAAAACTCAGGTGACTGATTTGGAGCTAATTTGATTAGTGGAGGATAGTCATGTTTTACATTAGCAAGCTCATTTGAAGAGTTGGCTCGAGATATTACAATGGACCAAGTGTGAGTAAGATTTATTCGAATGATGAATGAGTTTGGCTAGGATCTTATATCGCTTGACCAAGCTTCAAAAGGTTAGTAGTGAAGGATGAAATTCAGGGGCTCATCCCAGATGGAGCAGTGCAAGTTAGATCCACATGAAGAGGAGCTTGGGTTAAACGACGTGTTGACTTAGCTCGCTCATATAAAACAAAGAGACTAAGAAATCTACAAACTTGGCCATGAGAGGCCATGCGGGTCTCTCTGGAAATGCAGCAGATAAGTGAATCTCGTAGGAGAATTAAATATCCAAGTCAATCAAGCTGAGTTGAGTCATGTTTTCGGAAGTGTTCTTCGGAGTTACCTTTTTTGGAAAATTCCTTTTCAGAAATTCATAGTTTTTCGGGCTCGAAGACGTTAGGCAAGTTGGTAATCTTTGAAACCCGAAGTTCCAAAACTCTAAATTTCAGAGTTTCAACATTTCAGGATTCAGAAGTATGTGGTTTTGGAGATTTTAGGTTCAGAGAAATTGGAATTGGAGCATCCATGGGGATTAAAGCTCATTGCATGACACAACATGAGGTGAGACCATGGAAGTAAGATAAAGTGAGGTTATTCAGAGATCGATTGAGTTTAAATTTATTCTATGAGGAGTCACGAAGCTTGTTCAAGACCAACTTGACAAGCTTGGTAGAGAAGGAAAATTGGGCTCGGCTTGATACACACAAAATCGGATCCATAAGTAAAGGGGCTCGGATAAATGATGCATTGACTTAGATTTCTCACATAAAAAAAAGAGGCTAAGGTCTCAAAATTGGCTGAAGAGACCATGTGGGTCATCAAATTAGATGGATAATAATGTTCGTGAGATCAAGGCCATATGAAAAAATTTCAAGGTCAATTGCTATTCAAAGAGGGCTTGGCTTGATACATGGAAATAGGCTCGACGTTCATGATAAGGTAAATATGAGGACATGCCGTGGTGATAAGAAAGCTGAGTGGTGCCTTAGAAAGTTCAATGATGAAAATGAGACTGATTTTGCAACATCAGTGATTCAGGAGAGTAATGCATAGGAGCAACTCATGGCTCAATGACAATTTTTTGCAAAGTTAGGTGAAAGAGAACTCGATGAGCTCATAGAGAAGGAAACAATTAAATGAGACTGAGTGAGTCAGCCATTAGTTTGAGTGGAGTAGATTCGGTGGGTTTCGCCACAGTGAAGGGTAACACAACTATCGTTATGGCTTGTCAGGTCATACAAATGCAAAGTGAGTAGAATTGACATATTGCTCACAGACACAGGGTAGAACATAATTCGGTAATTTGTTTCAAGAGATGAATGGGAGATGGATCAAGAATGGTTTGATAAGGAGATCAATTTATGTTACAGTGAGCCTGGGAAACATTAAATGAATATGGAAATGTTTGTGATGTTTCAGCTTTCGAAAGATAGTTTCAAACATAGCCCTTTCAGGATTTTGGAATGTTTTGATTTGGAACTCACCACCAGGTGAGTTGGGAAATTTGGAGGAAATTTTCTGAATCCTGAAATTCCAAAACTATGAATTTTGGAGTTTCAGGTTTTCAGGAATCGGAGGTTGCGAGACAGTTAGATCTCGGTGTGAGTTGGGGTCTTCGGGTTTTGAAACTTGAAGTCACGTTATAGGAAAAGACACATAAAAAGAGGAATTTTCCCTTCATGCAACATGTTTCCGAGTTGACCAAGTCATTAGTCAGCCAAAAATCATGGGAGGGACTCGTTTTAGAGTAGAGGTGATGGACGTGTTAATAGATGGAGAGTCATGATGTTCGAGATCTGCTAATCAGGGTCTACATGCCAGTGGCTCAACTGAGCCATCACATATTTCCATGGAGTTTTCCGAATCATTTGGTGGTTGGTCGATGTAAAGTGGGAGAGACTCAGTCGATGCAAATTATGTGATTACGAGGAGTAATTCGTGGAGCTAGCCTAGGGAATCATGTGAAACTTGGTCTTCATTTTTGGAGCTCACAGATGTATAATCATAACCGCCAATGCAAATCATTAGGATGATAGTTAATGTAACACTTGGAGCTATGTACAAGTCATGTCAAGTCAAATGCATGAGTTTTGGTGTACGCGGTGAGTGGTAGTTTATTGGATAAGTTACTTGGTTGGTAGGAGGAGTTTGTTAAACCTAAATGTGCCATGAAGATCATAATCATCGGTAAGAAAGGAGAGTTATTTACATGTCGTGTGATAAGATCAATTCATCTCCAGAGTTAGGTAATAAATAAGGTGAGATTGACCAAGTCATGCAGGACATGACTCACATAGTCATACGTGGATGAGCTCATTCGAGCTAAGATAATAAAATAAGTGCTCACACAAATTTGATGTGTAATGGTGAAGACATATGGCTCACTAGGTGAGTTATGTGGGATCATTAGAAAATAAGATACCCTGTCATACAATGTGAAGTCTTCAACACTCAAATGCAATGGGGAGTTAAAGTAGAAAACCCGACTAATGAAAAATTCGATCATCAAAGAAAGTGGATGACTCGCTAGCGAGTCGTTGATCGAGTTGGTTACGATTGCACGCCTAGACTCTTTCCAAATGCAAATCTCGGTCCCACTATGAAATATTTAGATTTCTCAGAGAAACATTAAAATATTATTTTAATTAAATGGAGGTAAATTTAGGTTTTTAATTTATGTAGCATTACGAAGACATTTTCAGAGAGCTAATGGAGCATAGTGTCCCAGAATTATTGAATAGCCACAGGCAAGTTTTCTCAAAAGACTATAAATTTCTCCCGGAATGTCCATTTTTTTTACAAAAATGTATTCATTGGAACCGGGAGAAAGAGAACTACGCCATGTATCCTTGAGAATATAGATTTTCAGAAGTTTTACATTCTATAATTGTAGGTTTTCTTTGTTCCTTGGATGATGCCTCGAAAGGTGGAGGTGCAATAAATGAGCAAACATGGCCAACAACAATGATTAATTATTTCCTACATTCTGGCCTAGATTCTAGGATTTCTTCCTTCTTTCTCTCAACCACTCAAGGTTTTCTATAAATGTAAGTTGGAGGTTTGTTCCAAAGTGTTCCAATAGGTCCCATAAGTTGGAGGATTAGACATTTTCCAAGCTTCCCCTTCTTTTCACAATCTGTGAATTTGCAGGCTCTCAAGCCTTTCTTCTCGAAATGTAATGGAAGCTTATGACATTTTTACCTAATGTAATGATGCATTGTGTAAGTGCTTGAAGTAATGAGAATTATGCTTTGTGTTCATATAAATGTCCTTCCATGATTTTTCTACTTTTATTTGCCTCTCTCATGTTTTCAGGTGAATAGTGTAAGTTCATGTTTCCATTGCAGGTTCGTGGATTTCTGTGCTTATCAGGTGGTGAGATATTGCATGCAACTGAGTTGTGGTGCTTGTTCACACTTCTCAAGTTTATCCTTTTTCACTGGGAAATTGGTAGTTTGTTTTCTGATTGAGTTTAACAAAGGAACGTCTGCCCTGATTTGTGGTATCTTATACCCTTTCTAGTTGCGATAGGTGAAGGTGATTAGTGATGCAAGCATCCATCCCACATTAACCCTTCCAGATGTTAAAAATCCCTTAATTTGGTACATCACCACTTCTAGTATAGATTTTATTTCTTTGCATTATCTCTCTCTAATCCCATGAAATGTTAGCATAAGACTAGTTAGCCATTTTTCTTGCATTAGAAGTAATGTTGCGTTTAGTTTAGGAAGAGGAATCTGGCCTTCTCCAGAGGTTCACCTCAAGCCCAAGTCCCAAAAATTGAGAGGTGATTCCATGTGTCCCAATCACACTGAATGTTGTGATTAATTTTAGGCCATTCGAGGGGTGCAGTGATTTGGAGACAACATTTTTTGGCACGCTTGGTGGGACAAGAGACACATCTCTCATAGGTGTGCATATTATGTTCACTTCATTTCATTAAGTTGTTGTGATCTTAGTGAAATTTCAGCCTTAGGAAGTATACCCAAGCACAAATGGTGACTCCATTGGTCTAAGTACCCTACTCTCTGTGTTGCAGATCTTCATTTTTACCCATTTTCCATCTAGTTTTCTTCCATATCTTTCCATCTTGTCCCATCCATGAAGTTGTTCAACCATGGCTTCATTTCCACAGTGGAATTCCTACTTGCAGGAATGACAGCTCTTTCCATCTTCAATCTATTTTAATCCACCTCCATCTCCATTTTATGATGAGAATCAACAGTATGCATATCCCTCTGACCAAAGCCATGATCATTTTTGTTTTTCACCTAAGTATGCAGATTTTCAAGGGCAGAAACATGCATATGATGGAGGATATCCTACAAATTATGATGTAAGGTTACATCTTAAAATATAGAAGATGGAGGTAGGCATGGTACAATCTAGAGACACAACTCAAATGAGAGCATTCAAGAATGGTTTCAAGATAGCTTGTCCATGGGTTGGCCCTATGCTAATTTTTTACAACTTGTAGGGAAAGATTGATTTTATGACTGAAATGTTGCCTCATCTCGAGGGTTGGATTGAAGAAATAGAAGCCTATGAGTTTGATGTAATGCAATCCTATCAATGGGTTTATTCTGCAGTACCACCACCTCAGGGTTCTCTTTCTATATCTCACTCAATGTCATTTTAGTCCAAACTTCAAATTCCAAGTTTTTCACCATTAGCACATGCTGAGAAGTCTTTTCCTTCACCTCCTATTCCTCCATTCCATCATGAATCTTCCATGTCTCATCCTTCTAAAGTTCCCTCCTTTCTACAAGAGCCATCAAGACAAGAAAATGAATCTCTTCCTCAAACAGTGAGGGAATCAGTTAAATCCCAACCCGCCCCTCCTCTTGTATTCCCAAATCCATTTTGGGAAGAGAATTGTCAAGAAATGAGCAAATGGGAGGGGTATATGGTCAAAGAGAATAGACAAGGAGAACATGCAGATAATCTGAAGAAATGGGCTGAAAAACTTAACATCAAGAAAACTTCGTTCATGATTAAACCTTCTGTAGAAGTTGAGGCTCAAGAACAAGCAGAACAAACTAGTTTTGTACCAGAAACAAATCTAGAGTTGAACGAAGTGGATCAGCAGTCTACTTGTTTAGAATGTAGTATGCATGTTGGCTCAATTCCATCAAAGGAGTTTGAATCACCAAAGGTGGTAGAGTCTATTGGAGGAGAGGATGGGTAAGATGAAGAGGAAAGAATTTCAAGCATATAAGGTGATTCTAATGAATGCAATGATCTTACTTGTCAAGCATGTCAAGAACTTGCTGCAGTTGTGGAACATTGTAGCAACTTTCCAACATCATCATAAAATGCAACAAATGATCATAGCAGGATTCTTTCCATAATGGACTCAAAAGTTTCAAGTATACATTATTCTATGCAGGAAGTTACAGATTCTTCCCCTTCCTCATCTTTTCAAAACTATGTTTTCCTAAATGAATTTAATCTTGCAAATTTTATGTTTGAAGATGAGGAAGGTCATGAAGAATCAACTGCTAGTTTCCAGAAACATCATAAGGAAGTTTGAACCCTTTGCACTGTCAGAGAATGAAGAAGTATATTATCTGTCAAATCTGGAGGAATATTTGGACGCAGAAGAGCCTATAGAAATACCCATTTCTGAAACCAATATAGTTTCAAGTTATCCTTTAGAATTTAAATTTGAAGAGTTGGATCCTCTACAACGTTCATTTAATGAATAAAGAGAAGAGCATGTAGGAGAAACTAAGTCAACTTTAAAGGTTTTGGGTGAAAATGACATCATTGAAAGTTCCTTGCTTTCAATTGTGAAGTTAGACTTGTTTGATCAACAAGTAATGGTGGAAGGAAACCAAGGAGGTATTACTTCCCTTAGTTATCCCTAAGAACAATAGGTGAAAGGATTTGATCTTGCAGGTTTCATGTGGGACAAAGAGGTTAGATATGCTGAACAATTGTGCCTTCAGATGAAAGTAGAACTCCTATGTGAGCAATGCTCTTCAAAAACTTACAGATATTTTCAAGTGTTTCCATCAGAGGTTGTAAGTGACCCAGAGTGGTTGCCTGTCAAGGAGGAAATCCTTATTGTCAAAGATGGGAAAAGGAAAGAATGAGATGTTTCTGCAATACCATCTATCCAGGTAGAAGGTCAGTTGTTTGTAAATGGGAAATAAGAGGGAAATCAGGTAATGAATATTCAAGGATGTCTTCTGCAAGACTATGCTTTGTTAAAATTGAAGTTTAGACAAGCATAGGAATATTCAACGGTGTTAGACCATGCCCTATCAGGTACCTAGCTTCATTGAAGCTAGAAGAGAAGCCAAAAATAGTCACATTAATTTTAGAATGTGAGGATGAGTTCCAAAATTATGAGGATCAGTTACAATGCCTTCTATAGGACAAATGCAGAACAAATAAAAGAGGTATTATTTTCTCTTTCCAATCGATGTCTCGGTGGAACCAAGTGGAGAATTAGGCCTATTTCAATTTTTTACTCTCATCCTCATCCATGTCCATTGTCACATCATTTGTGTGGAAATCCATTATGAGGAAAGGGAGATATTTTTCACAACCAGTTGTAGGGTTTGTTTAGCTCGCCTGTGCTTTCGGTTAGTGTAGGGTAGTATAGGTTTGCTTTTAGCAGAAAAAGTGCATTGCACACTCTGCATGTTTTCCACTTGGAGGCATGTATGGTTTTCAATTGTTTCAGTGTGGTTTTGTTTTCCATTGTCACTCTTGTGTTGTTCTGCACACTTTTGCATCATTCTAGAAGGTTTGTCAAGGAGAAGGAAGGTTCAAGGTTTCCATAAGAGTTTCATGATCTACTTTCAAGTTAAATTCCAAGGTAGTGTTCCATAGATGCCAAGTTTTCAATAGATTCAGTAGACCTCATGCCTAACATTCTGGGGAGGTCTATAGGATCAGTAATGATTAAGTGATATTTCAGGATCCGTATCACAAGAAAATGAAATTAGATTCCAGAATTTGGGATATGAGAATGACTCCATGCCCAACGGATGATATTAAGGTTACTGGAATCATGCTTTGTAGGAAAGCATCCCCAAGAGGTCACTAAAAAATGTTGTAAATTTTTTCCCTCTTGGATAAAAATTGGACAAACGCCCTGAGGGCCCACTTCCTGTGAACAATGGAAAGGATGATAAAATTGATCAATAATGTCTTATAGTGGGCTTTATTGTGTTTCTATTCCTTGTGCAATATCTAGGGCTTTAGGAAGAGAATCAAAATTCAATGCATCAAGCTCTATTCTGCTGGCCTATGTTGATAGCTAATAGCTCAGATTCAATATTATCTATGTATTTCAAATGAATGCTAAGTTTCTATTATAGTTTATTTGAGCTAAAAAGGTAAGAGCTATGTCTAAGGAGCCTGACATCGGTTTCAACTCGATGTGTAAGTGGTTGGATAGTTTTGCAAGGTCGAGTCATGCTAATCAAAAAGCATATCATAGGTCGAAGCAACTTGGACCTATCGGGTTGAAACCATGAGTTCATTGAATCGAGCTAATCGATAATAGTTCGTAGGGTGAAAACGTGATTTGATTTTTTTCTAAGCCACGGATGGTTGAGATATTGTAGAAGAGATCACATTAGGAAAGGGTAGAATTAAATAATTCTGAGTTGATGTGGGGTCGTTGTGGAGTTTTTATCTTGGCTCGTCTTGAAGATTAGCTTAGATATGGAAAAGTATGACTAAGCTGTGACATTAGTGACATATCAGAGCTGAGGTGGATGGCTTGAACATGAGCCTCACAGATGGCAAGCTCATAACTAGAGAAGAAACATGAGGGGATCAATTTGGGTGACTGAGTTGGAGCTAAATTCAATTAGTGGAGGATAGTCTGTGTTGTACACTAGAAAGCTCATTTGAAGAGCCTGAATGGCTTGAGATATCAAATTGGGCTGAGTTCTCAACGATTCAAATGATGAATGAGTCTGGGTAGTTAAGATATCACTCACCAAGCTCATAGGGTTCTCAGAAGATGAGATTTAAGATACCTGGATGAAGAGTGCAATTTCAGCCACATGAAGAGGAGCTCGTGTTATAAGTAATCACAGGAACTCAAAAAACTCAGAAATATACATATCAATGAAGGGAGCTTGCTCTGGCAATTCATAGGGTGAAACCATGTTCTTCATATCCGAGGTAGGTTGAGTTAAGTCATGTTTTTCGAAGTGTTCTTCAGATTTATCTTTTTCAGACAATTTCTTTTTGGAAATTCAGAGTTTTTTAGGCTTGAAGACATTAGGCAAGTTGGAAATCTCCGAAAGCTGAAATTATGAAACTCCGAATTACGGAGTTTTGACATTTCATGATTCAAAAGTATGTGGTTTCAGAGATTTTAGGTTCGGAGAAATTGGAATTGGAGCAGCCATGGGGATTAAAGCTTAGTGCATGGCACAACATGAGGTGAGCTAATGGAAGTAAGATAAAGTGAGGTTATTCAGAGCTTGATTGAGTTTAAATTTATTCTATGAGGATCCACAAAGCTTGTTCAAGACCAACTTGACAAACTCGATAGAGAAGGAAAATTGAGGCTTAACTCGATACACATGAACTCGAATCCATGAGTGAAGGGGCTTGGTTAAACGATGAATTGACTTAGCTCACTCATATAAAACAAAGAGGCTAAGGGATCAAATTTGGCTAGAGAGACCACACGGGTCATCGAATTAGATGGATAACAATGTTCATGAGATCAAGACCACACAAAAAAATTGCAAGGTCAATTGTTGTTCGAAGAGGGCTTGGCTCGATACATGGAAACAGGCTCTACGTTCATGATAAGGTAAATATGAGGACATGCCGTGGTGATAAGAAAGCTGAGTGGTGCCTTAACAAGTTCTCTAATGAAAACGAGACTGATTTTGCAAATGGTGAGATCATCGGTGATTTAGGAGAGTAATGCACAGGAGAAACTCATGGCTCGATGAATTTTTTTTGCAAAGTTAGGTGAAAGAGAGCTCGATGAGCTCACAGAGAAGGAAATAATTCAATGAGACTGAGCGAGTCAACCATCATTTTGAGTGGAGTAGATTCGGTGGGTGTCACCACAGTGAAGGGTAATGTAGTCATCATTATGGCTCATCAGGTCATACAAATGCAAAGTGAGCAGAGTCTACATATTGCTTGCAGACACATGGTAGAACATAATTTGGTAAGTTTTGTCAAGAGATGAATAGGAGACGGCTTGAGAATGGTTTGATAAGGAGATCAGTTTATGTTACAGTGATCCCAAGAAACATTAAACGAATATGGAAATGTTTGTGATGTTTCAGCTTTCGAAAGATAGTTTCAAACATAGCCCTTTCAGGATTTTGGAATGTTTTGTTTCAGAACTCACCACCAAGTGAGTTGGGAAATTCAAAGGAAATTTTCTGAAGCCTAAAAGTCTAAAACTATGAATTTCATAGTTTCAAGTTTTTCGGGAATCGGAGGTTGCAAGACGGTTGAAGCTCGGTGCTATTTAGGGGTCTTCAGGTTCTGAAAATCAAAGTTGATTTATAGGAAAAGACACATAACAGGAGGAATTTTCCCTTCATGTAACATGTTTTCGAGTTGACCAAGTGATTAGTTAGCCAAACATCTTGGGAGGGACTCGTTTCAGAGTTGAGGTGACATACGTGTCAATGGATAGAGATTCATGATGTTCAAGCTCTACTAATGAAGGTATACATGCCAACGGGTTGACCGAGTCATCACATATTTGTAGGGAGTTTTTGAATCATTTGGTGGTTGGTTGATATAAAGTGGGAGAGACTCAGTAGATGTAAGTTATGTGATTACAAGGAGGAGTAATTTCATGGAGCTAGCCTAGGGAATCGTGTGAAACTCGGTCTTAATTTTTGGAGCTCGTGGATGTATAATCATAACCACCAATTCAAATCATCGAGATGATAGTTAATGTAACACTTAGAGCTATGTACAAGTCATGTTGATTCAAATGCATGAGTTTTAGTGTATGTGGTGAGTGGTAGTTTATTGGCTAAGTTACTTGGTTGGTGGGAGGAGTCCGTTAAACCTAAATGTGCCACAAAGATTATAATCAGTGGTAAGCTGAGGAAGTTATTTACTGTTGTGTGATAAGATCAAGTCATTTCTGAGTTAGTTAAAAAAGAGTGAGATTGATCAAGTCGGCAAGACATGACTCACATAGTCATACAATGGATGAGCTCATTCAGCTATATAATAAAATAAAGTTGCTCACCAAATTTGACGTGTAATGATGAAGAGCATGTGGCTCACCAGGTGAGTTATGTGGGATCATTAAGAAAATAAATACCATGTCATCATGTGAAGGCTCAACACTCAAATGCCTGGGAGTTAAAGTAGAAACCTGAACACAATGAACTCTTGGTCATCAAAGAAAATGGTGACTTTCGAGTGAGTCATTTACCGAGTTGGTTACCTTTGCATGCCTGACTCTTCCATGCCATATGTTCAGTCCCCACGATGAACTAATTTGGATTCTCAGAGAAAATTAAAATATAGTTTATTAAATGGGTAAACTTAGGTTTTTTTATGTAGCATTATGAAGACATTTTCAGAGAGCTAATGGAGCATAGTGTCCCAAAATTTCTTGAACAGAAAGTGTCCTTTTCTCAAAAGACTATAAATTTATCTCGGACTGTCCATTTTTTTACAAAATTATTGTCTTGGAACTGGAGAAAGAGAACTACAACCCTGGATCCTGAGATATATATTTTCAGCAAGTTTTGGGCATTCTAGATTTTGTAGGTTTCTTCGTTCCGTGGATGAATCCTTGAAAGGTGGAGGTGAAATAAATGAGCAAAACAGGGCCCAAAAATATTAATTATTTATTACATTCTGGCCGAGATTCTAGGGTTTCTCCTTATTTTTTTTTCCTCAAGATCAAGGTTTCCTATAAATGGAATTTTGAGGTTCATTCCAAAGCATTCGCAATAAGTGAATTCAAAGTCCCACAATTTGGAAATTAGACACTTTCCAAGCTCCCCTTCTTTTCACAATCTGTGGAGTTTGCATGCTCCTCAACCCTTTCTTCAAAGACTCCAAATGTAGGAACTTCTGCCCTTTTTACCTGATGTATGATGCACTGTGGCAGTGCTTGAAGTAATGAGAATTTTCTTTGTGATCATATGAATGTCCTTCCAATGATTTTTCTAACTTTTATTATTTGCCTCTCTCAATGTTTTCAGGTGAATAGTGCAAGTTTAGGTTTCCATTGTCATGTTTGTGGAGTTATGTGCTTATCAGTGGTGCAGATATTACATGTAGTTGTTTGATGGTGCTTGTCCCCTTCTCAAGTTTTATCCCTTTTTATGAGGAAATTGGTAGTTTGTTCTGATCGAGTGTAACAAAGGCACGCTACCCTATCCTTGGTTTGTGGTATTTTGGTAACCCTTTTTAGTTGTGATAGGTGAAGGTGATCATTGATCAAAGCATCCCTTCCTACTTAATACCTTCAAATGTTAAAAATCCCTTAATTTGGTACATCAAACCGTCGACTTTTAATTATAGATTTTTTTTTTTTTTATTCTTTGCATTCTCTCTCTCTAATCCCATAAATTTAGCATAAAACTAGTTAGCCATTTTTCTGTGTGCATTAGAAGTAATTTTGCGTTTAGTTTAGGAATAGGATATGGGCCTTCTCTGGGGTTCCACCTGATCCCAAGTTCCACATCCTGAGAGGTTATCCCATGTGTCCCAATCACATTGAATTTTGTGATTCATTTAAGGCCATTTAGGGGGTGCAGTGATTTGGAGACAACACTATCATCTAGTAAGGTTTCGCACGTATTGCAATTTGTCGTTCTTCCTCTAATGTATTCATTTCCTCTGGTGCGTGAAAGTGCACACAAAGATGATCAATTAAACCCAAATGTAGTCCTTATTTTCTCACTCAAAACCTTATTAACAACACTAGACCCTCACTCAGATAAGTTCGAGTGATCACCTGAGTTGTGAAAGGGTACGCAGGTCCCTTTTATTACTGTCTTACTAGGGTGTTAGCATGCAATGTTCATAAGAACCAAATCCCAAAGTTTCTATCCCATTCTAACAATCAAATTCTTGAGCTCAATTGTAGACACCCTAGTAAGTAATATATAGATTACATAATGATTAATACCAGATTCACGCATCATATCCATGGAAGTACAAACCAATCAATCTCCATCCACAAGAATCCATTATATTTTTTTACTTCATCCAATAGTAGTTTGAATACATAAAAAAAACATCATAAAGCTATCTGTGCTCATAAACCAGTTAACATAAGTCTACCACATACAGTCTGGATATCAAACCATGAAAATCAACACACACAACACACACGGTGTGGGGACTTTCCTTCACCACCTATGCACTCCTCTGAAAATAGATGTATACTGAAAATAGCCATGCGCCACTTATTAGGTAATCAGAAGCTGCAAGCTTTCTCCTAACATATTTCCCTATACTTAAACTCTGATTCGATCTTATTATTAGTTTGACTTCGATGATGCTGATCTTCTACTTTCTCAAAAATAACATTTGCTCTCAATCCACAAGTCTTCTTGTTCTTAGCCAGAATGTGTGCTCTACCTCAATCCTATTTTTAATCCCAACACATGTAAAATTATAAGTCTCAACATTTGATTTCCGCATGTGTGGCCATTTCTTGCCAAACTTATTCATGGCGACCTACTTCCCCATTTTTTTTGGACACCCTCTTTTCCTCCCATGCACATCTGATACTTAAGCAATATTTTACCTGGTCAACACCCAAGAATAAGAAGGTGGTGCAATAATGCAGATGTTAACTCCAACTGTAAGTGCATCTGTAATTATACACCCTAAGAAGAATAACGATAAACCCTTTAATCTTTTCTACTTATAAGTAGTGTGTGATTACAAAGGTGGTGGTTCATGTGGCATCGAACAATTGCCACTCACTTACAGTGGGTGATAAGTTGTGTGAAAATGGAGTGATGATGAGTCTTAGTTGGGAGTAGAGGAATGGAACCAATCACACCCCAAAGGTGAAAGACAAACAAGGGTACACTTTAGTGGTGAGAAAAATGCTTCCCACAATGAAAAAAATAAGGCTCTCTACCGCAGGTATGTCGACCCTTTCCACTAGCTACAGGTGAAGATGAGCACTACAGAATTCTGAGAAACAAAATTGGCTCAGAAAGCCAATAACCTTCCAAAAGCCAAAAAATCAGCCCCCCTATGTCCAATGAATTTTTAAATGTTTCCCCCCTTTACATGGCCATGTTAAACTTTGTATAAAAGGAGAAAAAAGCAAAAAATACAAAAAGGGAGACAAAGGAGTCCTAGGGGAGAATGAGTGTAGAGGTTTGCTTTAGCTCACTATGCTTTGGTTAGTGTAGGGTAGTCCAGGTTTTTCTTTAGCCAGAATAAGTGACAAAGTACCACCTGGCCGTTCCACTTGGGGCACGTATGGTTTTCAATTGTTTCAGTGTTTTTTGTTTTCCATTATCACCCTTGTGTTATTTTACACATTGCATCATTCTCAGAGGTTTCTCAAGGACACAATGAAGGTTTCCATAAGAGTTTCTTGATCTACTTTAGTTAAATTTATGTAGTGTTTAAGAGCTAAGTCTTAATTCAAATTAAACATTCCAGGGAGGTATAGGATCGGATTGATCAAGTGATTTTAGGATGTATCACAAGAAAATGAAATTGATTCCAGAATTTCAATATAGAATCCATGCCCAATGGATGAATTAAGGTTACTGGAATCATGCTTAGTAGGCAAGCAGCCCCAAGAGGTCGCCAAAAATGTTTTCAAATTTTTCCCTCTTGGATAAAAATTAGACAAACGCCCTACGGGCCCATTCTGTGGGAATGGAAAGGATGATAGAATTGTCAGTTAATGAATATAGTGGGCTCTATTGTGTTTCTATTCCTTGTGGGATCTAGGGCTTTAAGAGAATCAAAGTTCAATGCATCAAGCTCTATCTGCTGGCCTATGTTGATAGATAATAGCTCATATTCAATATTAGCTATGCATTCAAATGAGTACTATGTTCTATTATAGTTTATTTTAGCTAAAAAGGAGAGCTATGTCTAAGGAGCCTAACACCAGATTAACTCGATGTGTAAGTGGTTGGATAGTTTTGCAAGGTCGAGTCATGCCAATCAAAAAGCATATCATAGTCGAAGCAACTTGGACTATTGGGTTGAAACCATGAGTTCATTGAATCGAGATAGTCGATAATAGTTCATAGGGTGAAACGTTATTTGATTGTTTTCTAAGCCACAAATGGTTGAGATATTGTAGAAGAGATCACATTAGGAAAGGGTAGAATTAAATAATCTGAGTTGATGTGGGGTCGTTGTGGAGTTTTTAGCTTGGCTCATCTTGAAGATTAGCTCGGATCTGGAAAAGTATGGCTAAGCCATGACACTAGTGACATATCACAGCTGAGGTAGATGGCTTGAACACGAGCCTCGTAGATGGAAAGCTTGGATCTATAGAAGAGACATGAGGGGATCAATTTGGGTGACTGAGTTGGAGCTAAATTCGATCAGTGGAGGATAGTCTTGTTGTACACTGGCAAGCTCATTTGAAGATCCTAATGGCTTGAGATATCAAATTGGGATGAGTTCTCAATGATTCAAATGATGAATGAGTCTACACAGTTAAGATATCACTCACCAAGCTCATAGGGTTCTCAGAAGATGAGATTTAGATACCTGGATGAAGAGCGCAAGTTCAGCCACATGAAGAGGAGCTCGGGTTATAAGTAATCGCAGGAACTCAAAAAACTCAAAAATCTACATATCAATGAAGGGAGCTTGCTCTGGCAATTCATAGGGTGAAACCATGTTCTTCATATCCGAGGTAGGTTGAGTTAAGTCATGTTTTTCGAAGTGTTCTTCAGATTTATCTTTTTCAGACAATTCTTTTTGGAAAATCAGGAGGTTTTTTGTAGGCTTGATTAAGACATTAGGCCGTCGGAAATCTCGAAAGCTGAAATTATGATTATGAAACTCAGAATACGGGAAAAGTTAAGAAGTTAGTTTTGAATTTCATGATTCAAAAGTATTGTGTAAGTTTCATAGATTTAGGTTCGGAGAATTGGAATTGGAGCAGCAGCCAGGGGATTTAAAGCTCAGTGCCATGGACACAAATGAGGTGAGCTAATGGAAGTAAGATAAAGTTGAGGTTTATAAGAGTGGATTGAGTTTAAAGTTTTATATGAGGATCCACAAAGCTTGTTCAAAAGAACCAACTGACAAACTCGATAGAGAAGGGAAATATTAGAGAAGGAAAATTGATGATGGCTTAACTCGATACACTGAACTCGAATCCATGAGTGAAGGGGATTGGTTGGTTATTAAACGATGAATTGACTTCCTTAGCTCACTCATATAAAACAAAGAGGTAAGGGATCAAATTTGGGCTTTAGAGAGGAGACACACACGGGTCATCGAATAGATGGAGAACAATGTTCATGAGATCAGACCACACAAAAAAAAATGCCAAGGTCAATGTGTGGTCGAAGAGGGCGGCTTGGGCATACATGGAAACAGCTTACGTTCTGATAAGGGTAAAATGAGGACAGCATGGTGATAAGGAAAGCTGAGTGGTGCCTTAACAAGTTTCTCAATGAAAACGAGACTGATTTTGCAAATGTGAGATTTCATCAGTGATTTAGGAGAGGAATGCCACATGAGTGTAACTCATGGCTTGATGATTTTTTTTGCAAAAGTTAGGTGAAAGAGAGCCGATGAGCTCACATGGAGAAGGAAATAATTAAAGAGACGAGGATTCAACATCATTTTGAGTGGGAGTAGATTGGGGGCTTGTCACCACAATGAAGGGTAATGTAGTCAAATTATGGTGGCTCCATCGGTCATACAAATGCAAAGTGAGCAGAGTCTACATATTGCTTGCAGACACATGGTAGAACATAATTTGGTAAGTTTTGTCAAGAGATGAATAGGAGACGGCTTGAGAATGGTTTGATAAGGAGATCAATTTATGTTATAGTGATCCTAGGAAACATTAAATGAATATGGAAATGTTCGTGATGTTTCAGTTTTTGGGGGATAGTTTCAGACATAGCCCTTTCAAGCTTTTGGAATGTTTTATTTCGGAACTCACCACCAGGTGAGTTGGGAAATTAGAAGGAAATTTTTTGAAGCCTAAACTCTAAAAATTTGAATTTTAGAGTTTCAAGTTTTTGGGAATCGGAGGTTGCAAGACGGTTGAAGCTCGGTGCTATTTAGGGTCTTCGGGTTCTGAAACTTGAAGTTGATTTATAGGAAAAGACACATAGTAGGAGGAATTTTCCCTTCATGTAACATGTTTTCGAGTTGACCAAGTCATTAGTTAGCCAAAAATCTTGGCAGGGACTCGTTTCAGAGTGGAGGTGATAGACGTGTCAATGGATAGAGAGTCATGATGTTCGAGCTCTACTAATGAAGGTATACATACCAGCAGGTTGACCGAGTCATCACATATTTGTAGGGAGTTTTTCAATCATTTGGTGGTTGGTTGATGTAAAGTGGGAGAGACTCAGTAGATGTAAGTTATACGATTACAAGGAGGAGTAATTTATGGAGCTAGCCTACGGAATTGTGTGAAACTCGGTCTTCATTTTTGGAGCTCACGGATGTATAATCATAACCACCAATTCAAATCATCGAGATGATAGTTAATGTAACACTTAGAGCTATGTACAAGTCATGTTGATTCAAATGCATGAGTTTTAGTGTATGTGGTGAGTGGTAGTTTATTGGCTAAGTTACTTGGTTGGTGGGAGGAGTCCGTTAAACCTAAATGTGCCACAAAGATTATAATCATTGGTAAGTGAGGAGAGTTATTTACATGTTGTGTGATAAGATCAAGTCATTTCTGGAGTTAGGTAAAAAAGAGGGTGAGATTGATCAAGTCATGCAAGACATGACTCACATAGTCATACATGGATGAGCTCATTCAAGCTAAGATAATAAAATAAGTGCTCACCAAAATTTGACGTGTAATGATGAAGACATGTGGCTCACCAGGTGAGTTATGTGGGATCATTAGAAAATAATATACCATGTCATACAATGTGAAGGCTTCAACACTCAAATGCAATGGGGAGTTAAAGTAGAAAACCTGAACAATGAAAATCTTGGTCATCAAAGAAAATGGATGACTTGCTAGTGAGTCATTGACCGAGTTGGTTACCATTGCATGCCTAGACTCTTTCCAAATGCCAATGTCAGTCCCACTATGAACTATTTGGATCTCTCAGAGAAAAATTAAAATATTATTTTAATTAAATGGAGGTAAACTTAGGTTTTTAATTTATGTAGCATTATGAAGACATTTTCAGAGAGCTAATGGAGCATAGTGTCCCAAAATTCTTGAACAGGAAAGTTTTCTCAAAAGAATATAAATTTCTCTCGGAATGTCCATTTTTTTACAAAATTATTGTCGTTGGAACTGGGAGAAAGAGAACTACACCATGGATCCTTGAGAATATATATTTTCAGAAGTTTTGCATTCTAGAATTGTAGGTTTTCTTCGTTCCGTGGATGATGCCTTGAAAGGTGGAGGTGAAATAAATGAGCAAACATGGCCAACAAAAATGATTAATTATTTATTACATTCTGGCCTAGATTCTAGGGTTTCTTCCTTATTTCTCTCAAAGACTCAAGGTTTTCTATAAATGTAAGTTTGAGGTTCATTCCAAAGCATTCCAATAAGTGAATTCCAACAAGTCCCACAATTTGGAAGATTAGACACTTTCCAAGCTTCCCCTTCTTTTCACAATCTGTGAGTTTGCAGGCTCTCAAGCCTTTCTTCTCAAAATGTAATGGCAGCTTATGCCCTTTTTACCTGATGTAATGATGCACTGTGCAAGTGCTTGAAGTAATGAGAATTATTCTTTGTGATCATATGAATGTCCTTCCATGATTTTTCTACTTTTATTTGCCTCTCTCATGTTTTCAGGTGAATAGTGCAAGTTTAGGTTTCCATTGCAGGTTTGTGGAGTTATGTGCTTATCAGGTGGTGAGATATTACATGTAGTTGAGTTGTGGTGCTTGTTCACCCTTCTCAAGTTTATCCCTTTTTATTGGGAAATTGGTAGTTTGTTGTCTGATCGAGTGTAACAAAGGAACGTCTACCTTGGTTTGTGGTATTTTGTACCCTTTTTAGTTGTGATAGGTGAAGGTGATCAGTGATGCAAGCATCCCTCCTACATTAACCCTTCCAAATGTTAAAAATCCCTTAATTTGGTACATCACCACTTTTAGTATAGATTTTATTTCTTTGCATTCTCTCTCTCTAATCCCATGAAATGTTAGCATAAAACTAGTTAGCCATTTTTCTTGCATTAGAAGTAATGTTGCGTTTAGTTTAGGAAGAGGAATATGGCCTTCTCTGGAGGTTCACCTTGATCCCAAGTTCCACATCCTGAGAGGTTATCCCATGTGTCCCAATCACATTGAATTTTGTGATTCATTTAAGGCCATTTAGGGGGTGCAGTGATTTGGAGACAACACTATCATCTAGTAAGGTTTCGCACGTATTGCAAGTTGCTTCTTCTCTAATGTATTCATTTCCTCTGGTGCTTGGAAAGTGCACAAAAAGATGACAATAAAACCAAAATGTAGTCTTATTTTCTCACTCAAAACCTTATACACACTAGAACATCACTCAGATAGTTCTGAGTGATCACCTGAAGTGTGAAATGGTACCAGGTCCCTCTTTGTTACTGTCTTACTAGGGTGTTAGCATGCATGTTCATAATAACCAAATCCCAAAGTTCATATCCCATTCTAACAATCAAATTCTTGAGCTCAAATTGTAGACACACATAGTAAGTAAATATATAGATTACATAATGATTAATACCAGATTCACCATACAATAGCCATGAGAAGTAACAATAACAATCAATATCCATCCACAAAGATCCATTATATTACTTCATCACAAATTAGTAGTTGAATACATAAAAAACCATCATAAGCTATATGTGCTCATAAACCAGTAACATAATTCTAACACATACAGTCTGATATCAAAACCATGAAAATCAACACACACACACACACAGGTGTGGGGACTTTCCCTTCACCACCTATGCACTCTGAAAATAGAATGTATACTGAAAATAGCCATGCGCCACTTATAAAGGTAATCAAGAAGCATGCAAGCTTCTCCTAACAATATATTCCCTATAATTAACTCTAGATTCAATCTTATTATTAGATTTGACTTCGTATGATGCTTGATCTTCTACTTTCTCAAAAAATAACAATTGCTTCATCCACAAGTCTTCTTGTTCTTATCCAATGTGTGCTCTACACTCAATCCTATTTTTATCCCGTAACATGTAAAATGAATAAGTCTCAAAATTTGAGTTTCCCAGGTGTGCCATTTTCTTGCCAAACTTATGCATGCACCTACCTGCCCCCTTTTTGGACACCCTCTTCCCATGCACCTCTGATACTTAAGCAATATTTTACCTGGTCAACACACAAGAATAAGAAGGTGCAATAATGCAAGATGTTAAACTCAACTGATAATGCATCTGTAATTAATACGACACCTAAGAAGAATAACGATAACCCCTTTATCTTTTCTACTTTATAAGTAGTGTGTGATTACAATAAGGTGTGTTCATGTGGCATCGAACAATTGACCACTCACCTTACAGTAGGTGATAAGTTGTGTGAAAATGGAGGTGATGATGAAGTCTTAGTTGGGAGTAGAGGAATGGAACACAATCACACACAAAAGGTGAAAGAAAAAACAAGGGTACACTTTTAAGTGTGAGAAAAATGCTTCCCACAATGAAAAAAATAAGGCTCTCTTACCGCAAGGTAATGGCAGACATGTCCACTAGCTACAGGTGAAGAGGAGCACTACAATTCATGAGAAAAAAAAATTGGCTCAGAAAGTCCAATAACCCTATACAAGAAGGCCAAAAAAATCAGCCCCCCTATGTACAATGAATTTTTAAATGTTTCCCCCCTTTACATGGCCATGTTATGTGTAGAAAAGGAGAAAAAAGCAAAAAAATACAAAAAGGGAGACAAAGGGAGTCCTAGGGAGAAGTGAGTGTAAAAGGGCAGGCTAGCTTCGTGAGCTAGACCAACAATTAATAGGGAGATCTGGGAGGGATGACTCATGAGGGAAAGTTGGTTTAACATGGAAAGTTACAGGTGGGATCCTCACGAGTGATTCAGCTAGCACATCGGTGTGAAGTCGGTAAGTCGAAGGGCCGTTGGGAGAACCAGGATGGTTTAGTCGTTGAGGGATTCGATGAGTCCAGGGGAGCCCACAGAGTGGATTTAGCACCGTGGTATGAGGCTAACACACGTTAGAAGCCCCAAGAAATGCATCGAGGATGTGAGTGGAGATAACTAAGGTAGGTGGGTGAACAGGTTGAGCTGGGAGCAGATGCCATGTGGTGAGGTCAAGCCGAGAGGAACACCATGGAGTCAATGCTAGTCAAGAAGGTGTTGGGAAATTGGAGAATGTGACATTCGAGGCTGTGGATGGTGAGTTGGGGTAGAGAGCCTAAGGTGAGGAGCAAAGAGAACTAGGCCTAGGATAAGGGCATACGAATGAGATCAAATATAATATGAGAATGTCATGAGAATGATGCCAATGAACTGGGGAAGGATCCAATCACGACAAGATGGAAGAAGACCTGACATGTAGAGAAGGATCTAGGAGCAACTCTGGGACAAAAATTCATCTCAAGGCCTGAGACAGAACATCTAGAAGCTAAAACAACACAACAATAAGTGGATTCATATTCAGAGGAGTCGAGGTTGTAACAAAAAGCTAAGGGGAATCAATTAGCAAAGGAGCCGAGCCAAAAGCCAAAGCAGGCATAGAGCCAACAAGCCAATGATGGAGCTGGAGTCCAATGGTCAAAGAATGATTAAAAAACTGAAGTAATGCAAAAAAAATGTGGGTTCTGAATAGTCAAAAAAACCCAATATAATGCATGCAAGATGAAAAAAATGCACAACTAAGTGAAGAGGTGAATGAGTGAGCTAGGGGAGCCAGCTCATTTCTAGCTTTGAAATTTAGGTCTGATTTAGGTCTAGAACACTCGAGAAACCCTAAAAAAACCTCAAAACTAGCAAGAAAAACACCTAAACCAACACTTATAAGGACTAAAACCTCTAGAAAACACCTCCAAACACGCATGTAAAGGCCTAGAAATCTAGTAAATCCACAAACATGAACAAATACTCATGGATGAGATTTGAACCTGGAATCGATGCAATAAAGGAACAAACAAAATAACAATTATGATGGACATTAAAGAAACATGTATACCACGAACAAAAATTCGAGAGCAATGAAAAATTGGAGAGTTGCATAGATCCACACAACGTGCACACTAATACAAGAGGGAGAATGCAAAAATGTGAAGCATGCGGATCATATGGGATGGCATGAACATCACCTGAGTTACAATCCAAAAGTATCATGAGGTAACATGAAGGAGAGAACACAAACCATAACATTCATGCAAGGATTTGAAAAAGGGGAAAAACCTCATTACAAACTTAACATCCCAACCATCTCATAGATCTGAAGTAGTGTACATATAGAGGGTGTTGTGTAACCCCCAATGCTACAATGATGACATCTCAAGTACAAAATGGGAGTTACATTCCTGGAATAGGAAGTAACTCCCATTAACACATATGATGCACTAACGCGTAAGGGAATCTCAAGATGACCCCTAAAATGAAACATATGCCTATGACCTTACCTAAGTGAGATGACCTGCCTAGTGATGTGGAAAGTGAATCACACCAACAATACTAAATTCATAGAATGACTTCCAAAATATCAAAGACATCTCTTTATTAACATGTTCTTAGAAAACCTTGTAAGAACTTCCCAAGATACCCATACGAAACCTTTCTCTCCACAAAATGCTAGCCTTGGAATATATAGAGATCCTTTTCTAAAACACCCTGAGAATGAGAAAGCTGATCCCCAGTGTGCTAACAAAGGTATTATTACATGAACCCATGATCAATAAGCCTCTATGTATGTTGATCAACGAGTTTCTCCTAACTTGGGTAAGAGGAATAAAACTAAAATTATAGGCTTAGTTGAGTTGGAGACATAGCCCAAATTCCATGTAGCTACCTGTACTCGTAAGTACACGTTGAAAACCTCTCCCCATGTATCCTTTAGTACTATATGACTCACATGTAGTTCCCAAGATAGTAGGTGCCTACAATTTGATCACAGATCTCACCAAGACCTTTTATCACATCTCCTTGTTGGATTTGTTAAATAATTATCTAGCACACTGATTTTCTTTGTTAGAATCTCTAGGTCTTGGTCATCTCGTGCATGTCATGCCTCATCTAAAGGCCTAAATTAACCACATATACTTTGACATCTATCCTCTGGGATAATATGAGAGATATATTGGGTTTGTGTTCGACATTAATAAGATTCCTACAAATGCATAATTAGCATGAAGAGGTGATCCTATGTTGTATTTAAAAGTATGGGTCTAGAATAACTACGTCAAGAGAGAAATGATTGATGATGAAAATGTCATTAACATTATTACTTTTTCTTCTTTACAAAAGTTTGGGTATGGATAAACAAAGTGTTCCTCCAGTAGAAACACACTATAGGTTATGATATCCTTAAGGCCAAATCCATTGGTAAAATCATTTTCCCCGTCACTCTTTAGCCTAAGACCATTCTAACTAAGTTTTATATTATATACAGGGAAACCAAATATAATATGATCCTTGGTAGACCATGGATTCATAAAATGAAGGCTACTTCACATAATTTATTTCAAGAAGTAAGATTCCTTTATTTAGGGAAGGTCTTCATTGCTCAAGGTGACCTAAAACCATTTCACATTTACCTATAAAACCTTAAAAAAATCTAGGGTTCATTCCGAGTTTGAAATCTCAGCTAATCAATTGAATATATTGTACCCTTCTAAAGAAGTGATCCCTACTAATAAAATAGTTTCGATGAATGAATTAGAAATGCCAAAAGCCATCAAAGTGACAAATAAGAATAAAAATCAGTCTACTGTGGTAGAAATTGTATCTACTAAGACAATGGTGGAGATAGTAAAACTTTTAGAGAATGATTTGCCAATATTTCTCTCATTCGATTGTTAGGGTATTGGAAATGTTTTTGGTTTAATATCTCTTCTAGCGGATGACTCAAAAAGGTTTGCATGGTCAAAGTTTCTAAGGTACATGAAGAATTTTTAAAAGACAACGCAAAATCATTTTTTCTTGATAACTATTGGAACCTCAACTAAGATGGAGAAAAATACTGCAATGAAACAGGGATAGGGGAAATTCTCACTTCTCCATAAGGGAGATTCATGCCCTTTGTCTTCAAGTTAAATTTTGAGTTTAATAATAATGGAGCAGAATACGTAGCTCTAATTATTGGAATCATCATGGCCAAGAGGATGGGAGCGCATAACGTTATAGTCTTAGGTGAATCAAAACTCATTGCAAATAGGGTCTCAAAGGTTTATGAGACTAGAGTAGAATACCTCCATCTTTACAAGTTCATCGTGCATGAGATATGTAAATATTTTGATTTCATTTCTATTGAGGCCTTTCCTAGGGAAAAAAATCAAATTGATGATTTTATGGCTACCTCTTCCTCTCAATTTTTTTGCTAGCAATGATTTGAAGGAAATGGATTTCATAGTATCTATCTGAGTTGAACCATTGGTTCGTAAGATTCTTAAAAATTATTTTATAACATATGTAGATACTTAAAATGATCCCATCACATTATATTTTGTGGAAAATGATGAGGCAATCCAAGGATTCCTCTGTGCGTATACCGACCTCCATCTTTTATATCATAAGAAGGGCTTCTACCTCATCCCTCACCATTATTCATACTTAAGAAATATAACAATGAATCCTTCCTCGTCAAAATAATTTTAAATTTATGAAGTTGAGGAAGATCCTCTGGGGTTGCCTTCGGATCCTCTTGAGTATGAAGAAAGAAATTCTTCTTTAATAAAAGGAAATATTAAAATTAACATTGGGACATAAGTGTTAGGTTATGGAGACTATTTCATGTATGAAAATGTTGAAGACTGTAAAATTTACATAGTTGTCTTACTGGGGTTTTTTGGCCTAAAAAAATGTGCTCAATATACTAGGAATAATGCTTTTCTCATATGGGTGGGATTTTTGAACCATAGGTTTATGGGACGTTTTTGGCCCATGGTTTTGATACCCATGATTTTGTAAAAATGCTAAAGGAGTTGTCTACTTATGTGGGTTTGTCCATATGGTAGGGTTTATGTAACATTGCAGATGTCTCTAAATTCAGGTGTGAATTCTGTAGCGTGTGTTGAGCATAGCTCCAAACATATTTGGGTATTGTATTGAGAGAGCGGTGGCTTTTAATAAAATTTGAGCAAGTGATTCTTGGTGGACATATCCCAAATTGGGTGAACCACGTTTAAAACTGTCTCTTTTTGTTGTGTTATTTTATTTTGCACTTTTATTTGAAATCTGTAATATTTTCTGCATATTAGTTTATACTATTACGATTCTGTGAGGGATTATTCTACATATTTGTATCCCTTATTTGCTAACAATTGGTATTAGATCCTGGTTTGGTTTGCTGAAGTATTGAATCATAGGGAAAGTTTTAGTTTGAGTGGGAGCTATTGAAGATGATGGAATATCGAGGGTTAATAAATTCAATGGGAATAATTGAAGTCTTTGGAAGATGTAGATGGAATATTACCTTTATCAGAAGGATTGCTATATGCCGTTGTTTGAGAAGGTAAACAAACCCTTGAGCATGATGGATGGGGAATGGGATTTGTTGGATATAAAGGCACTTGGGACAATCTGGCTGTGTCTTACATCTTCAGTATTATTTAATGTTTCAAAGGAAAAGACTACAAAATAATTGATGGATGCATTAGGGAAGTTGTATGAAAAACCCTCTACCTCTAATACGATATTTTTAATGAAAAATTGTTTAATATGAAGATGTCTGAGAATGGTTCAGTATCAGATTATTTAAATGATTTTAATATGGTTGTAAATATGCTAGCTTTGGTTACAATAGAATTTGATGAATAAGTTAGGGATTTATTAATTATTTTCTCTTTACCTGAGAGTTGGAATAACATGGTAATGGCAGTAAGCAACTTGGTTCCAGCTAATTCAAAGTTGAAGTTTGAAGATGTTGTAGGGGTGATTCTTAATGAGGAAATGTGAAGAAAAATATCTGGGGAATCTTCTACTTTAGGAAATACTTTAACAATGGAAAATAGAGGGAGACAAAAGGATAAATGAAGCCATGGAAAATTGAAGGATCAAAGAAGGTCAAAATCCAAAAGCAAGACAATATGCTGACATTGTGGAAATTTTGGGCATGTAAAGAAGGATTGTTGGGAGCTTCAGGACAAGAAGAAACAACATGAAGAAAACAAGGAGGCAAATGTGGCAACATGTAATGTATGTCATGATGCTTTGATTCTTTCTTTGCACAATATTATTGAATCTTGGGTTTTAGATTTGGGGTCTTCTTTCCATGCTACTCCACATAGGCATTATTTTGTTGATTATGTTCAAGGATATTTTGGGCATGTTTTTATTGGTGATGATGAGCCTTGCATCATAATTGGAAATTTTTTTGTTCGGGTTAAGATGCAAAATGGGAATACTTGGATATTGAAGGATGTCAGATATGTGCCTACATTAAGAAAAAATTTGATATCAGTAGGGAAATTGGGAAGTGATGGTTGTACCATGATATTTACAGTAGAATCTTGGAAGGGAACCAAGGGTGCTCTTGTGGTGGCAAGAGGTAAGAAGGTTGGAACCTTGTATTTAACCACTTATAGTACTAATGTTTCTAATCATGTGGCTTCAGAAGTAGATACAACATTATGGCACTATAGGATCGGTCATATGAGCCATAAGGGCATGGAGATAATAAAGAAGGATTTTACTAGATACACAGAAACTTGTTTGGATTTCTGTGAAGACTGCATATATGGGAAACATAAGCAAGTAAGGTTTCTCAAGGTTGGACCTATAAAGAAAGAAAGTTAGAGTTGGTGCATTATGATGTGTGGGGGCCAGCTCCAGTATCATCTCTTGGGTGTTTAAGTTATTATGTTACTTTTATTGATGATGAAACAAGGAAAGTTTGGGTTTATTGTATTAGACAAAAATTTGATGTATTTGAAACTTTTGTAAAATGAAAAGCCTTGTTAGAGAATGAAATAAGTCTTAAGATAAAATGTCTCATGCCAGATAATGGAGGGGAGTATTGCAACAATGAATTTGTTGATTATTATTCTAAGAATGGAATCTGCAGGAAAAAGATAGTTTCAGGAACTATGAAATAGAATGGGGTGTTAGAAAGGATGAACAAAATAATAATGGAACGTGCTAGGAGCATGAGGTTACATGCAGGACCTCCTCTTTCTTTTTGGTCAGAAGCGGTGAACATAATTGTGTACTTGATAAATAGAGAACCCTTAAGTTTCTTATATGGAGGCATACCCGAGGAGGCTTGGTATGGTAATAAAGTTTATTATTTATTTCTTTAGAGTCTTTGGATGTGAGGTGTTTTTCCATATAGACAAGGATGATAAGACCAAGCTAGATGCTAAATCAACAAAATGTACTTTCATTGGTTATGGTGGTGATGACTTTGGATATAAATATTAGAGCATTAAGGAAAAGAAACTCATTCGATCTAGGGATGTGGTATTTAATGAGAAAGTCATGTATAAGCAGTAGTTATAGGAAAATAAGCAATAATCTAAGAAAGAATATGAAGTGGTAGAGGATATTCCAGATGGGAAAGTGACACATGAATTAGTTCAGGAACCTCCTCAACAGGAACCCCAAATTCCTATATTGAGGAGGTCTTCTAGGGTAAGAAGATAACCTGACCATTTTTTTCCTTCTCTTTATTATTTATTACTCATTGATAGTGGAGATCCATAGAGCTTTGATGAAGCAATACATGTAGATGCCAGGAAGACGTGGGATCAAGCCATGGATGAGGAGCATCAGGCTGTCATGGAGAACCAGACAGGGGATTTGGTGAAGCTACCTGAAGGAAAAAGAGCATTATAAAACAAGTGGGTGTACAGAGTTAAAGAGGATGGAGGCAAGAAAATATACAAGGCCTGACTGGTGGTTAAGGGGTTTGCACAGAAAATAGGTATAGATTTTGATGAGTTTTTTTTTCTCTTGTAGTAAAAATTATTTCTATTAGAACTGTTCCTAGAATAGTTGTAGTAGAAGACTTACACTTAGAGAAACTTAATGTAAATAATGCATTTCTCCATGGTGATTTGGAGGAGGATCTATATTTGTAGTAGCTAGAGGGCTATGAGGTCAAAGGTAAAGAGGAGATGGTGTGAAAACTGAAGAAGAGCTTGTATATCTTGAAACAAGCTCCACGTCAATGGTATAAGAAATTTGATAGCTTCATGATGGAGCAAGGTTATATTAGATGTCATTCTGACCATTGTGTGTATACAAATAAATTTTAGGATTATAATTATATTATCCTGTGTCTGTATGTGGATGACATGTTGGTTGCAGGTAAAAATATGCAAGAAATAAAATTACTCAAGAAACAACTAAGTGACACCTTTGCTATGAAGGATTTGGGGGAAGCCAAAAAAATCCCTAGTATGAGGATATATTTGGATAGGAAGGAACAGAATATGACTTTATCTCAGAAAGAGTACATTAAGAAGGTCTTAGAGAGGATTAATATGTAGGATGCTAAACAAGTTGGGACTTCTTTGGTATGCCATTTCAAGTTATCAAAGGAGAAGTGTCCCAAGACAAAGCAGGAGATAAACCAGATGTCCAAGGTACCTTACACATCAGTGGTTGACAATTTTATGTATTCCATGGTGTGCACCAGGCTTGATATTGCCCTTGTAGTGGGAGCAGTGGGTAGATTTATGAGTGATCTAGGTAGAGATCACTGACAGACAGTAAAGTGGATCCTTTGGTATTTGAGAGGGACCATGGGGAAAATTTTGTGTTACAGTGGATCAAATACCACTTTAAGTGGTTATGTAGATTCAGATATGGATGGAGATGTAGACAGCATGAGGAACAAGACAAGTTATATTTACATTGTAGGTGGGAAAACAATGAGCTAGATTTCATGACTACAGAAGCTGGTGGCTTTTTCAACCATGAAGGTTGAGTATGTTGCTTCCATAGAGGCAAGTAAAGAGATGATTTGGCTACAAAAATTTATTGAGGAGTTGGGACACAAGAAAGAGGAAGGGAAGATGCATAGTGATAGTCAGAGTGCTATACAACTAGCTATGAAATCTGCTTTCCACTCTAGGACAAAGCATATACATCTTAAGTACCATTTCATTAGGAAAATTTTGGAGGAAGAGAAGTTGAAGCTGGAGAAGATTCATACCAGTCAGAATCTTGTAGACATGAGGACCAAGGTGGTCACAAGGGAAAAAATGAAGTCGTGTTCAGCTTTGGTTGGCCTTCATGGAAACTAGTGAAGGGTTGAGAAGATTTCTTAGAGGAAAAATAGTCTCCACGTGGGAGATTGTTAGGTTGTGGAGCCTATTTTCATGTATGAAAATGTTGAAGACTGTACACTTTCCACAGTTGTCTCACCGAGGTTTTTTGGCCTCAAAAAATGTGCTCGATATATCGGTGGGATTTTTGACCCTTAGGTTTATGGGACGATTTTGGCCCATGGTTTTGATACCCACGATTTTATAAAAATGCTAAAGCAGTTGTCTACTTATGTGGTTTTGTGCATATGGTAGGGTTTATGTAACAATGTAGATGTGTCTTAATTTGGGTGTGAATTCTATAGAGTTTGTTGAGCATAGCTCCAAACAGATTTGGGTATTGTATTGAGAGAGTAGTGGCTTGTAATAAAATCTAAGCAAGTGATTCTTGGTGGACGTAGCCCAAATTTGGTGAACCATGTTAAATACTGTCTCTTTGTGTTGTGTTATTTTATTATGCACTTTTATTTGAGATATGTAATATTTCCTACATATTAGTTTCTACTGTTATGATTATGTGAGGGATTATTCCACATTTTTTTATCCCTTATTTCCTAACAAGAAGAGGAGCCCACGATTATGAAGCTTGGTTCTTCATTATGAAGAAATATAAGAACATACAAATGTGCTAAAGGATCATTCTAAGTCCTTTGCATTTAGTTATAAAGATATGACAAGTGTCACTCTTGATGTAGTAGTTCACAACATGGTAACCAAAAATGAAGTGAAGCCTATAAAATAAAAATTAAGACCTATGAAGCCTAAAGTGGATTTAATGGTAAAAGAGGAAGTGATGAAGATTCTTTAGGTAGGGTTCATAAAGCCATTGAAATTTTCCATGTGGCTATCTAACATCATCTTGGTTCTAAAAAAGAATTGAAAGATTATAATATGTATTGATTTTAGGGACATAAACAAAGCTTGTCCTAAGGATGACTTCCTAATGTCATCCATTGATATCATTATTTATGCAACAAATGGTTATGATTTTTTATCGCTTATGGATGGGTTCTTGGGATACAACTAAATAATGATCTCTGAGGAGGATCAAACAAATAATTCCTTTACCACTCCTTGGGGAACCTTTTGCTATGCCATTATGTCATTTGGTTTGAAGAACACTGGTGCTACTTATGAATGTGCTATGAATTACATATTCCATGATATTATTCACAAGATCATGGAGACATACATTGATGATATATTATGAAAATCTAAGAAGAGAGATAACCACCTTGAATTCCTTTGGATCATTCTTTCACACTTAATCGAATACTATGTAACCTTAAATATAGAGAAATGTGTAATTAGAGTCACTAAAGGTAAGTTATTAAGATACATCATTTATTCTTGAGGGATTGATTTAGATCATGTGAAAATCTAGGTGATTCTTGAAATGACTCTGTTGTCAGATGAATTTGGTATTAGCTCCCTTTTGTGTAAGCTGGGGGCAATCCACTGGTTTGTCCTTGATTTGACTTATGATGTCCATCCTATCAATGGGTTTCTAAAGAAATATTTTTCTAAGGCATGGACTAATGAATGTCACAATATTTTTGAGCCAATCAAGCACTTTCTCATGTATCCACCAATACTCATACGACCCAAGGTTGATCATTCTTTAATTTTTTACTCTCGAGCTACATATGTTTTCATAGTGCGCATGTTAGCACAAGAAGATGATGATGGTCATGAAGTCGCCATCTATTTCATTAGTCATACACTTATTGACTATGAAACATGGTACACCTAAGTGGAGAAAGAGTGTTTTCCATATTGTTTACATCTAAGAGGTTAAGGCATTACATTCTCAACCAAGAAAATTGAGTAATTGTTAAATCAGAATAGTTGCAGATGTTCCTAACTCAAGCAACTTTGTCTAAGAAGGTAAGTAGGTTTATCATGTTAATACAAGATTACCTTTATTAATTAGAATTATATTAAAGCACAAATCATTATGGATTGGTTAGCTGATAACCCAATAGATTGTGGCCAGAAAGTTGACTTGGAATGCCCCGATGATTGTGTTTATTACATAAAAGTAAGACCCACCATTGCCTTGTGCTCGCGGTATGCAAAAATAATAAATCACATAATAGATCGGACATATCCTATAGGATACAATTAAAAAAAGGTGACAAATACGTGTCATAGCCACAAAATATGTGATTATAAGGGAATTCCTCTATCGTAGAGATTTCGATGGCATACTACTAAGGTGTATTGAAAAATAATAATTGTAAAATATTATATTTGAAGCCCACAATGGAATATGTGGTGGCCATTTTGGAGGGAATTTTACCACTCGCAAGATCCATCGAATGGGATATTTCTATCCTACATTAGAACACAACATTATAGAGTGTGTACAAAAATGCCAAATTTTTCAAGAGCTATCACATGTTATACACATTCCAGCACAAGCTCTATAGCCAATAGTGATACCTTGGCCCTTCTCTACTTGGGGTCTTGATTTAATGGGGGAATTTTCTCCCTTGTTGTTGGATGACCATAAATTTATCATCACAACCACACAATAATTCACAAAGTGGGTTGAGGCCATGCTTATGACTATGGATACTTGGATTAGTCATTGCTAAATTTATCTTAAACTAGATCATCTGTAGGTACGGTGTCTCATAGGTCATTATTTTAGATAATGACACTCCTTTTAAGAATGAAGAGGTGCATGACTTGTGTTCTCAATTTAAAATATCTCACCACACAACCTCTTTATACTAGCCTTAAGACAATAGAAAATCCGAGGTGACTAATAAGACTATGAAGTCCATTATTCTTAAAATAGTTAAGGAGAATAAAAGAGAGTGGAACTCAAAGATTTTTATTTCCTTATGGGCCTATAAGACTTCTATTCAAACTTTGATGGGGGAAAGCCATTTCTCTATAGTTTTTGGTGCCAAAGCAGTCTTTCCACTGGAGGTAGAGTTGCCAAGTATTCACATGTATTTATAAGATATTATTGATGAAGATGCATACCGAGACATGCGACTGGATGAATTAGAAATCCTAGATGAAAGGTGGCTCATGTTAGGAATTAGATAACAAATATGCAGAAATAATTTTTCAAATCATAGTAGTAGGAAACTATATAGCAGAATTATACTTGCATAAATATAACAACATAAATAAATAATGCACAAAAGAAGACAAGACAAGATTTAACATGGTTCACCCAATGTGGGATACGTCCACCAAGAACTTGCTCATATTTTATTATCAACAAGAGTAAAAAAACTCTCACAGTCTTCTCTCAGTTATGAACTCACAACAGAATTCCAAAGATGCTAAACCACATCTAAACCACAATTGAAACCCAACTGATTAACCTTGATCACTCTTGATCACCTCTTGAACATTAAGACTCAAGACATCTTAAACACTCAAGATATCTTCAAGATACCCTAACACCTCTATTTATAGGATTACAATGCTTTTAAGAATTTCTAAAGCTGACCCTAGAAGTTTGAAAGTCACGACCTTTCAATTTCCCATGACTGGAAAAACTGTCACAATGTTAAAATCCAATTAATAACATATTAACAGCGATGGCACAACAATGACACAACAACGTCACAATAGACGGCTATAGAATGATCTTGAAGTCTCCAAAATTAACCGTTCGAACTCCAACAATTTAACACTGATTCGAGAATACCAAAAATAGGATCCACACCCCAACAATATCCCACTTGGAGACTATTTCCACTGAGAAAAGTTCTTAACCCTTCATTATCAAGCATGAAGGCCAATAGAAGTTGAACTTAACTTCAAATTCTCCCTTGTGACCGCCTTGGTCATCATATCTGCAAGATTCTAACAGGTATGAATCTTTTCTAGCTTCAACTTATCTTCTTCCAGAGTTTCCTTGATGAAATGATATCTCAGCTGAATGTGCTTCGTTCTAGAGTGGAAAGAAGAGTTCTTCGCCAAATAAATAGTGCTCTGACTATCACTGTGTAGTCTCCCAACTTCCTACTTATGACCCAACTAATCAAGCAACTATTATAGCCAAATCATATCCTTGCTTGCCTTTGTGGTTGAAAAAGCCACAACCTTTTGTAACCGTGAAATCCAACTCACCACTCTATCACTAACCATAAATACATAACCTATCGTGCTCCTCCTGCTATCCAAATCTCCCACCCTCGACAACTATTATATCCCTCTTTTGCATTTCAAGTGTTGACATGTGATTTTCTATATAAAGATGTGTTCTTTTTACTATTGAAGATCATGCTTGATAAGGATGAATCATTTTTGTTCTTAAAAATCATTAGACTAAAATAGTATGGTTAATAAGAATTCATTTTCACTTTGGAAAGGTGAGTTACAATCTGTCTTTAAGAGTTGCAGACTTATTTCTTCTTCTGACTCATCCTTGGATCAATTTCAGTGATCCAAGGAATGTTTCAAATCTTCTTCATATACTTAATGGTAAATCGACATTCAGTAGTTTAAGGGACATAGAAGACTAAACTTTGTATGTTACAAATTTTGTGGTCTTAGGTGAACATGTTTTTGTTCAACTGTATGTTTGTGCTTGGGTCTTTGGTGATTGATTTTGCCAGGACATTAAGGATGTAAGAAAAATTCAATTCATGACAGAGGAGGAGTTTAGAGTCCTAAAACCTAAGGATTATCCTAACAGTATCCTAAGCTAGGTAAGAACACCTATGTTCTAGCTACGTTTACTTATTTGGATTTTATTCTAACCTAAGCCTCTTATTCTATTTTGTTGGGTTGGCATCCTAACCTAAGAATTGTGCTAAATGAATAAGGGAAGGATTACTAAAGTAATGCTAGGCTATTTTAACTAATACCTAATACTAAAAGGTTATGAATTGAATCTAACCTAAGGTGGGAATTACTATTGGCAAATGTTTTAAGACCTAAGTTGGTTATTGCTAGACTAACCTAAGTTTTAGGGGATCCATCCTAAACTATTAAAAGGGAACCTAAGGGGGGGTCACATGTCTCTAAGGAAATGGTTCCAATGGCATTTAAATGAGTTGATAGGGTTTAATGGATGGTGGTACTACCAGTTTTGGTAGGGGCTAGTTGACTTGGTGGAGGCATACATGGAAGCTCCACTAAAAGATGGAATTGTATTTTTGGATGGAATTGGCATTCGCCAGATTTAGGAGGTGGTGGCAAGGAAAGATAAGTAGGAAATTTAGAATTAATGGAATTTATGGCATTAATGGGCCTCAGTATTTGTGTGTAAACTGTCTTGGAAACTTGGAAGGTGAGTTTGTAGGAGGTTATTTGGTTTTGCATGCATTGCAGATTTTGCTCTGCATGGAGCTATCTGGTTCTTCAAACTAGCAGTTTGACCTTCACTTCAAAGCTATTTTTGGTTTCTACAGTCTATTTTTGATCGAAGGAAAGTATATGAGGCATAGGAAGAAAATATGTTTGATTGTTGATCTTTCGTATAGGAGAAAAAGAGTTGGAAGTTCGGCTGGAAGTCTCATTCAATTTGGCAGAAGCACTATTAGGCATGATAGGCTCTAACTATTAAGATTCTTTGATTTCTTCTAAATGATTCATTAGAACAAATCTACTCTCATGAGATTCATGTTTTTATGTTTGATTGGTTATTTTCTTGCTGGTTTTTTTGAATCTTTGTGATGTTTTGATATGAATCCATGGCAAAAATAATGTTGTTTTGGAAAACTTCTCTCTGTGCAAATTTTATGACAACATGCATGTGAAGCTTGTATGCAAAACTTGTTTCTGTAGCTATGATCGTTTTATTCTGGAACTTGTATTCAAGGTGGCTGTGCTTTGAACTGATTTTCATAGCAATATAGGGTCCTAAACTGTATGGGAACCTTGATTTCCATTTGATCTTGTTTTTGGGCTTCGTGTTTTGTTATAGACTTGTGTTGGAGCTTCATGTTGTTTGGAACTAGTGTTTGGAAACTTATGCAATGCTGAGCTGTTGCTTGAAGTGTGTATTTGGCACTGTAATTGTATTTTATTACTTGTGAAGTTATAAACTTTTGTGTGAAGCTCGGGTTCGACACTATACTCTTATTTAACACTTGAGTGTTATGAGCTTATATTTGGGTCGATGTATTCGATTTTGTTCTGGTATTTTTGTTTTGGGTTATTCTTATATTAAAATTTTAAGCTTATAATTCTTTATTTGAGCAACTTACTCACCAGAAAATTGGGTGATAGCTTGTTTGAGTCGTTTTGAAATCTCTTCGAGATTTGGCACTGGAAACGTCTTGTTAAAAAAAATAAAACTTCTGTTTCATGATTGTATCATCTTCTCTGAGATGGTAATGGTGTGAGAATTGGAGGGGGTGTCTTTCCCCTTTGTTTTGAGGAATCCCGCATTATGGGTTGACTGTTTTGTTGAAGTTAAGTCACCTCTATCACGATTTTGTGGATGTGAAAGTTTTCTTTTGGATTTCTGTTCCCGTTCCTTGGAGTTAAGATTGAGACATCTTCTGACTTAGAAGTTTTTGGGTTCTTGCTCTCTCTTCTAATTCTTTAAAATAATTTTGGGTCTCAGCGGAAGATTGGATTATTACCCTTGGACACTGAAATTATTCAAGAAGGATACTTTCTCTGTTCAGTTGTTTTGTGTTTAGTTCTTTTGAATCACGAACTACTTACTTTTCATATTAAGTGGTGAAGCATTTGTGAGTCTTCAGTCTTGGGTTCATGGTTAATTCTGAACTTGATAGTTTGTTGTTTCAGGATTTTATTCTTATTTGATACAGTGAATGAGTCCTTGGGCTTCTTTTAGAGAGAGAATATATATATATATATATTTATCCTCTTGGGATCAGTTCGCTATTTTGAGACTGCAATATGTTTTTCATCCTGATTTGATTTGAAACTGGAAATTCTTTTATTTAGTTGAATGAAATGATTTATTATTGGACATTTCCTTATTGAGTTTCCTTTTCTCTATCTTTTGGATAAACTCATTGATTGAAATTCTATGCACTTGATTCTCTTATGATGTGGTGATTTATTTTGGGCTTGTTGGTCTACTTTATTTGAATAATTGGTTGTAATGATAGTAGTGAAGTCGGTTCTACTGATAAGTGAATGCATACTTGTTTGATTGACTGTTGTTGACTAAGCCTTGCTTGTTTGGATGGATAGGAGTAGGTTTTGTCTCTTGTACTCTATCTTTTTGGGTGAACTTGAGTAGAGATTAACTCCTTTATGAGACTAATTTGATTGTGAACATTGGTTTCAGATCTTTGATTGATAACATCTAACATGTAGAATTAGAATTAGAATTGCAGTTAGACTATTTTGAATTTTCTATACCTTCTTGGATTGTTAGGGAATTTTGTTTATAGGTATACCTTAAATGTTGAATTTATAAGATTGTTATCTCGGAAAGGAAATAGATAATTCATGTTATGAACCTGATCTACTTTTCGGATGCTATGAGTTCGGGTATGGTACGTATTGGTTCTTTTTTATTCCTTGCTTAGGATTTAGATGAATCATCCTAGAATGAACCATGCTGTAAACACTTCTTTTGTCTTATATAAAAGATAAATGTTGTATTCTATTAGGATAGAATTATGAAATAATGGAATGGTAAGATCTATAGTTTGTTTAAAATTTATTGATAGGATCAATTGAACTTTAAGTTTTTAGGCAGATGTTGTGGATAATAATCTACTCTTCTCTTAAATGTGGATCTAGATTTATTGTTGTACTTCTTTTCTATTTGGTATCACTTATGCTTAATGTATGATTTATTAATTATCTCATTAAAGAAGTGTTGCTTTAATGAAACAATTAGTGGAATGCACTTCATTTTAATGCTTAGTGCTTATCATGCTTAGTTCATTGAACTGACCCGTGCTAGCAATTTTTGTAGATGGACAACGTAAGTGATAAAAGAAGGCAAAAACTTATATGATGCATTGGCTGATATAAGTCTGATTCTTAGTAAAGAATTCTGATTCATTCCTTAGTTGTATTGAAAAATAAAATTTGTATACTTTATAGAATGAATACTATTGTTATGCAGTACACCTAAAGTGCATAGTCTTGTAAATTTATAAGTTATAATGATGAACTGCGAGTTATGATTATTTACATTGGTTTTGTAATTTATCTCAAAATTTTATGAAGGAGATGGAAGTCCTATATTGTAGATATTATTCATATTATATTATGCTTAATTTGTTATCTTGATAAGATGGATAAAGGGAATTAGTTCAAATTCCCTTATAATGATGCAACTTGTTAAGTTGCATAAGATGTTGTGTTTTATCTAAACAATTTAACATAGTAATGTGATGCGTAATGAACATACAGTAAGAACTATGGATATTGTGAATGATAAATCCTAACACTTAAATTTTTAGAGGAAGACTCTTCCTCTCTTAATTGAATGTAAACTAAAAGGGATTAGTGATAAGATTATAATTCATAGGACTTCATTTAGTATGAATTCTACTTCGCTTGGACATATGTGGTTACTAAACTTCCTTGAATGTGAAATTACAATATTTTGGAACTTATGTTATTGCTGTCCTATTTTGGTTAACTGCTTGTTATACTATGTAAGTGAACATTAAAAGCAATCATGAGTTAAAGGAAGTTTTTTAATACTTAATTGACACAAGTATAGAATAAGAAATTAAGGAGAGTTGGATTAGGGTTTAGCAGGGTTACTAAAACCAGTGTATTAATCTAAATTAATAATTTATTAATAACCTCCAAGGAGTATGTACATCTCGATGAGGTAGTTTTTGTAGGATGTTGGCACACGCCAATTGCAGGGCTATACTTTCGAGAAGACTAGGGTCTTCTCGAGAATACAACGTTGCAGTTGACATGTGGCAACACCCTTCTGCATTGATCATCTAGATCTACACACAAATAATGACTTGAACTTAGTTTCTCTCTAGGTCAAGTTAGTGGCATATTTAGGATAGGAAGTAGCTTCCAAGGGCTCAGGGTACCTTGGTACATCTGGTTGAATTAGGTCAATCGAGTATACCAATTTATCCTAAGTCATTATGAGCGTCTTCCTATAATAAATTATGTTTCTAACCAGGGCTAGGGTTAAACCTGGGACAAGTGGACTAACGGTAGTCAATAAAGACCATTCTTGATAACAGAGGAGTGAGGTAAAGGACATATTCCGAAAGGATGAGTATGACATCTAGGAATAGTGACATAAATAGTATGTTGAAAATCTTTGGCCAAATATCGCAAGCTACTTGTTACGCTGTCTGATGTCACCAAGTTTAAAGCAACATGATATTAGATGAATATTGGTAACAAATATTCAAATATGTTCTTTAAACAAAGCAATCAGTACCCCGTTTATTGTAGAAAAACCAAGTATACGCTAAGTATTCAATACTTAAAGTTAACATAAATAGATCGGTAGAATATCGAGTTATGAAATGAATAGATCGGTGGATCACTGAGTCATTTACAATTGCATAGGGTTATCTATTTGAGATTGATTAGTATGGAATGTTTGTTCTAAATAATGCTTTATTTAGAATAGAGAACATAATATAATTTTTTTTCTCCCTTATTTCCAAAGTCTTAAAATGGGAATGTTATAGTATCACCAACCGTAAATACATAACCTATCATGCTCCTCTTACTGTCCAAATCTCCTGCCATATACAAATCTACATAGCCACGTAATGTAGTGTTTGATCCACTAAAACACAATGCTTCTCCTATGGTCCCTCTCAAAATACTGGATGATCCACTTTACTGCCTGCTAGTGCTCTCTACCTAGATCACTCATAAACCTGCTCACTACTCCCACTGCATGGGTAATATCAGGCCTGGTGCATACCATAGCATACATTAAGCTACCAAATGCTGATGAGTACAGTTCCTTGGATATCTGGATTCTATCCTCCTCAGTCTTGGGACTCTACTCCTTTGATAGTTTAAAGTGACCTGCCAAAGGAGTACCAACTGGTTTAGCATCCTGCATATTAAAATTCTCCAAGACCTTCTTTATATAATCTTCTTGAGATAACACAAAATTCCTCTCCTTCTTATTACGAGTTATTCTCATACCAAGGTTTTATTTTTCTGCTCCCAAATCCTTCATAGCAAAGGAGTCACCTAGCTTCTTCTTGATTACCTTTATTTCCTGTATGTTCTTCCTTGCAACAAGCATATCATCCACATACAGGAAAAAAATAATATAACTACCATCAAGAAACTTCTTGATGTATATGTAATGGTTTGAGTGACACCTGTAGTAACCCTTCTCCTACATAAAACTATCAAACTTCATGTACCACTGCCGTGGATCTTGTTTCAGGCCATATAAGCTCTTCTTCAATTTTCACACTAACCTATCCTTCCCTTTGACCTCATAACCCTGTGGTTGATGCATGTAAAGTTCCTCCTCTAACTCACCATGAAGGAATGTAGTCTTCACATCCAACTATTCTAAGTGCAGGTCCTCTACTGCAACTAAACCAAGAACAGTCCTAATATAAGTCATTTTAACAACAGGAGAAAAAATTTCATCAAAGTCTATACCTTTCTTATGTGCAAATCCCTTGACCACCAACCGGGACTTGTATCATTTCCCACCGCCATCTTCCTCTTTGATTCTATAGACCCACTTGTTCTACAATTCTCTCTTTCCCTCGGGTAGCTCCACTAGATCCCAAGTCTAGTTTTCCATAAGATATCTATGCTCTTCATCCATGGCCTACTCCCACTTCTTCCTGGTATCCACCTGCACTGCTTCCTTAAAGCACTCTAGCTCTCCACTATTAGTGAGGAATAAATAATTCAAAGATGGAGTAAATCATTTAGGTTCCCTTCTTACCCTAGAATACCTTCTCACCTTAGGAGTTTGTGGTTCGTTATGAGTAGGTACCTGAACTGGCTGTGCCGAAACATTATATACCTGAACCGGACCCTTGGACACCTTGTTGTCCATAATGTCCTCTAACACTGTGTATTGTTTTTTGATTCCTCTTTCTATTCCTGCAAATGATATTTATACATGAATTTTTCATTAAAGAAAATATCTCTAGACCGGAATATTTTCTTGTCTTTAAGACTCCAAACATAGAAACCAAAGTCATCTTCACCATATCCAACAAAGGTGCATTTCTCAGACTTA
Source organism: Taxus chinensis (assembly GCA_019776745.2). Taxonomy (NCBI): domain Eukaryota; kingdom Viridiplantae; phylum Streptophyta; class Pinopsida; order Cupressales; family Taxaceae; genus Taxus; species Taxus chinensis. Next base: position 347,981,290 of record CM034151.1, read on the forward strand.
GCCTCTAACTTGGTCCATAATATTTATCAATGTGAAAAAATACATCACATCTAAATAATCTAAGAAATGAGTAATCAATTTTCTTACCAGACCAAGCCTCCTCGGGTATACCTCCATCCAAAGAAATAAAGGGTCCTTTTTTAATCAGATAAACAATTGTGCTTACCTCTTCCACCCAAAACATGAGTGACAGCCCCACATGTAACCTCGTGTACCTAGCACACTCCATGATTGTCCTGTTCATTATCTCTGACACTCCATTTTCCTGTGGAGTATTTGGAACCATTCTTTTCCTACAGATCCCATTTACTGAACAGTAATCAAGAAATTCATTACTACAATATTTCCCTCCATTATCCAACCAGAGACATTTCAACTTGAGACCTGTTTCATTCTCAACCAAGGCTTTCCATCTTTTGAAAGTTTCAAACACATCATATTTCTTTCTAATGTAATATACCCAAAATTTTCTAGTTGCATAATTAATGAAAGTTACATAATAACATGAACCACCAATAGAGTTTACCTTAGTTGTCCCCCATACATCTGTATGCACTAACTCTAACTTACCATCCTTCCTGGTAGGTCCAACCTTGAGGAATATCACCCACTTTTGTTTCCCATAAACAAATCCCTCATAGAAGTCCAAATCTAACTCCTTTAATCTGGGCAACCTTTCCTTTATAATCTGCATGCCCTTATGACTTATATGACCAAGTCTCTGGTGTCAAAAAGTTGCATTTCCATTTGTAGTAACTAAATTAGAATAATCAGCACCACTGGTTAAATAAAAAGTACCAGTTTTCTTACCTCTTACAACTACAAGATCTCCCTTGGTAACCTTCCAAGAATCCACTATAAAACTAACCGTACAACCATCACTACCCAATTTTCCCGCTGATATCAAGTTCCACCTCAACTTAGGCACATGCCTGATGTCCTTAAGTAGCCATGTGTTCCCATTCTACATTTTTACCTGAACCCAACCTTTCCCTACTATGTTGCATAGTTCATCATCACCAAGATATATATGTCCAAAATCACCTTGAATAAAAATAAGAAAAGTAATGTCTATGTGGGGTGGCATGGAAAGAAGCCCCTGAATCTAACACCCAAGATTCAACAATATTATCTAAAGAAATAATTAAGGCATCATGACAAACATCACCTATTTCCAAATTACCTCTTTAGTTTCCTCCTTTTTCTTCCTATCCTGAAGAGCCCAACAATATTTCTTAGCATAACCAACCTTCCCACAGTGAAAACATTCTAACTTACTCTTTGACTTTGACCTTCCGTGATCATTCGACTTCCCATGGTTACCTTTCCTTTTGTTCTTTTGTCTCCCTTTACTCTCCACCATCAAAGCTTTTCCAGAAGTAGAAGAATCTCCGGTGATCTTCCTTCACATTTCCTTGCTTAGGATCACACCTATTACATTCTCAAACTTCAGCTTTGAATTATTAGAGACTAAATTGCTTACATCCATAACCAAGCTATCCCAACTATCTGGCAAGGAGGACAAAATCAACAAAGCCTTGATCTCATCATCAAAGTCATTTTTTACCTATTCTAAGATACTCATAACCGTATTAAATTAATTCAAATGATCAACAACAGAACCATTCTCAGACATCTTCATATTAAGTAACTTTTTCATCAAAAATAGTTTATTAGAGGTAGAGGGTTTTTCATATAGCTTCCCCAACGCACTCATGAGACCTTCCATGGTCTTCTCCTGTGATATGTTTAAATAAACCAAAGATGCAAGGCATAAACGAATTTCCCTGAGTGCCTTTCTTTCTAGCAACTCCCTATCCTCATCCAACATGGCTATAACTTTCTTTACTTTTCCAGCCAAAGGAACATGGAGGTCCTTCTGATATAAGTAATCCTCCATTTTCATCTTCCACAAACCAAAGTTCTACCCATTGAACTTCTCAACCCATGATCTTCCCTCATCTGCCATAGCTTTCACTTAAGCTAAAATTTCCCTGTGATTTACCACTTCAGCAAAGAACCACCAAAGTTTTAATACCAATTGTTAGGAATTAGAGAACAAATATGTGGAAACAATTCCTCAAACCATAGCAGTAGGAAACTATATAGAAGAATTATACTTGCAGAAATATAACAACATAAATAAATAATGCACAAAAGAAGACAAGACAAGATTTAACATGGTTCACCCAATTTTGGCTACGTCCACCAAGAACTTGTTCATATTTTATTATCAAGAAAAGTAAAACAAATCTCACAGTTTTCTATCAGTTATGAACTCACAACAGAATTCTAAAGATGCTAAACCACATCTAAACCACAATTGACACCCAATTGATTAACCTTGATCACTCTTGATCACCTCCTGATCATTAAGACTCAAGACCTCTTGAACACTCAAGATATCTTCAAGATACCCTAACACCTCTATTTATAGGATTACAATCCTTTTAATAAGTCCTAAAGCCAACCCTAGAAATTTGAAAGTCGCGACCTTTTAACTTCCCACGGTTGGAAAAACTATCACAACGTTACTAGCAAATTAACGACATATTAACAATGACGACACAACAATGGCACAACAACGTCACAATAAATGACTGTAGAATGCTCTTGAAGTCTCCAAACATAACCATTCAAACTCCAATATTTTAACATTGATTCGAGAAGACCTAAAACAGGCTCCACACCCCAACAACTTAGACCCAAACAACATCATCGGGTGTATGTAGACAAAATGTGTCGTCAATATAAAAAAAGGTCTACAAACAAGAAATACTAGTAGGAGACATTATATTAAGACTTGACAACCGAATTGACAAAAAGGTTGGCGAAGGTAGAAAATTTAGGCCAAAATGGTTAGGGCCTTATCAAGCAATGGAAGACTACAAAAATGGTTTATATTATTTGTGTACTCTTGAGGGTGAAGAATTTAGTGAGTTTTTTAATTCCCTTCACCTCAATCATTTCTATGTATAATCATTTACATTTCAACACTATCCATGATTACATTCATACTGTCTTGTTATTTGCATTATTAAATCATTTAAATTATATGATAAAAACTTATTGTTAAAGTAATTCTTTGACTTTCTAACATTGGAAAATATCCTAATCATACCTACTTCACCATTATTTTCATGCATTCAAAGCTATATTATCTTTATCATCACTTTCATCCAAGAAACAAATTTGTACATTACTTTATAAGGGCTTACATACTCAGTCCTCTTTGCGGGTGGTTCTGATTTGGGTGTTTCTTACCCATGGTTTTCACTAAAACCTTCTTGATGATAAATATTTTGCTAAAAATATATCTGTATAACAAAAACATTCTAAAAATTTCACCCAAAACTCTTATTCACGTATCTCAATCTTTGGTGTTGAGCCCTTGTATCTTACTGGTTGTGTGGGGTTGAGATTAGGGGAAATTATTTCTTCCCAAAAAGCACAACTCAAAGTCAGGAAAAAAACGAAAAAAAGATAAATAAACAATGAACACAAAAATTATTTCATAAAAAATAACTACACTTCTCTTCCCTACCCATCTTTGGTGATGAGACCATGCTTCTTATTGGTAGCATAAGACTAGTAAAGGAGGTAATTACCCTTACTCGCTCATGTCTTGTCCTTAGTGATGAGCCCATACTTCTTACTAGTAGCATGGGGCAAGACATCGGGGGTTATAATTAAAAAGTCATAAGTTGTAAATAAACAAGGAAATAAAAGTGCTTTTAAAAACTCTCAAGGAAATGACTTAGATGTGTATGTTAAGAGAGATAATTATCCTTTGAAACTAGATATTATCAATCAACAAGCCATGTATGAATAAGTCTATCCAAATCTTGCAAGGTTTTTTTCCTGAATTGGTTAAGTTTATCTTCATTTGGTTTGGGTTGTAGGTTTCTTAGTAAATCCTTGTGAAAGTTCTTGTCTCTTGGCCATTATCATTTACATTCTTCAAAACAAATATCTCATATTCTTCTTAGCTCTTGGTGGTGAGCCCTCACATATTATTTGTTGCATGGAGTTAAGAATGAAGTGAGATTATTTTGTCATCATATCATATTTAACACATTTTTCCAATGAAAGAGAACTGCTAAAAGTTATTTGAAAAGAAAATTATTCAAATTACAATTTGTTACCATAATCATAATCATATGAATATCATTTTGTTTATCACATTATGTCATTGCCATCATCCATAGCATACATTAAAAAAATGAAAAATATCAGAAATTATAAGTCATTTAAGAGTACACAAATGAAATAAACCACTGAAGTCAACTCTTACAAAATAATGATGAAAAAAAAGACATATCAATACGTATATATCTATAATCTATCAAGTTTATCATGTATAATTCCATCACACCATAGAGTAAGTGTGGTAAAAAATGCTCATTATGAGCTAAAAATATAAATATAATAATATACATATCAAAAACCTGTCTCAAAGTAATAAAGACCCTAGGCCTATCCTTTTCTCCCAGATCCTTGTAAAGGGGTAGGAGAAGGATGAAGTCTTCAGTTAAAAATTTGGGATCGAATCAGTGTGGTATGGGAGCCTCCATGAGTCGATTGGTGAGAATGGTCATGTGAATGTCCAGTGGTAGTATCTCTGTTATGTGAGCATCCTCTCTGCCTCTCTCAATCCTCATGGACTGTAATGTCATTCCTCAACTAGGTCATCACAGCCACAACATGCCATCCTGGCATAAATATGCTAGTGTGATGATTGGATAGTGCTATGAGTACATGTTCTGCATTTAGATTCTCTCGAGTCTTTCTGGATAGAATCACAAACATATCCAAGAGTGTGTCCTAAATAAGATCTTGCCATCCATCAGTTGTGGCTGCAAAGAACAAGCAAATAATGGTGAGTCAGAAAGTGTAAGGTAAAAACAAAAAAAGGTAGAAGTAATGTCTTACTAACAACTAATTTAGGAAGTAAAGGGAAGAGAAGTGTGTTTTTCATTTAAAAAATATTGAAATATAAATATATGTTAAATTATACTTAAGTTACAATGTAGTTGATATGTAATAAAGTACATATTGGACATAAGAAAATAAGCTAGAAAAATATGAAACCCTAGTTGCAAGAGACAAGGTAAAATACTTAGCTAATTTGCAATAATACGAAAGCTATCCGAGTTGGAAAAATGATGAAATAGGAAGACATACTATCGCAACCAAGCCCAAAATATTGTGCAAGCGCTGGAAATTTTAGGACTAGGGTGCTTGTACTAGGTTAAAGATGCCTGGGACACTGCAGACCTCATCTAGGTTCATGTGACTACTCAGAACCTCAGAAACTTAGTTTTGTAGGGTCGTAAGATGTTTTTTGGATGTTCTCTTAGTCACCTATACTTCAGTGCTTGATTGAAAAATTCACTTGAAACCTGTAAAGAGATAGAAGACTTGTAAAACACCTCAAACTACATTAAATCCTAAAAATAGAAAAGATGCAAAATGACGAGTTAGAATGACCCCGAAATCGTCACCCAACTGAGTGAACTTGTGATCAATAGAGTACTAAACTACATCTCAGATTCTATGAAGTTCTTATGTGTGTATGTGTGTGAATTGTGCATTAGGAAGACTTGTGTTGCAAGTGCGCGTGATAATGGGTAATAGCTAGATGTACCAATGTAAATAGATGTGTTGCATGAAAAAATGAACTTCCCTTCCTATGACGTGCATCCGAGAAGAATGTAGTCCCTTGTCCCTTGAGTGAGTGTCTAGATGGATGCCTTTGAATGCTCTTAGTAATGCCTTTAGATGCAACCTTAGGTGATGATAATAAATGTTTAAAGGTTGGTACTTTATTTTGTCACATAGTTTTATAGTTATATAATTCCCTTGGTTAAATTTCATAATTAACAAATGGAAGGTCGACCCAGTAAGAAATTAAGATGCCTAAAAGATAAAAGAAGACTCAAAAGAATGTGAGCAATATAAAAAAAGGGTTAGAGGTGCCCAGAGGGGACATGAGGATGCTTGGGTATTGGCGTCCTATTTGGGAACTAGTGTCCAAAGCCATAAGATATAAAAAAGTATCAAAATACCAATTAGGTTGTACGATGTAAGGAGTGTCAAATAAAAAATAATAAACACAAACAAAAAATGCAAAGATAGCTGTTAATTGCTACTTTTCTCACTTAGGAATCATGTGAATAGTAGTATGTGATTAGGACATAGAAATGTGCCCAAAGTGTGTGATTTACTGTGTCTACATTTTACTACACTCATTTCTCTATGACAACTATTTCAGATCAACTTTGGTGCATGCTGGAGGAGAAAAAAGGGTATTTTAAAATTGTTCTAACATTGACCTACTTTAAGATTCACAAAGGGCTCCTGCATCTCCTCATGGAATCAGTTTACTTCTCTGCCTCTACGCGTGAACTCTAGAAACCTACATGGAATGTCTCTTTAGTTCCTTGGCACTTTGAATCCACATAATCTGCAAGCTAGAAGGAATTATCCTCCTTTGCATCCTCCTCTTTGAAGCGTGGCAATTGTTGACTATTTTTATAATGGCAATCTTGGTGAAAACATTTCTACCCCAATGGCAGAAGGAAATACTACACTTGTGGCAAAAGTAGTTGATAAGAACCCTAGGTGTGGCAACCATCCACTATAATTATCCTCTCTAGGTGGATCTCTTCTCTCGTACCCCTTGTAAACTGGGGATATTTCTAGAAGAGTGTTTTTATAAGGCAACCCAAACTGCTGGGGTACCTTGAATACTAGATGATTCTCTATTCTGCTGCTTCGGTTGACTAACTGAATGGTAATATGACACATGGTCAGTGAAATAACCTCCTTGCCCCATCTTCCAACCATATCATTGATACAACTATGCAATCATGTCTGATATAGTGTAATGTGGAAACTAACTATGATGGGCCCCTAAGTGGAGCCATATCAACCCATCAAGATACCAAAATATCCATGGGATTTTCTATCCCAAATCCCCTATGGAAAGTGATCAGCTCATATAAACAAGAAATAGAATAAGAGTTTTATGACTCCGTCCTTGTAGCCACTAATCTTTAAATGCATGTAAAAATTCTATAACATCTTGGTTCAAAAGATCGACTCCCCATGCAAAGAAAATATTCTTGCTCTTGAAATTCTCTAAAATCAGATAAGAGCCCAAGTGAACATGAACCTGATCTTTGAGATGGAGGAATCCCCGATAACATAAAAGGTGATAATTATATTTAGTTTGATGGCCTATAGGTTTGCATGGGTGGATAGGTGTTGTATCCATAGGCTGGGCAAGGGCAAGGACACCGACTTAACAGGCATAGACAAAGTCACAAGAACATAAAAGATAATGTCGCCCATACTGGGGAAGTGCCTATAGACTATCACCCTCCACTGCTACGTGATAGCCAATCATTTGTGGTGACAAATGATAGTAACTCTATTCATCACCACAAAGCAATCCTGGCTATGTTAGTTTACATCCAACAATCTGTTATCTAATAATAACAAGGCAATGCAGATAGTTTTCTAGTCCACAACCCAATAAATGATTAAGTCACAAAGACTAGGTCATACAATGTAGGGGTATTTACAAGTAGCCCCCTGAGAAAATACCTTGAACACGTGCAAACATCCCTGGAACTAATTTTTACAACTCATTCCCCAAATGGATCATCCAAAAGGCATCTAAAAATTGGTTTAAACCAATCCTTCTAACAAGTTAGAAAGACACATTTTTTTAACTAATGTAAGACCTTATCTCTGCATTCCTAATCAATTCAAGAAAGTACAATCATAATGAGTAAATTGGAATTCCTTTCTAAGAATCTCATAACTTTCTCTCAACCTTCTTTCGATGCAACAAGGAGTAATTCTTCAAGGTAAAAATGGAACATTCATCATATGTACATGCATTATATTTCTAGTCAGTTGGAAAGAATTGGCTATGATTATCCTTCCTATAAACTTTAAGCATGAACTCTTATATGCAAAACACCCATCACAAAATCAAGGGGAGAGTTAGAGTAGATCTCAATGGTGTTTGTGTAATCTCCATGGTTCATTTCACATCCAATGCTCTACGTAGAGTGGCCAAACTGTGTAACAAGAAGCAGAGAGTATCTTTTTCATGTGACATTTCATTTCATTCCAATGTCATCATGGCTCAAACATACTCAATAGAAGAATAGAGTATATTTTTCATATTCATTTCATTTCATTCTAATGTTGTCATGGCCAAATAAACTACAAGAAGCTAGAGAGGTATCTTTTTCATATTCAATTAATTTCATTCAAGTGCCTTCATAGCCACAAAAATTAAGAAAATAGAGCCACACCTATATATATTTTCCAACAAATAATAACATAATATATCAGGGCAAGTCCAGCAGATAAATGTGTATACCTTAATCGTTTTCCATACCCTCTGCCATTACCAAGAGTTGCAGGTTCCAACATCATTGAGTTCTCATCCAATTTATTTCATACACATGAAACCAAAAACATCATTCATGGATAGATATAAATGCATACATATAGACGTGTCATAGTGTAAATACATATATTTTCAAAAATGGCCAAGTGGGTGAATATAATTGTATATATACTATAAACCTAGTATAAAATCCCCATATATATAATAGTAGGTGGGGAATTTCTACATATTGTACTTGACATGGGTCATATCTATGGTCATGAGTTTGAATAGGTATGATTTACTCACCCTAAAGAGAGTGAAGGAAAATGCAATCATGCAACCATATAATTATGAGAGAATATTTTTCCCATAAGAGAATATGTAGGTTTAGAGAAAGAAAAATAGATGCTTGAATCTAACTCATAACAACGGTTGTGCCCTAAACAAGTTGAGATTCATTTCCCTCAACCCTCCTTTCTTTTCATGTCTTAGCAGTTACTAACCTTCTCTCTTTTCTAGCAGCAAACCATGCCACTCAAAATTCATGTATTCACAACTCTGACCATGGCTAGGTATTTTATAAATTTCTCCAACTCTAAGGTAAATATGCATACATCTAAAAATTACCAAGTGCCACCAAATAGTACTGCACTCTCAGTTTATGATAGCCATGCATTTTTTGTTTACATAGAACATTTATGAAAATCCAATCCGTAGGCCTTTCTCAAGCATGATTATTTTTATTTACTTAACATTCATCTAAATTTTTTCTATCTTTCCAAATGCCAATCTTTTCCATTAGTTAGGGTTACCATGACTTTAAGTTATGTAACTCTACCACAGAAAAAGATGTAATGAGCTACTCTACAAAGATCGGTGGTTCTATGCCCATTTATCCAACAAATTTCAAACATGTTATCTATACCCCTGTGTCTCAAGTTTTGGTTGGGTCTGTGACTCACCTGTATTTCTATTGAATAGTTCACTTTAAATCCAAAAAGATGGATCATGTATTAAAACTCAAATGCTCCATTTACGTAATGTTTTCCCATCATAAGTTGACTTACCTCTGTTTAAAACAAGGTCAACATAACAATGAATACCTTCTTAATTATCAAGTGTCACATAGACTTCCTTTCTAATGAAAAATCTTCCCAATTTCAATCATCAATAATGATTTTCCAACCATATGATGTTGTTGGAGTATGTTAACCAATGTACAATACACCCTTACTACTGATTTTAATTTTTTCCAATAAGTACACCAATCAAATTCAGTATATTGATTTTGATGTTCATTTGTGACCAACTAGCCTATAATAAAATATGCTCGGCATTTTACAATAATATCTTCTACAAACAGCCAAATAACTACTTACACTATAATATCAATTGGACTCTAGCAACTATGGATAAGGATTATATAGAGACCAAGGGCCTAATCATTGACCATGACTTAGAAGATTTTTCTAATGATTTATGGCAATCAGTGTTCAAGAGAAAGTACTTAAAATGCTTTCAAAGCTTTCATTTTCAACAATATACAACAATTCCATACATCCATATATTAAGATATAGGTGATGCACATGTGAGTTTAGAATCTTTCTATTGGCGTTTTATTCTCAAACTTATCAATGTAAAGCTTTTGCCAATGGGAAAGAATTTGGCGTAACGCTGTCTATGTGCAAGAATTCACTAATCTATTTCTGGCATATTAGAATGACCTATGCAACTTTCAATTTTTGGTATCCCAAATAAAAGGATGTCACATGACTAATTAATAACAAAGATAACAATGTACTTCCGTGAATATGAATAAATGGTTAATCTGTATCATTTACAATACAATAATGATGAAGCTTTTAAATCTACAATATACATATAAAGAAACTATGATGTATGAGTTTTCCTTTGCATGAGATTTGAAATCCTATTAGGTGAAGTCATGTGGGTTAAGAGTGATGGAAAATTGTTTTCCTATCCATTATCTCTAGTGTTCAAATCCAAATGTGTGTGTTAATTGTAGATAGTCCACAAGTGGAAAGTCTTATAATCAATATATCTGTAATGGGTATTCAGATTATCATCACTTGTTTCCTATAATCTTCTGGAATAGATCCGCATATGTACTAGATTTATGAGATTTAAATGTCACTTTTCCTAAGTATAGAATTTCCCCAGTTTGGAGTTAGCACACCAATTGTATAAATATATTAATCAGATCTAAGCATAAAACAATCAATATAGAAATAAAAAAGAAGAAACAATACACAAGATTTAATGTGGTTCACCCAGTGTGGGCTACGTCCACGAAGAAAACAACCAATTTATTATCATAGATGAAATGCAATGAGGATTAGCAATCTTCCACACCTTATTGGATGTCCTATACTTTATTCTCTGTAAATTTATCATTTTTATCTCAAAAGGAAACTTCTCTCTATTCTCAATTGAATTCTATTTTCTGAAACCCTAACTTTATGCTTATATATGCATCTACAATCTTAGGGCACTTTAGCTATGCAATTACAACCATTAGATTCACTTTACAACTAAAGATAGATCTAATTCCCGCAACTTAATTATAATAGTCATGCACAGGCAACCAATGTCAATTAGCCGATTAACCGATGTCAGTTATCCCTAACTGATGCCGGTTCTTCTTTCCCTGACTGATACCGGTCCGTGGGTGACCGATGATGGTTCGTCAACTGATGTCAGTTACTGTGTATTCCATCAAGTTTGAAAAAGCATTCTAGTGAAGAGATTAAGCTCCACAACTCAACAATATCCCACTTGGAGATAAATTCTTGCACTGTACCATACAACTCCATCCTATGATCCTTTCTTTTGGCCTATTTCTCCATCTTCAAGTCTCAAACTCGAATACCAACAGAAGGGGAGTGTAGCTCTAACTTCTCCTTTGCCAAAGGACTTTGTTAGTATATCCGCAGGGTTCTCCTTTATATGAATTTTCTCTAACTTTAGCTACCCATTCTCTCAATACCTGTCGTATTAAGTGATATCTCAACTGAATGTGTTTCGTTCTAAGAATGAAACGCTGAATTCTTTTCCAAATGAATTACACTTTGACTATCACTGGACAATCTGCAATCCCCTTTCTCTTTTCCCAATTCTTCTATGAACCCGTTCATCCATATCATCTTCTTACTAGCTTTTGTAACTGCAACATACTCAGCCTCTGTAGTAGACATGGCCACAACCTTCTCCAATACTAGAAATCCAACTAACTGTTGTGCCACCTTTTGTGAAAATATACCCAGTGGTGCTCTTCCTGCCATCCAAATCACTAGCCATGTCTGAATTCAACATAGCCATGTAAATAATTATCTGACCCTCCATAGCATAACTGCATGCCAGAATGTCCCTCTCAAATACTTGAGAATACATTAGACTACTTTCCAATTCTCTTTACCTAGATTAGCCATAAATCTGCTCACAACTCGCAACTGCTTATGCAATGTCTGGTTTGGTACAAACTATAAGCATACATCAAGATCCCAACTGCTAAAGACATACGGAACTCATGCCATGTACTCAGCCTCCTCATGTGATGTAGGAAAATAATATTTGATCAACTTGAAGTGTCCAACCATAGGTGTACTTACAGGTTTTGAATTTTTCATTTTGAACCTTTCAAACACCTTATTGACATAATTCTCCTAAGACAAATACAACTTCTTATTCTTCCTGTCTCTGTGAAATTACATGTCAAGAATTCTCTTTACAGATCCTGAATCCTTCATTATAAATTCATGAGCTAGATTTTATTTAAGCTCACTAATGTACTACATACTAGACCCTACAATAAGCATATTATCCACATACAATAAAAAAATAATAAATCTCCCATTTCCAAGCATCTTGAAATAAATACAATGGTCAAATTCACATCTGAAATAACCATGCTGCATGAAACTATCAAACCTCATATACCATTTCCTTAGAGCTTTTTTGAGCCCATAAAGGCTCTTTTTCAATCTACACACAAGTTTCTCCTTGCCCTTGACTTCATACCCAAGACTATTGATTCATATAAATATCTTCCTCTAAATCACCATGAAGAAAATTCCGTCTTGACATAAATTTTCTCTAAATGCAAATCTTCTACTACAACTAAACTCAATCCAGTATGAATAAAAGTCATCTTAACAACATGAGAAAATATTTTACCAAATTCAATACCTATCTTTCTGTGCAAATCCCTTTACTACAAGTCATGCCTTGTATCTCTTATGTCCATCTTTCTTCTTCCTTGATCCTGTAAACCCAATTGTTATGTAATTCTCTTTTACCTAATGGAAACTTAACCAAATTCCATGTCTGGTTCTTCTCTAAGGAGTCCATCTCCTCATTCATGCCATGCTCCCACTGCTTGTGGGATTTATCCTGCATTACTTCTTCAAATATTTCTGGTTCACCACTATAAGTCAATAATAAATAAGACAAGGAAGGTGAAAATATTTCTAGAGGTCTACTTACCCTTTGTGACCTTCTCACTAATATTTGGGGTGTCGGAGGATCAATTTGCTCATCCTGTAGATTTGTATCTACTTCTTCACGGTGACTAACATTGGTCACCTTCTATCAAACGCCAGCTCAGACTAACTGATTTCTAATCTGTATCTTCTGTAACTGCGATGCTGGTATATGGGACCGATTTCAGTTAGGGGTAAACTGATAATCGGTTACTATATAAACCTGTAGGTGTTAATTTTGAATCCGAGAGTTTATTTTCATCCACAAACTTATCCACCGGTTCACCTTTGGGTACGAAAACATGATCCCTGTACATTCTCTTTTCATTCCAATCAATGTCACAACTTCTAATTATCTTAGAACCTTCTAAATCCCAAAACTGGAATCCAAAATCACTAAGAGACATAACCAGTGAAAGTACATCTTTTGGATTTAGCATCCAATTTCTTTATATTTTCCTTATCAATATGCACAAAAGCTTCTGAGCCAAATACTCTAGAGAAAAGAAATATCTACCTCTTTTCCAGTCTAAGCTTCTTCTGGTATTCCACCATGCAGTGCACTTGAAGGTCCACTGTTAATCAAATAAACCACCATATCTACTGCTTCCACCCAAAAATGTAAGGGAAATCCATCATGTATCCTCATTCTTCTAGCTCATTCCATGTTTTTCTTGTTCATTCTCTCTATAGCACCATTATCTTGTGGTGTTCTAGGAACTGTCCTTTCTCTCCGTATTCCATATACTGAACAATAATCATTAAAAGTCTTGCTACATTACTCACCACCATTGTCAGATCTAAGGCACTTTAAATTTGAATTTGATTCATTTTCCAGAAGGGCTTTCCATCTTTTAAAATTTTTAAAAACATCAAATTTATGATTTATACAATAAACCCATACCTTTCTTGTGGCATCATCAATGAAAGTAACATAATATTGGGATCCTCCATGAGAATCTACCTGGGCTGGTCCCCACACATATGAGTGTACAAGATCCAATTTATGCTTATTATTTTTTTCCCCAAATTTTTTAAATATCACTCTCTTCTAATTTCCAAAAATAAAATGCTCACAGAAATCAAGATCTACATGTTTTAGATATGATAACTTACCCTTTTCCTTTAAGAGTTGCATTTCTTTTTCACTCATATGGCCTAGCCAATTGTGCCACATGATTGTATCTAAATATGAAGTAGATAGAATAGAAAAGGAATCAGTAATACAAGAAGAGAAGTATAATGATCGTACCTTCTTTCCTCTTGCCATAACAAGAGATACCTTAGTAACTTTCCAAGATTTGGCTATGAGTGTAACCATGCAACCAGTTTCACACAGTTGTCCTATAGAAATTAGATTTATTTGAAGGCTTGGAACATGCCTCACATATTTCAATATCTATGTATTTCCATTCTACAATTTAAAATGAACTTCACCTCTACCGGTATTATTGCATGGTTCATCATTTCCTTAATAAACATGCCCAAAATACCCCTGGAAATAATTTCTGAAATAACCATTATTAGGAGTTGCATGGAAAGAAACTCTTGAATCTAAAAGCCATGACTCATTTTTATTATCCAAGGAGAGAATTAGGGCATCTTGAATTACCTCTTTTGCAACAACATTTGCTTCTTTATATTTCTCTAGTACATTCTCTTTTTTTCCTTGAACTAACGATCCTTCTTTGCATGACTTGTCTTTCCACAATTCTAGCAGATTATACCTCTACCTTTGGATTTAGATCTTCCATTCTTAGACTTTGATTTCCAATTATTCTTGCTCTTGGATCTCTCCTTTTTCCTTCCCTTACTTTCTACATTTAAAGCATTCCCAGATGATGATTCTCCTATAATTTTCCTGCGTATTTATTTATTCAGGATTATACTAACCACATAATCAAACTTTAAAACATTAGTAGCAGACACTGTATTACTAACAACCATTACTAAGTTATCCCAACTATCTGAAAAAGAGCATAATAATAAAAGTGCTTTCACTTAATCCTAAAATGGAATACTAACTAATTTTAATTGATTTACAATAGACTAGAAATCATTTAAATGATTTGATGTAGATCCACCTTCTTGCATCTTTAAATTAAACATTTTTTTCATCAAATAAACTTTATTTGAAGCACTAGGTTTTTTTATATAGATTTGCTAAAGATTTTATCAACTCTACCATATATCCTCCTTCAGTAATATTCAAAGCCATAGATGTTGTCATGCTCAATCTCATAGATCTCAAATCCTTTCTATCAAGAATTTTCTATTCTTCATTAGTCATCTTAGCAGGCCTTCCTTCTCATCCAATGGTAAGTATAAATCTTTCTGATATAGATAGTCCTCCACCTTCATCTTCCATAATAGATAGTCACAACCATCAAATTTATCTACTCTGATTTTTCCTTCTTCTCCCATTACTTTGCTCCCACTCAATCAGAAATCCCTCTATGAGTAAATCTGTCAACACACATAACCCTCAAAGAAAGATGCTTTGATACCAGTTGTTAGGGTTAGCACACCAATTGTATAAATATATTAATCAGATCTAATCATAAAAAAATCAATACGTAAATAAACAAGAAGAAACAATACACAAGATTTAACATGGTTCACCCAGTGTGAATTCGTCCACCAAGAAAAAAACCAATTTATTATCACAGAGGAAATAGAATGACGATTTGTAATCTTCCACACCTTCTTGGATGTCCTTTACTTTATTCTCTACAAATTTCTCTTTTTCTCTCAAAGGAAAATTCTCTCTATTCTCAATTGAATTCTCTCTCCTAAACCCTAGCTTAATGCTTATATATGCATTTACAATCTTAGGAAACTTTAGCTATGAAATTATAACCATTAGATTCAATTTACAACTAAAGATAGATCTAATTCCTGTAACTTAATTATAGTAGTCACGCATAGGAAACTGATTCCGATTAGCCTTAACTAATGCTGGTTAGCCCTAACCGATGCCAATTCCTCCTTTCCTGACCAATACTAGTCTATGGGTGACCAACGTTGGTTCGTCAACCAACGTCGATTATTGTGTATTCCAGCAAGTCTGTAAAAGCATGCCGGTGAAGCGATTAAGCTCTAAAACTCAACATAGAAGTATATTTTTATTTTATTTTAATTACTTTATTTGTGTTTGTAGCTTTGTTTTATTTAATTCCTAGAAAAGAACAAAATAATATATTAGAAGTTAAAGTAGATTCATTTCATTTATTTCTTTTAAAGCTTCATTGAAATAACAAAATCAATAGATAAATTGTTTTGTTTTATTTTAATTAAATGTTTGCAAATAAAACTTAGTTAATTAAAAGATAAAATCAAATATATTTAATTTAATTTATTTATATTTAAAAGTAGGAATTAAAGTAATCTAGATTAGAAAGAACGTAACTTCTATTTCCCTAGTGGGCTAGGATACCTGAGCTTAGCTTTCAACCCTCTAGATTTCAGCTTGCGTATTTGTTTCCATTTCTTCTCAGTGCCCAGATGACCATTCTAGGTCCACCACAACAACATATTCAACTTTTTGACTTGCTTATTAGACAACCAAACATTGAGAGAGACAAAATTGACATTGACCAAGGCTTTTGCCAATTAGTTCTCAGAGCCACACCCATGCCTCCTACAATCATTGGCCAACTCATTTCCTTAAAAAAATAAGTAGATATTGCTAAGAAATATTGGGCTGACAAGGTAGAAAGGCTTAGACCCCGAAACCCTTGATTTATCCATTAGAAATCTTCTGTCATATCTTCATGACCCTCTCTAGAGAGGAATACATAGACGACGAAGGAAAATTCCCTTGCGTTCCATAGTCGATTCATGTCTTGTTTGGCTCCATTGATATCGATACTGATCTACACACCGTGATCATCCTTGATTATAGCATCACCCCTGGACAAGTTAGACAAACATTAATTTCTCTCAACGACCAAATCCCCAGTTTTCCAGTTGAAAACTTTCATTTTCCTTGACTCATTTTCATCATTCATACATATCCCATCTACACTTTATCCATCTACCATATTATCATTCCATCCATCACATTACGGATGTCGTGGCACAACCTCAGGAGGTCGCGTGCCTCTGAAATCATTTGTTGATTTTTAGGCGTATAATGAGCCACTTGCATGAGGTGCTTGTGTCATATGTGTCTGAGTCCTTATGCTTGAGGAGGCACCATGTCCACCTGAATATGTGTATATCACCTCTCATAGGATACATATCTCATCCTCTAGTGTTGAGGTCTTGGCCCTCTCAATGGGAATGAGTTGTGCCCCATGGTACCTTAAGGTAAAAACATCAATCTATTTCCCAGTGTTCTAAGGAATTCTAGTGTCTACCTACACCTGCAACTATTTAGTAGTCTTCCCAAAGACTAGGGAAAACATATCAATTAGGGTATCTAGAATAAGGTCCATCCACTCACTAGTAGTCTTTGTACACATGCACAAAAATATAAAGTCAAAAAACCACCTTTGAAAAGAAATCAACTAACCACTAAATGTAAGGAAGTTTCTAACATTAGCATAACAAGTAGTAATCTAAATAAAAGTAGGAGTACAAATATTAAATAATTAAAAAATGGGTTACCTAGATCTCCTGCCTACCACTCAAATTTCTAATGGTAGTAGGTGTCAAATGAGGTGGTAGATATGTTTTTTGTATTGCAAGGATTCACTATAAAACATGTATAATTATTGAATAATGTGTGTGGGATATGGTGAGGAACGAAATACCTATCACATGAGTTCAAAAAATATTTTTTCATGGATATTCTATTGTTCTAGTGGAGTGGGAATGTGAGGAAAACATATATATTTTCCCATGAATATATGGATGTCCAAAGTTATCAACTATGAAGGGGAAATGATAATTGTGTGGTGCTTGTTATGATCTAAATAAAAACACAAAATTATCTTGTGATGAAGGTTATGTTAAGGTGATCTCAAGTTAGAACTGGAGCCTTAGGGATGTCATTTGGTGTTGTTTGATAAAAAATTTTACTTGTCTTACAGATTAATAAGCATCCTTGTTTAGATTTTGATGTTTTATTACACTTGAAATAGAATAATTATGTATTGTATTTGTTGTAAGCTTGAGTGTGGATGTTTTTGATCTTGTTTAGGTATATAAGTTTTCCTCAGTGTATGTTTAATTCAGGTCTAAGGTTATTTTCCATGTTTATTTTATTTGGATCTCATGTGAGTTATTTGAAACATGTTTAAACATGATGTAATGAATTCATGTGTCTACAAGAAATAGTTATTTAGAGGTTAAATTTTATATGCATGCATTATAAATTTAACAACTAATTATCCTATTGTATTACTTGATTTGATAGGAGTGTAAACAAACAATATTTTTGGTATTTCTCTGAGTTTTATAAATTGTAATAAATGTATAAAATGAAGTGACCTACAACAATAAGCTAAGGATGTTTTTATTAAATTAAAATATGTCATAATGTACATAAATGATAATAAGAGTATCCATGGATATTCCTATTGTTTTCAGATCTAAAATTCTTATGTTGTTTGAATGAAATCTATTGATTTAAAAGCTAGTATAGAAATAAAAGTTAGTGAACTAAGATCTATTACTTAAACTCGATTTGATCTACATTGAAACTAAATTTACCTTCATCTATGGATGAATGGAAACCTAAATTCAAAAATTAAAACTATGGTTTTTAGTCCCTTTGTCCTTTCTAAATTAATCTATGAAATTAAACTACTAAGATTTAACCAAAAAACTATGCTCCTATTCTAAACCTTCAGTCTAATCCCGAATTTGGGAGAAGTTTAGAGAAAGAGGATTTTAAAATTTTAATCTACAAACATGAATTTAAATAAAAAAACTAATCTAATCTCTTTATTTCCTTTTTCTTGATGGTTTCTAATTGATACTGAAGAAAGGAAATTAAATATATTATAATGATGCAAATAAACAACTATGAATTAAATACAACATATTTTGTGATTGGAAGGGGGTTGATCTGAACCTTGTATGATTATACCCTCGACAAAATTATTCCATTTGAGCTCATTAATATTGATTTTGTAGTTGATATATTCAATTAAGAAAAATAAGGGGTTTGCTGCATTTTGGAAGAGGAATAAATAGTTGATATATGGTTGGTTCAAGGGGAGGCATAAGTATTTTCTGAAGGGCCTTGTGATCTCTTTTGGGTAGAAGAAACAATACACAATCCTATGGGTGATTAGTACTAGAAGAAATCAATTTTGGGACTAGTTTCTCTCTCGATCAATAACACAACAATAAAAAATACTGTTTGGAAAAGATAACTTCAAAAATATAGGGGGAAACAAATGAGAATTCAATTTTGATTAATAGTCAACCTCTAAGTGTTTTTTAATACTAACTTGAGATAAAAACTATATTTATGGCTTATATTGAATCACTTACAGAGTAAACTAAATTTCTAGGGGTAGGAGTAGTGAATTGGGTTTTAAAAACAAGGTGAAATGCATGCATGGGTCAAAAAGATGATGAAAATTCACGCAAGTGTGAGTTGAAATTAAGTTACAAATGTAATGGAACCATCGGTTATTACAGACGATGGTTAAGAAACCATAACAGTAGTTTATGAAACCACAATTGAGTGTGATATAACCACCATGGAAGTTATGAAACCGCTATGGTGGGGGGCAAAACTGTTATGGAAATTATAGAACCACCACAGTAGGGGAAAAAACCTCCATAACAGTTGCATAATGGATTGAACAAAAGGGGGTAAGGAGAGGAAGAATAACAAAAATAAATCTCTGAGAGATCCCATAAGAGTTAGAGGAAGTGTAATGGGGATTGAAGGATCAAGAGGGAGCTAGGTAGTAGTCTTGGGAATTTTAAAACATCTCATCATATTTTTGGAGATCCTTATCACCATCATTGGGTATTTTTTGTTCTGAGACCATGCAAAATGGGGTGCATACACGTACTCATAAACCCAAACAAACATAGAAATAAAAAAAATGAACATGTTTACAATTGTACATTTTGGTTAAGACCGTAAAGTACGATTCTAACACTACCACACATCTTTTCCTATGGGGCATTTATATCAACTTTCTCAATAGTTTCAATTCCCAAGATATAATTTTAGATTTTTGACACAGTTTCATAATCAACTCACTTAGTTCATACTAGTAAAAGGGGAATAAAGTAATATACTCCTCCTTTATCGTGGTAGTCAATTTATTCTACAATTTCCATAATCTTATGGGTGTAATTATCCTTCGTCCATCAACTTTTCAACATAATTAAGTTTCTATTCAGTAGTGCAACACATGAATGAGTTTTAGTTTTTCAGGGAATTTTCAAAGGAGGACATATCTTAAGCTTTCCATGATGGTACCTTTTTTATTTAGGAAAGGTTTTATTTCAAATTTTGAAAGAGGGTGAGTGTATACATTCAAATTTGGCAATTCTCTCTTTGACACTACTAGTTTTGATAATGCACAATTGCTAATATAAATATAACCTTCCCATTCCCACTTATAACATGTTGAGGTCTCTTGTTTACCATTTTTATCCTTACAAACTAATATGTCATAAAATTTTGAGAACACAATGTAAAGAATCCATAGAAAAACATAAAATGACAAGTCCCAAAATTCATATTGCATGTTTTTCTTCCATGGTCAAGTTCGTACAATTTGGTCAGGAAAGTATATCTAGTCTCCGCTGAATTGTAGTATTTAACCGAATTTTCTTCTAACTTTAATTTCAAATTCATATATTTTTTGAGTCTTCTAATCTCTTTGGGTCAACATTTATTTGATAAATCATCTATAGAACCCTATATAAACAAGTAATTACTACATTATTTGGTGACCTAGAAATATTATGGAATTACATTGATACACTCAATTCTTACACTTGAACAAGGAACCCAAGGATCCCTAAATCTCACAATAGCACATACATATTCATTAGGGTAGTAATATGTACAGGTTTGAAACTTCTTAATAGGTTAAGACAAAAAAATCTCTCATTGATAAGCACTCAAACATACCTTTCCCAAGTATCTTAGCAAGAGGAAACTCAGCTCAAGAATTGTAAAAGGTGGTTGTCAAATATAGTTATAATCATTTTGATATTACATGATAGAGGGAAAATAATGTGTGATTTGAGGCCTCTTTAGAGTAGTGCCAACATATGTAGTGCACAATGGTGCCCACAACCCAAGTAATGTTTGTTTTGTAAGACATCTAATCCAAGGTTAAGGTTTGAGATCGTGATCAAAATATTCAGATATCTTCATAACATAATTTAAAATTAGGGTTTGATGGTGAAATATAGTTCCAGGAAACCAACATTGTGGAGAATTTATAGAACCTATAACCAAGTAGGTCTAAGACCATAAAAAAGGGTCAAGACCATATGGTATGACCCTAGTAGAGTTGTATAGTCCTAATCTAGGTTCATTTCTAGTTTCATCCTCTAGAATGAATTGACCTCAAGTACATACCTCCTTGTTTCAATAGTTCATCCTCCTATAAATTTATAGAATCATCAATAATCAGCTAAGTGCAATCATTCCTTTTGTTTCAGAATAATCACCTATTACTAACCATTACATAATTTAATGTACTAATTCAATACAATAAATTAGGTTTCATTTTAAATCTAATTTGGGTGTAAACATATGATTCATATTTAAAGGATT
Organism: Taxus chinensis; assembly: GCA_019776745.2. NCBI lineage: Eukaryota > Viridiplantae > Streptophyta > Pinopsida > Cupressales > Taxaceae > Taxus > Taxus chinensis. Next base: position 348,002,913 of record CM034151.1, read on the forward strand.
ACAACTCCAAAATGAATTTTTTAAAATTATGTACACTTGAATCCATGCCTAATGGATATATAAGGCTATTGATGAATCCATATTATAAGTAGATGATCCCTCCAAGTCATTAGACATGTTTTCAAAATGAGCACCTTGATATATTTTTAACAACTAGTTTTAATTGTAAAGGATTTTTATGGAGTTGAATGGGTATTTTGGAGCCTCCCTTTTGTGTTAAAACTTGACACAATATTTTGCACATATTAGCTCTAAGTCTATATAATATAAATGAGGAAAATATTATTCAATTTCATGGTGTTTTTCCTTTAAAATGGGAAAAATATGTTCAAATCACTTGTCTACTTAAGGAACTAGGATATAAAAATTAATCAATCAATCCAGAGACACTTCTCCCAATGGTGCCTTTTAAGCTTTGACTTGGTTATTTATTTTATTTGGACAGATAAGTGACAAGTGTTACCTATCAGAATTCCAACACCTCACAAAATTTAAAGTTTCCTCTCTATCTCGAGGTCACCCAAAGATTCAATTGAAGACAAGTGTCCTTTAAGACATAAGGTTATAATCAATATTCACATAATTGTACTCATTAGTGGATAAACAACTACATTTTGTGAAGCATCGATGAGAGACATGTGACAATGTGTACACATGGTGGTGATCAGTCTTTAAGGATATTTCTATTTTAACATAAGATTAATCATTATATTTTAAACTTCACAAGTTTTCAATGATTAACATGAGGCTAGTAGGAAAGTTAGAACTCATTGATGTGTCTTCATGCCTCAAGTATCTTTTCCCATTTGAGCTACCATTTAATGACAAGTGACACTAACTAATGTAATGGGGCCCTATAAAATATCCCTTCCTTATATGTTTGTTCCATATACCCCAAGTCGCTAATCAAAGACATGTGGTATATGTACATGTGGTGGTGATCTATTAATCTAAATATTTATTACAACATACTTCTCATGAATGTAAATTTTACGATTTTCCCTAGTTAATATTGACCTCAGGGACATCATGGAAGCATGATAGTGGCTTTACTCTTTTCTTGCAATTTTCTAATGAGAACTCCATTTCACCTACACATGGTACCATTAGAAAGGTATCAAGAAGGGATAAACTCATATCTTAGATTCAATGGAAGAGGTTGAGAGATATGGGATATTTTAATGACTAAGTTTTGGAGATTTTTTTTCTTGGGTTCACATCAAAATGATTTCCAAAGTAGTTACACATGCTTTTGGTTGATATTTTTCATTTCAAGATGATTTTGAGATGGTATATTCCTTTAATGGACCATTAAAAAACATATAAGGATATTGACATGTTTTTTATAAGGGTAATGGGTTGTTAAAGTGGTCAAAATTGTAATCAAGATCATTTCAGACAAATGGTATCTAGATTTTATCCTTCCTCCTAATCTTATGGGCATTGTGCATCATATTACATCAAATATATGAATTTTTCTTTCATATCAAGGAATATTTTGTCATGGATGATCATGAGGAATAGAATATGCTTCAAGGGCAGTTTTGGGTGGAGTTCTCAACTTAGAATCTTCTTTGGCATCTTTATGGCTTCATTGATATGTCTATAGAAGATAGGGATGGATAGAGAAAATTTATCACATATTATTATTTCATTCTTCCCTATGATTCTCTTTAAACACAACTCAATATTAATTATAAAACCACCATCTCTTGAATGCAAGGTTACCCTACCCAGGTGGTTTGTAAACATTATGATTTGTAGACATTTTCTTTGATCTTGTACAATGTACTCAATTCCTTCCCCCATTATTGTAGTAGATTTTTCATACTTCAAGCAATGATATATTGTTAGTTTGGCTCTATTTTTTCTCTTTAACTCATGTTTTTGTCTTCTTTCCTTTCTATTTTTTATGGCATAATGTGTGTGGGATATACTTACATAATTTAATTTCTTTGCGTCATAAATGTGTGGAATAGGAGTATGATTTAATGCAAGGTTGACTATGGATTATTTTTACCTTATTTACACAGTGTTTGTCTGATTATTCTTCCCCTTTGGGAGAAAGGTCCCTTTTATTTTGGTACATCAACATCATTTTAGTTTACTCCATGAATTATTCTCCCCCCTTTCCCTGTAGTTTTTTAACGAGAATTAGGTTATTGTTAGCCTTAGGATAGTTATGAAGGGAAGTCATCCCTCTCTGGAGGTTTATCCCAAGGATCCAATGTCCTACACCTTGGGGACATTCCCATGTTGCTATTGAGACATATAAGTTTTATATACTTGCTAACTTATCATAGTGCACATTTTAGTACCAACATGTTCTGTTTGGCATGTGTAAGGAGGGTGTTGGTAAAATATTGAGTGCTTAGTTTTACAATTGTAAATAAAATTTAATTTTAAAAATTCTAATATTTTTTCAAAAAATTCATTTTGCTTTTCCACAAGTTGGATTATGCTTATAAAGGTCCAAAAATTAGGCTAGGCACCCCCAAATCCCACACTCAACTGGTCATCTTTAAAATGACAAGAGAAAACTAATTTCAAAGCTACCATTTTAGCATAGATTGGGAGGATTATGGAGATGGTTCCCGAGGATAGATTTACACATGTCAATTTACATTTACTTACAAGTCTACAAGACTATTTCAACGAACTCATTTTGTGTAGATCTTGTAATTCCATAAGAACATATTCCTTGAGATGTTTTTCCAACTAGTTCACAACCTTGTGTAAGATTATACATTTACAAATAGAAATACCAGGTGTTGGAACTACAATAATAGAAAAAAATAACCTTTCAATTATACTTTTATAGATGTTAATACATATTCAAAGCTCTTAGTTTAAACACAATTTGTGTGTATACTAGAAAAGGTAAACTGATATGTTTTGGGTGAATGCTGGAAAATTTTGAGAAGTTTTATTTCACTTAGCATGAACAAAATATTTGTAGGTTTGACATATAACCCTCTTTTATATTTCCACATTTGCATACATCTCCACTAGACCACTTACCACTAAAAAATTTGACACATATGTGCTCTCAAATATGATTTGATGGGTGTCAATATGTTGTCCAAAGCTCTTATTTAACACAACCTAGGAGGAATATCTTAAAGGATATGGTGTTTCGCTTTAAAACTATTATTTTCATTTACTTAGATGCTTTTAATGCATTCCATGAGGTCACATTTCTTTGGCATTTTTTCAAAAAAACCACATTCTTCCACATGGCCCCATGGATTTTTTTCCAACCAACCATATGGTTGTCATAATTTCATATATTATTTATTATTTCTGGACTCCACCAACTCACCATCCTCCACTTATGGTACACAATCTAATAACAACACATGGAGGAAGGACGAGGTGTCTCCCACTATAAAATGTGCTTCAACATTCCAATGACTGTAGACACAAAATCTATGCACTTGAGTACATTTCTAGGTCATAGATAATACTTATATATACATTATTCCTAAGCAAGAAAAATAGTAATTGAAAATGGTTTTTGGGCCTTTTGCTTTGTCTTTTATACTTTTATTGACCTTACACACCCTACAACCATGTCGTTATTTGACTAATTTATCTTTTATAGCCTTGGACACTAGCACCCAGTTAGGGCACTAGCCCCCACGTGCTCCTTTCCCTCCTTAGAACTTCTAACCATTTCTCCCCTTTTCTCACTCTTTTGGGTCTCTTTTACTTCTTACTTTTGGGCCAGCCTTCTAGTTGTCAATTATGAAATTCAAACAAGGGAATCATATATGTATACATATTTGTAGCTCTCAAATAAGGGGCCAAACACTAACATTATCTACTATCACCTAAGCTTGAATTCTAAAGGAATAAGAGCATACCAAATAATTTATCTATTAAACTCACTCAAGGGACAAGGGATGCATTATTTTGCATACAAAACATAGGAGGGGAAGTCTATTCTATTCCATATCACACATTTTATACATCTGTTACATTCTAGATCTAGTCCGCTATCATTGTGAAACTTACACAAGGGCATCTTAGGGAATCATTAAACATACTATCACACTAAACTAAATAGAGTCTAAAATGTAGTGAAACACTCAGTACTAAGTTAACTCTTTGAGTGACCTCCAAGGTCAGTCCGAATCCACATTTTACATCTTTATTTTTAGATTTGATGTGGTTTATGGGAATGTGAAGCTATGTATATTTATTTGAAGGTTACATGTGTGAATAGAGACATTGGGACAAATCTAGAGTGATAAACATAAATCAATAGTAAATCTCCTTATGCATAGAAAGGATAAAAAATTGAGCATCTGGGTGGACACTAGTGCCCATATACAGTCACTAGCACTCAAGAACTCTTGTCCTCCTGTGGGTTCTCCTATCCTACACAATTATGATTTCTAAAGCCTCCAATGAGACCTAATGACACTCTCTTCATTTTATTTCATCAATTCCTCAGTTTAGAACACTTTATGATCACTCAAAAATCAGCTAAGTCATCTATCCCTCTCATTTACTTAGGGTTTCATATCATTGTTTTCTTTTTACCTATCAATTTTCTATAATTTATCATTTGTATATCATTTATTACATTAGTTAGTTTTAAAATAAGATATAATTTAGTTTATATTAAATCATTTGGTGAACCCGACTCACTCGAACCCTACCTTCCTTCAAGGTTTTATTTTTATGCTTGTTACTTGTAGTGTTCATTTTGGTTCAGGGGTTGGGTATGACCTCTTGAGCTTCTCTGAACCCTTTATCCGTAAATTCTCTAAAAATAGTACCTCTAATTGAATCCCAATATTGCTTAACTGCAAACATGTTCCTCTGCTCAAAACATCCTAAGAACTTTTCCATTAGTGAACAATGATATGATGAGGACACTTAACATTGATCCATATAATTAGAAACATCTCACAAATTTTGGTTAGAGATTTACTTGGAACCCTAGACATGATTACATTTCTTGGATGGTATCTATCTATTTCTAAACATGCTTTAGGAGGTTACTTCTCACCCTCTCGTGGGATCAATAGTCTTGGTTTTACATGACCTCCACACCACCCTCCACTATTCCTATTTCTATACGTTACTGAAGATTACAAATCTTCGCTCTGCCCCATTGGGGGCATTACTTCTCATAGATGACAAGTATCCTCTTAGCACCCATGACCTAGCTTCTTTATACTTGGTCAGGATCTAAAATTGATAAAAAGTTTGTCTAACATCCTTAGACAAGGTCTACTCTCTATCATAATTATTATCATCAAATCTCTTAAGATACCAAACTAATCATTTATATCCATTTTGTACCATCCATTTGAGCCATATCCAATTCCGTCCCAATCTTCGAGAGTGTACCTAAGCTTCCCAAATTCAATGGCCATGACTTGAACATTAGGAGTATCATCGACCATTTATAGCACATAGCATGTCTTGAGTATGAGGATGATCTTACCTTACAGGCCAAAATGTTTACTAGAAGTTTGATCAAGAACACACACTATGCAATAAAAGTCTGATATAGAAGCTAAATGTTCACTTCGAGGATGATTATTTCACATATTTAGTATGAGGTTAATTCCCTTGTATCCTTATAAGGGATTTCTCCATCATACTTTCAATATCATCAGATATCCTATGCACAATTATCTCAAAATCATGGTTGAGAAGGATTCCAATGAGCATCTCACCAACTATCAATTTACGAGCATAAGAAAAATCTTGCGAGATTGACCAGATGTACTTACCTTGTTCGGAGTTCCTAAGACCTTTTCATTCAACATTCTCTTAGCACATAGAAGATTCAGTAGAGGTTGTCACCTTATTTCAGAAATCTCCCTACTTGATGATCAAGTACACATGCCATACACTCAAACTGCGATATAGGAAATCATCTTCCTCTGATGGATGATTATTCACAAGGAGTATCATGATACAATAATCATTTATCACAACTTTTCAATGATGTGTTTTTATTAGATACAGCCGTATTTGATTTTCCCAAGTCTATCATTCTAAACCTAATGAGGCTCTTTTCCACTCTATCATCCGCTTGTATTATCTAGCTTTTATCGCATGTTCAAGTGCAAGCTCCGAATTCATAGTTTTAAACTTGAGTCATCAAATACAACCTCGGCTCCTACTACCATATCTTTCCATCTTGTAATATATCTTATTTAACTCTTCCTCCATCTCTCAGGTATTGAACCAGTTTTCTTTCCCATATCAATTGACCGTAATTATGATCGAAAATTTACTATTGTGAAAGTTTTACTCCATCAACATATTAGGTGGACATCCCAATAACCTTGATTACTGTCTTTCAAGCTTGATTGGCCATGATCAAATATCTTATTGATCAAAACAAAATCGGGTTCTTCCTGAGCCATCCAATTAATAAACCGATGCCTTTGATGATAAAAATGCATTAGAATGACCCTTTACCAAACCATAACAAACAAGCTCATATATTGGGTCTGCAAATTAGTACTTAATCATGTTGTGCCATCCAAATTCATCGGGGCCTCTTGAACCTTCTGTATCGCTACTGATGATGTATTACCATTCATTGGGATGTTTATCACATGTTTTAAAAATCATGATGATCATGCTACCTATGGTCTTCTGATGCATTACAGCATCATTGAATTTTAAAGGGTACGTCATCATTTCATCCATAATATTATGGTCTATGCATTAAGGCTAAGGCATTACCACCCATTCATAATTACGTGGCACTCCTAAAGTATTAGCAATTACAATGTCCAACATCTCTAATTACATATGTCATGGTTCCTACTTCCTATGGTCGTGTCATAATTCCCATGGAACATAGTTAAGATCTATAATCACAACTAAGACACCATTCTTGGTTACCTCTGAGATCATAGACTGTAGCATGATCTTATGATCTTCATTGGGCATCTGCATTACAAAGGCTATCCCTTCCATGCATCACTTGTGTCTCAAAATTGATCCAGTAACAAACAGGTTATCAACTCTGAAAGGTATTACACCATACAGGAGGATGATCCTTGTTATTAAAAATATTTTCAGGAGGATCTATACAACCAATCACAAAATTTTGTCCTCCTACATGGCTCACGTCTTGGCTCCATACCTACACCTACCTCTCTTATTCAGTACACAGCCTCATGTACCTTATAAATATAAATCTAGTTCTGAACCTACCTCTTCTATTTGCACACAACCTACATCTCGACCATATGATCATCTTCATCGGTTTATAAGAAAATGGGTAGGTTGAAGACTCAAATTTTAGCATATTCAGGAACATAACTTTGTCATGAGATAAAGTTCTCCACCTCCTGTTATCACATCAGGGATCATTCACATCTCACATAGTTACTCTTCTATACCTTGGACCAATCCTTAAGCTCAAGGGGAATCACCAAAATGCCAGAAGATTGAATCTCCTTACCTTATTGAGATAGCCTTCTACCTCATGCCACACTTTGGGGCATAAATTGTTTTCCTCCCTTTGTCTTTGCACTATCAGTTCAACTCAGGAAGTAAATTACTTAGTAGGACTTTACGCTCCACACTTGAATGTCTAAATATTCTAAGTACACTCACATCATTTTGTACACAAATTGTAGTCACCATTGCCTAATAGTACACACTAATAGTAGCTACTATTCATAGTTGACTATTAAGGGCATACTTAATCAATGGAACTCGCCTCCTAGATACTTCACGATCAACGATTCATGATAAATCAACTTGAAAATCATCTATTCTGCACAAAAAAAACTCAATTCTCGATGACGCACATGATAAAACCCTACGGTTCACACTTGACTGTTGAGGGCATAAGTCACCAATGTATATTTGAGACCAGGAATATACTTCATGATGCATAACACCTATCACAAAACCCTAGTTTCTTGCTGATAAAACTTTCCTCACAGTTCACACTGTATTTCCCTCCAAGAGATAGTGTTGTTCTATGAGTTCAAAATAGACTATGTGAAGGAAACATTTAACTCATAATGAAAATCATTTCATACACATCCAGTGAGGGGAAAATTATCTTCTCCCATATTCATATATTGCATCACCATACCATCGACAATGGTCATACATAATTTTCATATCTTGAGTTGCATTTATTCTAGCTAGCCCATACAATACTGTACATCTTGCACTGTTCATTATCAATACTAACACCCCAAGATAATCAATGATGTCATTAGGATTTAAGGAGAAAAAAATGCATACTGACTGTAGTCATTTTGTAAGTGAAGGGATGGGATGTATCTTATAGATCCTTACAGAATGCTTGATTCTAGACATTGAAATGGTAGGGAGGCATGTCCTGCTAAGGCTCCTAGGTTGCATCTACCTTGCTACATAATGGCTCTTCACAAACCATAGGTTGAGAGGACACATTCTTTACTGGATTGAAAGACACTGGGAGATATTATATTTAAAATCACTCAGACTATGTTGGACATACTTATCTAAGATCACTATGTAACTCTAATTCAAATGAATGTTCACATATGCATTGCAAACAACTGATACATTACATACAAGCCATTGCAAGATCAGGTTACAACCATGGATCACAAACATCTGTCACTAAAGAAAATGTTCCAATTGTTGGGATATTCTGATGTTGAGATATGTTAAAATGTGTAGATCATGGAAAATGCACTTGAAATATATGGGATATGTGTTGTTTGCAGGAAAACACATGTAAAATATAAGAGTGATGTGATTTATAGAAGGTAGGATAGGATGGTACTTATTTAAATTAAGGGGAGGTGGATCTTTTGGGGATATGCATCAATGCTCTCCATTTTATCTTATTTCTTCAAGAATGCAGAAGAACAAAGTTAAATTTATAATAAACTTCAAAGGAGAATTTGTATTCATTGATACCAAATTCATGCAAACACTACCACATAATCTATGAATATTTAAGACAAACACTTTTGTATAAAAATTCAATAAAGCTCGACACCATTTTCTACTAGTCCCACCAAGGCTTCTGGGGCTATCTATATTTGATATTATCCTACTCACATCATAGGTCCTATAGTTACAGTATTCACTAATTTTTCGTTACTGTCACTTTTCATTGATCTATACATTTTTTGACATACTATTTATCTTTCTCACTTGCTAATGAGTGCTTTATGTGTAGAATTTTCCTTACAGGATTATATACAACCATGGTTGTCTCTTATTACTCATTGACTATTGTTTGTTATTGTTTGCGGGCTATGCCCCATGTAATTGTTATCCAAATATCTCTCCTAGCGATTTGGGTAACTTACATACACATTCTGGCTCTAGGTTATTCATTACAATGTTACATGCACTCAAGATCACTTGGCACATTCCCTTAGTCACATTTTCCTTGCATGCCCCTTTCCTTTCTCTCCTTCCACTTTTCACCTTGCGCCCACCTTTTATGCATTCACCTTCTTCCTAGTCAACTTATTCCCTTCCTGTGCACCTCGCACTTGCTTCAATCGGCTAAGTCCCTGTCCTTCTCATGTGCTGCACCCATTACTTTGTAATAGTTATGCCTTCACCACATGTTCTCTGCTAACAAATTTGCCTCATTTCCCCGTGTGAATCGCACACACCCCCTCTGTGCCTTCCTTTATTTTCTTCGTGCGCCCTTCCCTCACACCCTTCTTTGTCAGGTCATATTTTGACATGCTTGAGTGTGCCACGCACAACTAGTCAAAGTGCACCAACAAGGAACTGAATCCTTGCAACAAATCAACAAGTGACACATGACAGAAATGATAATTATTCACATAGTTGGCCATCATTTCAGCCAATCTACACGCGCCATGTGTTTTGATTGTGCTGACGACTCTGTAGACGTATCTTCTGCTATAGAGATTAGATTTACATGCACCTAGACTTTTCAGAGAGCTGCTAACATCAACTATAGTGCTAGAAGTTCAAATTCAAATTTTGGTAGATCTGGTAGGTGAGAAATGAGAAAATTTCTTTATGAGCATTAATGAGTATTTCTAATTGCTCCAACCACCCGATTTGATATGATCCACCCTCCTTTCTTCTTCAACATGCCAAATAGGTGTGGGGAAGTGTATTTCACAGATCTCCAACATATTTACAAGAATTGAATGCTTCTTGTTGGTGGTTGTGTTTCAAATTTAAATTTTCCCTCCTTCCCTTCTTCCTCCATGGATTCATCTATAAATGTAATGGCAAGGCTCATTTTTTATGTTGGACATTCTGGATCCTTAAGAACTTTGCTAAGGACTCTATATTTATGTATTTTGAGTTGTATACCTCTAGATCTAGCTCTTACATGTGGATATCGACCTCCTTCATCATTATAATAGCTCTGTGCATTTCTGGAAGTAATATAAGCATCATTTTGTGACTAGTCTATGTCCTAACGTGTTTTCATTCCTCCTTTTTGCCTATCCTTTTGTGTTGTGTGTTTTTTGTCCTATTTCAGGTCCCTTATAGTTCCATATTTAGTTGTGTTCCATGAAAATGAGATGGTAGATACTTGTTTGGCTATGCTACTCGTGCCTAACCTCCCTTCACGTATCTTCTTTCATCTTCACTCAGAATAGAAATGGTTCATCCCTCTTTTTCTAGTTCTATCACATTTTAGTGTAGTTTTATTTCATGTTATCCTTCTATACCTGGTCCCTTGGCATCATTAGCTTTGTTTTCCCTTCCAGCACGAGGATTAGTAGTAGCAGTAGAAATAGATAGAGGAACCGGCCTTCTCTGGAGATCCATCCCAAGCACATAAGGTCCCATAACTTGGGGATAGTTCCATTGTGGTCTCAAACACCTCGGCCCTCTCGAGATCTGAGACATTGGTGCACCTTTGAGAAACCAATAGTTTCTGGCACACTTGGTGGGACCAACTTTGAAAGCTCAAATTTCATATCTCTAAGTTCTGGTGTGTGGAATTAGTACTTTAGCCTTTGGAGGCTCATTTTAACACATTTGGCAACTCTCAACATTTTAAGATCTCTTTTTCAGTAGTCCTTAACACTTTTCATGATAAGAGTGCATAGAAGAAGAAGTGTAGCAACTGTAGATTATTTTGAGTACCTCCAACTATCCCCAAGAAGAGTTCATTCTAGAAGGCCCACACACACATCTCTATCTCTAGCGTGTCACACCAACTTAACTCCTCCTCAAAATAGATAGCCCACATGCCCTGTAATGGTGCATCAACCTCCTCCTCCACTTAGGAAATTTGCAAACTTTGCTGGAGGGAGTCCCTTGGTGTTGGCTATATACCATGATATGCCAAATGGCACACTCAAGAGTATTCCATACTTTACTGGTGAGAATCAAGTCACCCCTTATGAGCATATCCAAGATATAGCAAATGTGTGTTCACTCTATCTGATTACACATGATGATGTAACAATCAAGCTACTTATAACCTCTTTCAAAGGTAAAGTGCTTCAATGGTACCGAGGCTTAAGACTTGGATCTATCACCACCTGGGATGAAATGGGAACAAATATTTGCAATTACATTGAAGATAAGTCAGATCACCTATCTATGGTGGAAAAACTGACGACAATAAGAAGGGCACCCAATGAGTAGATGATTGATTTCAACATTAGATTTCAGAAGACTTTGGATATAATCCTTCTTTTGGTAAGACCTACAGCCCAACATGTTTTCCTATATTATCTGAAGGAACTCAACAAAAACATTTCAGTTATGATCCAATCCATAGGAGGTAGGAATTTACTAGATGCTTATACTATTGCAGTAAAGGAAAAAAATAGTCTTATTTAGGTAAGAAATATTGCTCCTGGACTGCCTATGCCCTTATTCCTAGAAACTTCACAAGTGCCCCAGCCTTCTTTGGCTCCTATTCCTAAGTAAAGCATGCAACTGATTTCCTCAACATCCTAATCTCCAGTGTAACAGAAGGAGGATGAAGGATTGAAGGCCTTGGTTAGAAATTTATCAAACAAGGTCATATCATTAGAAAAGAAACAGGTGCAAGCCTATAGAGGCAATTCGAATTAGGTAGATGGCCAAAGCAATCAGCCTTGGTAGAATCAATATGGAAATCAAAGATACGTGCCCAACCAACAAAATGATAAATGACAACCTAATGCACATCTCCCCTTGTAAGTTGTTCCTCCCATGCCTTCTCTTCTAGCACCTAGTACGAGTTAGGTGCTTTTTCCAGTTCAAAACAATTTGGCACAAGAGTCAAAATGGTGCTTCCCTTGTAACATGCCTCATAGTCATTATCATTGTGCCAATGTTGCACGCACTCAAGCCTTCATGATCCAGAATGCTTCAACATATGAACCTTCAACAAGCACCCCTGAAGCAGATAATATAGAAAGACCAGAATCTCCTCTAGAGATAAATTTTATGTTATTTAGTGTGGAGGACTTCTGTGTAATCAAAAAAGCTATAGAAGATATAAATAGACCACACGGCCAAGTTACGGACAACACAAGATATAAGAAGAGAGTGTTAGAATCAAGTGTGCAGGTCACAATCCCAACAATGTAAGTATATCCTTAGAAGATGAAAGAATCAGACAAGACCTCTTACAGTAGAGGTAATCAAATCCCTATGTAGGAGGTCCCACATCAAGATCCTTTTAAAGCAACACGTGCCCCTCCTTTTGTAGGCCAAGCCTCGACTCCATCTAAAGTTCAGGCTTCCACGCCTGAACAATCAAGAAGGGATGTTGTTCCTTAAATAAATAAGATAGGGGGCCTTCCATTTAGCATTGTGAAACAAATGAAGAGAAAAAACATAAATGTCACAATGTGGGATGCCCTGATCATTCCATATCAGCAAGATCTATTGCATGAATCTCTGGCGCAACTCCCGCCTGCTGATCCAGCTATACATAAGCCACACACTTCTATCAAAATCTGCCAAGAAGAGGAGAAAAAAGTAAGTAAAATTTTTAAAACCCCACCCTTCTATATGTCCTTTATCATAGGAAAACACCTACTGCATAACTACATGATTGACTCAAACGCTAGTACTTTTGTTACGCCTAAGAAAATAGCTGATGTCTTAGGTTTGAAATATAGCCCTTTGTCTAAAGGAGTCATGCAACTTGATTTCTCAATTGTCACTACCTTAAGAGTCATCAAGAATCTTGAGTTAACCCTCCATGCATGTCCAAGCCTAATAATTACTCAATATGTGTCAATCATTGATCTACCTCCTTTGTTTGCTCTATGTCTATCATGAGATTTTATTGCTGAAGTGGGTGGTTACTTGTCTTTTGATTAGTCTCATATGTTACTCAAGATAAGGTATGGTACCCAGTTTACCATACAATCTGAGCCTATATTTTCCTATCATGTAGAGTCATATGTCCCATCCCCTCTCCAAGCCAACTGTTTAACCCAATACAAACAAGCTTCAGTTCCTGAAGAGCAGTCTCTTCCACCCTCTGTTCCAGACCTAGTGCTTAATGAATGGGTGGAAATACACCATAAATTTGATCCCTATGCTAAAGAATTGGAAGCTTATGAAACTTGGCTTGGTACTTATTACATTCTAGAAGAAGACACTATGCTTCCATGCATGCTCAAGAAAGAAAAAGTTCAAACTAGTTTATAGAAGTTTTACTTTGATGGATCCAGAAGCATAAAAGACGTGGGAGTAGGAGAGGTTCTCATTTCCCCGAAGAATGAGAAATTATTCTTTACACATAGGCTACAGTTTACATGCTCTAACAATGTGGCAGATTATGAAGTGCTGGTGTATGGCTTTCTCATTATTGAGAAGAAGAAAATTAAGGTGCTACAGATATTTGGGGACACATAATTGATCATCCACCAAGTTACCAACAAGTTCTAGACAAATAATAAGCTTCTCAAATATTTTAAATACAGAGTTTGGGACCTCCTTGAAAGATTTTATGCTCTTAATCTCCAGGTGGTGCCACACAGAATGAACAAGGAAGTTGATTAGATGGCTGCACTAGGTTCACAATTCTCTCCTGGTGAGGACTTTATCAAAGGAAAACTCAGCACATCGAAATGGTGATCATCCCATCCATTCCAGATAACAACACCAGTTGGAAAGTGTTTGATAGTGATGCGTAGATTACCCAATTTATCCAGAATGAAGTTGAGTTATCATCAAGCATGAAATCTGATTTGCATGCAAGCTATGGTGACCAAATGATACAGTTGAAGACAAATAAGCTGCCTAAAGGACTATTCACCTTAGAGAAAATGTTCAGTCATGATGATGAGTTCAAGGGTGAAAAAAGATACATGTGTGCGACACAAGAAGATTTCTCCTTAGTCACTATTGCATGCGGGAAAGAGTTATTGCTCAGTAGGACTTGTGCGCGTGAAGAAAAACAGGCCTTGATATCTCTCTATAAAAAGTACAATGATATCTTCTCATGGGAGTATGAAGACCTCAGAGGTTTTGATCCAAGTGCTTCTCAATACTCCATTGACCTTGACCCTAATATTAACCCTGTCAGATAGAAGCAATGACCATTCAATCCAAAAATAGAACCCCTCATGAGGAAGGAATTATCCAAACTCATTAAGGACAAAATTATTTTTCCTATCAAGTAATCTACATGGGTTACAAATCTGGTCCTAGTACGCAAGAAGAATGGTGAAATTAGGCTTTGTGTTGATTTTAGAGATTTAAATAAGGAATCTCTAAAGGATCATTATCCTTTACCTTCAATGGAGTAGATTATGTAGAATTTGACTGACACGCAAAGATTCTCCATGCTAGATGAGTATTCAAGTTTCAACCAAATCCTGGTCAAAGAAGAGGATCAATTCAAGACAACATTTACAACCAATTGGGGAACATATGCATATTAGAATATTCCCTTTGGTCTATAAAATGTGGGTGCCACATTTCGGCATGCTATGGATATTTCCTTCAAAGGATATATTGACAAATTCATCCTGGTTTACCTTGATGACATAAAAGTATTCTACAAGTAGAGCACAAATCATATGGCACACACGGAGAAAGTCTTTGAGAGATGAAGAGAATTTGGGGTATCTCTCAACCCCAAGAAGTGAAATTTTGTAGTAGTGCAAGGTAAGATTTTGGGCCACTTGGTTCAAAGGATGGCATCACGATTGATCCTAAGTGCGTTTCAACCATTCTATCTCTTTTCCTTTCGACACACAAAAGGCCCTATAGTCCTTTTTTGGCAAGATCAATTTTGTTAGACATTTTATCACTAAATTTGCAGGATTGGTTTGGCCCATCACCTTGA
Organism: Taxus chinensis; assembly: GCA_019776745.2. Taxonomy (NCBI): domain Eukaryota; kingdom Viridiplantae; phylum Streptophyta; class Pinopsida; order Cupressales; family Taxaceae; genus Taxus; species Taxus chinensis. The sequence continues at coordinate 348,018,169 of CM034151.1, forward strand.
TGCTCAAGAAGGAAAAATCCTGTAGATGGACAACAGAAGGAAGAGAAAGCTTCAAAAAAATCAAGCAAGAGATTTCTTGCTTGCTAACGCTTATCAATCCAGATTATTCAAAGGATTTAATCCTTTATGCTTATGGTGCTAATGCAAGTATTTTTGCTGTCTTAACATAAGAAAATGAACTGGGGCTGGAAAAACAAATGGCTTTCTTTAGCCAAATGTTGAAGGATTATGAGTTAAAATACAGTCACATGGAGAAACAAGTCTTCACCATCATGCATGTGCTCAAGAAAATCAAAAGTATCCTCGCCACCAATCATATCAAGGTGTTAGTCTCCACTCTTCTGTCGGGGACTTCATCATCGGAGCATAAATCAGTGAGAAGAGAGCATAGTGGGTGACCAAAATCATGGAGTATGATGTGACTGTCAAGGCCATAAATTTGGTGAGAGGTAACGAACTCTCTAAGAAAATTGCTGAGGATGCACGGACTAAACCTGAACCTTCATTATTTTTGGATGAATACCTTCCATGTGTGGAACTTGAAAAAATTACAGACCCTGACACGTGTAACTGGATGAAGGACATGATCACATTCCTTTCCAAGGGTGCTTACCCTCCTAGTTTAAACAAAGCAAAGAGAAGACACATGAAGTTACAATCTGTCCATTATGTGTTGATTGATGGAGTTCTCTTCAAAGGAAATCTTGATGGTGTGTTGTTAAGATGTATAAACGGTGCAAAGATTGACAAAGTGTTAGCAAAATTTCATGATGGATTCTCTAGTCGACACTTCTCTGCCAAAACTACAACAATCAAGATCATAATGGCAGGTGATCTTCTAGCCTACCCTATTTGTAGATGCACATAGGTGGGTCATAAAATGCGAGAAATGCACTTTCTTTGTAGGAAATAAAATATTTACATCACTTCCCCTTTGACCAATCCAAGTGGATCAACATTTTGTGCAATGGGGGCTTGACTTCATATGCATGATCAATCTGCCTTCAAGCGTTGGACATAAATGGGTGTTAACAACTACATATTACTTCACCGGATGGACAAAAGCTGTTGTGCTTAAGGAATCAATCAAGTCAGTCATCCTTTACTTTCTCGAAGGTATAGTCACAAGGTTTAGCATTCGTCAAACCATTATCTCTATTAATGCAAATGTATTCCTTGGTACTAAAATCACCGATTGGTCTCTAATTATGGGCATTTACCTGAAGAATTCTTCCAACTATTACCCTCAGGGAAATGTCCTAGTAGGATCAACAAACAAGAACCTGATTAGAATCATGAAATGTACAATGAACATCTACCAAAGACAGTGGCATACAAAGGTCTCATGTGCGCTCTGGGAAGATAAAATCATAGTAAAAAAGGTAATAGGAACTTTTCCTTACAAGATTTTCTATGGAAAGGAGGCTACCCTTCCTTTGACACTAGAGCTAAATTCATTAGCACTTGCCCAACAACTAGAATTTGAAGGCACAAACCAAAGATAAATTAGAATGATAGAGCTGGTCAATCTTGAAGAATCAAGGAACTCTACCATGATCAAGCTAGAACAACATCAGCAAGCAACAAAGAAATGGTTTGAAAAAAAGGCTAGGCCTCAAGCTTTCAAAGATGGGGACTTGGTTTGAAAATGGGATGCTGACAGAGCTAAACTAGGGTGCCATTCAAAGTTTGATGCACTTTGGAGTGGCCCATACATTGTTAGTTCCTACAAAGAAGCTAACTCTTTTGATTTAACTAATCTTGATGGAGGTGCATTGCAAATCCCAGTAAATGGGATCTATCTCAAACCCTTCCATTAAGTTTGTTATATCATGTTGTATATATTAGAGTAGTTTTAATTCATCTTAATGCGTTGTGTGCACACATTGTTTTTTTGTACATCAGTTTTTTCTTCTCACATGTGCTTCCTGTATGCGTGCTCTTTTATTGCTTCTAGAATGCATAGATCTTCTCTTCAGCAGTTGCAAGAGTCATAAACAGAGTCAAGAAATTATCTTCAAATGATTACAAGGGTAGTTTCACAATTGCATAAGTGAAGACTCCATGCCCAAAGGATGATCCAGGCTACTGATATTCTTCATCTAGCAGGTGGATGGCCCCGAAATTCACCAAAACTATTATACAAATATATCTCCTAGTGATTTGGGTAACTTGCATACACGTTCTAGATCTAAGTTATTCATTGCAATGTTGTGCATGCTTAAGATCACTTAACACATTCCCTTAGCTACAGTTTCCCTGCACGCCCCTTTCCTTCCTCTCCTTCCACTTTCCCTTTGCACCTACCTTCTGTGCATTCACCTTCTTCCTAATCAACTTCTTCCCTTCCCATGCACCTCACACTTACTTCAATCGGCTAAGTCCCTAGCCTTCTCGTGCGCCATGCCCATTACTTTGTAATAGTTACACCTTCACCACATGTTCTCTTCTCACTAGTTTGCCTCATTTCCCTGCATGCATTGCATGCGCCCCCTCTGGGTCTTACTTTATTTTCTCAATGCGCCCTTCCCTCACACCCTTCTGTGCTAGGTCATCTTTTGACATGCTTGAGTGTGTCATGTAAAACCAGTCAAAGCCATGCAATAGGGCACCGAATCCTTGCAACAAATCAGTAAGTGAAACGTGGCAAAAATGAAAAGTATTCACATAGTTGGCCATCATTTCAGCCAATCCAAAAGTACCATGTGTTTTATATGCACCAACGACTCTAACATCTTCTGACAACCATATCTTCTTCTACAGACTCAGATCCGTGCACACACCTGGAGTTATCAGAGAGTTGCTAACATCAACTACAGTGCCAGAAAGTTTAAATTCATTTTTTGGTAGATATGGTAGGTGAGAAATGGAAAAACATCTTTCTAAGCATTAATGAGCATATTTGATTGCTCCAACCACCCGATTTGATATGATTTGCCATCCTTTCTTCTTCAACATGCTAAACAGGTGTGGGGAAGTGTATTTCACAGATCTCTAGGTAGATTTACATGCATTGAATGCTTCTTGTTGGTGGTTGTGTTTCAAATTCAGTTTTTCCCTCCTTCTTCCCTTCTTCCTCCATGGATCCATATATAAATGTAAGGGAAAGGCTCATTTGTTAGCCTTGGATACTCTGGATCCTTACGTACTTTACCAAGGACTCTATATTTTCTATATTTTGAGTTGCAGACCTCTAGATCTAGCTCTCACATGTGGATATCAGCCTTCTTCATCATTATAATAGCTATGTGCATTTCTAGAAGTATTATAATCATCGTTTTGTGACTATTATCTATCCTAACATGTTTTCATTCCTCCTTCTTACCTTTCCTTTTGTGTTGTGTGTTGGTTATACTATTTCAGGTCCCTTACAGTTCCATATTTACTTGTGTTCCATGAAAATGAGATGGTAGATACTTGTTTGGTTGTGCTACTCATGCCTAACCTCCCTTCACATATCTCATTTCATCTTCACTCACAACAGATAGTGTTCATCCCTCTTTTCTGGTGCTATCACCTTTTAGTGTAGTTTCCTTTCATGTTATCCTTCTATCCCTAGTCCCTTGGCATCATTAGCTTAGTTTTCCCTTCCAGCACTAGGAGTAGGAGTAGTAGTAGAAATAGATAGAGGAATCAACCTTCTTGAGAGATCCGTCCTAAGTGTGCAAGGTCCCACAACTTGGGGATGGTTCCATTGTGGTTTCAAACACCTCGTTCCTCCTGAGATCCGAGACATGGGTGCACGTTTGAGCAACCAATAGTAATGATTGATCATTGTTTGCTTATGGCCGTTTCAGACTTGATTTTCTTGTGACATTATGAGTGATATCTGATGCATGCAAACCACTTTTCACTGTCCCTCTTATCTTCACAGGTGATTTTTACATTGTATTCTATTCCATCCTATCTCTTTAAACTAACACCTTTTTTCTAGTCTACATTGTTTACACATGCCTTGGTTTCTACCATACACATCCCCTACCCCTATATGTATCCACTATATGATATGAATATTAGTTTAAGGTCCTCTTGTTTGGGCCACCTCCTCTTACATCAATCACATGCACCAACTATTGGGTGAACAAATCACCGTTCTAGAAGCAAAAAACTACAGAACAAAACATAACAATCTAGAATTGGCAAAGGCACACAGTTACAAAGTGGTCCAAAATTAGACTTGGATGAAAAACACATAGTAGACACTAACGCTCAATATCAGACAAGAACGGTGGGCACTTGTGTCATGGGGGAAAAACAAAAAAAATTTCAGTTCAATAAAGTTTCCAACAAGTTACAATATGAATCTACAGTATTAGACACCTGACTTTAATTATAGAATTCAATCATTCAGCTATATTTCAATTACAATTTGGCTACAATTTGGTTACAAATTTGTTTACAAATTGAGACGTGCCAATATGGAGTGGCACTTATTATTTTAGAAATGTCATAGAAGGAGATAAAAACATACATATCTCCTCAACACTCTTCTCCTTGGCTACTAAGAAATCACCCAAAAATCTCACTCTTGGCATGAGATCACCCAAAAATCTCACTCTTGGCATAAGATCACCCAAAAAATTCATCCTTGACGGTAGGATGCTCAAATTTGTGGCTCGATGCTTTCTTGGCTGGGATTTGATCACTCCTAACCCCATCTGACAACATCTCCATGACAAACATGAAATTTTTCTATGTTATACTCTTTCATACATCTGGTGCATTATTTCCTTAGCTACTACTTTCTAGTACTTTTACATACTTATACATAAGGTACTCTGATTTTTCATATACAATACTTTGACTACTATATTTCTCTTCTTTTACATGTTTTTCTTTACAAGCACCAAGAAATAACTCAATCAATAAACACAAGCTTGAACAACACACTTCTATGCATATGTTTCACCCCTAAGGTCTACCTCCCTTCCCTAGTTTTCGAGCTTCACATTATTATCACTTCACACTTCACATGGCTACTTGATCACTCGACATGCTATTAGTTACACTCCTCTTTGGTTTACAAGGTACACATCTTGTATCTACTTTATGTTATCCAATATTCACTCAACAACATAAAGTGGGGTAAAATATAGACACAAAATATGCACTTGGGTACATTTCTAGGTCCTAAAACATAATATTGTATACACAATTCCTAGGTAAAAAAAATTAGCTGACAACTCCTTTTGGATTTTTGCTTTCTTTATCTCTTGCACTTTACTGGATTTACACATCTTACAACTTTATCGATACTTGATTGATTTACCTTTTGATGGCTTCAGACACTATCTCTTAGTTAGGAAAGAAGTGCCCATTCACTCCTGTCCCTCCTAGGTGCTCATGTCCCTCTCTTTCTTCTTCTTACTCTTTTGGGTCCTTTTCACTTATTGGTCACCTTTTAATACTTTGGGTTGTAATTTTAGTTATCAATTACAAAATTAAAACAAGGGAATCATATATATACTTAGTTACTTCTCTCAAATAAGGGTCCAAACACTATAAGCATTATCTATCACCACCTAAGCTTATACAATGGCACAAGAGCACTATAAAGTACATATCTAGCACATTCATATAAGGGACAATGGATGCATTGATCTGCATAGACTACATAAGAGGGGAGTTTATTCTATTCCATCACACACATTTTGCATACTTAGGAAAATTTAGATCTATCCTGCTATCATCATGTAGCTTGTACAAGGTAAACCTAGGGAACAAGATATGGATATACACACACATAGAGAAATACATGGAGTCTGAGATGTAGTGAAACTCTCAGTCATAAGTTCATTCTTTGGGTGACCACTGGGGCCAGTATGACTCTACATTCTAAATATTTTTTATTTGATTTGATGCAGTTTTAGGGTGTACAGGTAGTCATTTGTTTTGTAGGTTACAGGTGCGAATAATGACCTAACAATGAAACTAAAGTGACAAATAAAAAATAACAACGAAGATCTTCTGACCCATAAAATACTAGGTTCCAATCATATGAGTTGACATAGGTACCCATATCAGTCATTAACACTTGAAGCTCTCCTATCCTCTTGCGGGCACTTATGTCCTATACATTCCTGGGTCTCTGAACCCTCAGTGAGCTATTTTGACACTGTTTGTAGTCAATTCCAGTAGATATACAACCACGATCACTCCCAAGTTGTAAAAAATCAACTAAGTCATCTTTCTCCCTTCATTTTCTTAGGGTTTTACATCCTTGAATGTTATTGCTTGCACGTTACTGTACATAATTATCTGAATATCATTTTTTACAGTAAGTTACTTTGAAATAAAATTTGATTCAAGCTAGATTAAATCGGATAGATAATTAGATGATGCAGGTACTATAAAATATACTATTATTAGGTTAGATATTAGAGTTATTAAGGAAGAGGGAGAGGCTTCAAGTGCCATATATAGGGAAACCTACTTAGTTCATTTTTTTTTTAGTATCTAGTCATACCCCATCTATATAAAACATAACACCTCATCCTCTAAGGGTTGAAGGAGGTATATGAGATGTAGGGGACTCTATTATGATTACATTATGTACCATTTGAAAAACTAAGATATATATGATAACATTTTAGTTTATGGTATGCATATTATCAAATTTCCTCCACCACCCATTGAAATTAGATAACAAGCAAATTCCTGTTGGTTAATCAAGATAGTTTTGAGAATCTCAGACTAAATGAAAAAGAGTCAAGCATTCGGTAATATAAGAGAATAATTAGCCAAATGAAAAAGTGGATCCTGGAATGAGTCAACTCAAAAAAAAGTGAAGGTTCGTAGAAAGTGCCACATGTCAGCCTGACTCAGTATTGAAAACCGAAAGGGAGGAATGAAATCCCAAAGGGAGGAATGAAATCCCAAAACCCCACACGACTTCCACTTGGAGTCAATAATAAGGGGCCCACTAAGGAAAGACTCCTTGTATTAATATACAATGAGTCCTATTATAAACTCAAAGAAAAGTGAAGGCTCGTGGAAGGTTCCACATGTCGGCCTAGTGTAATTTCAAAATATGTGAGAAAAATGGAGACCCTAGAGATACGCTTGGCCTCTACAAAAGCTTGACACGAATGGTCCCCAAACCTGAAGCATGTTACAAATAATGGTGGCAGTTTAATGCCATGTGTAAGCAGTAATGGAACCCATGTAGAATGTTTAAATGCTCATATATCTAAAAAGTGGAGGGCCAAGAAGTTATTAACTTGTCACTTCAGCGGAGGAGTTAATGCATAGTTCCGTGTAAAGGAAGCTAACTCGCAGAAGTTCAAATAGTTCACCTATACTCATGAGGCCATATCTGAACAAGGTGATACAAAAATAGGTGTAGTCATAATCATGACCCACAACCTGATGCACGATAATCAAGAAATTTGGATATGTAATGAAGATTTGAGGGTGCATTCCTTAAAAAGCAAGCCCACTTCAAGGGAGGTGGTTGCAAAGTAGTTAATAATGTGATAAATGAGTATGGATCTCATTCCTTAAATGATAGATCATGGGGCAGTGCAAGAAATATTTGGCCAATCTATTTCTGTCACTTTATCTCATTTTTAAAAATGGGCAGGTGATTGAAAAGACTAGTTCCAAAATTTATCTCTTCACTTCTTCTCGTTCTATATATTGTAATCTACCGGGTTCATAAAAATATATACATATCTGGAGAGTTAGTCATGTTTCTTCTCTACTCCTATTTCTTCCTTGCTAGGGGGATGATTTAGGAGCCCAAGCCTTCTTCCTAAAGCTTTGTAATGCCATTTTTTCCTCTTACCTACTGATTGTTATACTGTGCACAATTTTGGAGCAATATAATATGTCCTATGATGCATTTCATCCATCTTTTAAATGTTTTTATCATCTCTAATAACCTTTATTTTGTTGTTGGTATATTGTGCATATTTCTAATGTTCACTATGGGTTTTAGAAGCTGTGTTTAATGTGTTTGAAGTGGTGTTTTGTGTGATTCTATCTTTTTCCTATGGTGCATTTTGTCCACCCTTTTCATTGCTCACCTTTTCCCCATTTTAGGAAGTTAGATTCATGATTAACTTATTCCTTTTTTGTGCATCGATTATGGTAGTTTTGTACTATGTTTGATTTTTTCTTTGACCCTCATCTCACATCATAGAGAAGATCCACCTTCTTTAAAATCTGGAGGTTACCTTAGGGCGCATGTCCCACTAACCTAAGGTATCCAATGACTTTGATGGTTCATCTACAAAGATAATCATCAACAATACATATGCTATGATATTTTGGTGTGATTAGATTTACCTATGGATTTCCATTTCTATGTTTACACAAATGTGATGACATCTATGGATTATAAAATTGAAAAGGTGAAAATAAGATAAATGCTAAAATTCAATATATGTTCTGAGTCAGATTTATGTTGACATATCTTGTTTATTTTGTTGATATCTTTTGAGAGTGTGATGTTTGTACGATTCATCTATTGGGCTTTATTATCATGGTTCTCACTAACCATTTGCTAACCTTTATCTAAGGTTTGTTTGTATGTAAAGTATCGTGTGTGATTTATTGAAAATTATTTATTTGGTTGGTTTACTATATAAGGGAGGGCCCTTTCAAAACACTTATTCACGCATAAATAAAAAAGATAAAATCTAAAAGTGGAGATTTGATGAAAAAGAGATAGGAAAATTTATAAATAAAAATATTTCTTAAAAAAGTGATTGATAGTATAATATCTCATGAAATCTAAGAATTTAATCAATGAAATTTAAAATACAAGCTAAATATTGTAAGACACCTAATAACACCCAAGAAACAACTGAAAAGAGTCAAAATACGTGTAAAGTAAGGATTCTAAAACACTTAATAACATCTAAGAAGATAATAAAAGAATATAGAAGATGTAATTTTTTTTGTAATAAATATCAAACAAAATATTAGGCATGTGTAAAGACAACATAAGATATTATAAAAAATAACTATTGAAAGAAATGGATAAAACAACTAATTTTTTTGTTGGATTTTCTAAAAGGATGAGATGCCACCACCTTATGTCATGCATATGTAGTAAAAATATGGAAAAAATAAATGTTTATAAATGTTTTTTAGGAAGGCTTGAAGGTCTTACAATTATACTCACAAATAGGAAATGTCTTGAAAATTAGATAGTAGGAAAGAAGGGATATAAAATCACAGTCAATTATTGGAAATATCCATCAAAGGGAGTAAAAGGAGTGATTAGGAAGAGATGAACATTATGGCTCCACAAGAGTGATACAATATCCTTAGTGAAGATGAGACACTTTAATCAAAGGGATATGACTAAAGGTTTTCAACATTATGGAAAGAAGGAAGCCAAAGGAGTGAGTTCTGCTTAGGCAAACTTAGTGAAAAATAATAATTAATCCCAAAGTCAACTATGATAATATATGATATTGAATATGATAGAAACTCTGAATCAAAACTCTCCATGAAGTTCTATCCATTCCCTATGACCTTACTTAAGGGATTATGGGCATACTATGAGGATTATGTATTGTTGTGAGAAAGTAAGGGCACTTAATGATATATATGATATGTACTACCCTAGTCAAATAAACTACCACACCCTAAAGGACATGAAACCTGTTGGGCCCCAAAATATCAGCTAAGTACAAGAAGGCACGTGGGCGTGCATGATCTAGTCAAAGAAGGGAGTGCGGGTTGAAGGCACGTAGGGAAGGGTTTTGGAAGGGTTTTGTAGAACACATAGTGTGCATGCACAAGGACAAATGGATTTTGTACTTATCTGTATTTGGCACCCCAGGCAACACATGAGAAAATCATGACCCTTGTAGATAAGGTGCCAATCTGGCAACTATGGGATCAATAAGGTAATATTCTAGGCATGCAATGGAAGGTTCTAGAAGAGCATCATCATACAGAGTGGAGAGATCAGATATGTGAAGGCATGCTCCCATGGAGACCACTTCGACACTTGGCGACCGATATGTAACTTCTAGGAGGCATGGTGGTGGGTGCTAAGGTTATAAATACAAGTTCCAGGTAGGAGAAAGAGATAAATGATGAAGGAAAGAAAAGAGGCAAAGCCCTATAGAAATAGAATGGAGGACATTATGGGTTAGGAATTAGGAGAGATCTATGAGCAATGACACACTTAGGGGGATGGGTTTTCATTCTTCTTTGTAATATGATGAGCATAATATAGCTTTGATGCATGACTTGGATCCACATAGTTATATGAGGATCTGTTATGACCTCAAGGGATGTAATTTGGGTTATTTACTCTGTTGGTATGAATATAATGCTCTGTAATAAATCCTCTATGTGTTGAGGAGTATAATAATTATGCATTTTATTTCCATATGAACCATCTCTATATGTTGTTTGTTATTTCTCTTTTATGCATACAGTGAGATGATAACTTGTTCTAAGTTCTTAAGAATGTGGTATAGTTATTTTCTGTCCTGCATTTGATTATATATCCTAAGATGATGCATTCTCATGAAACTCAAATAAAAGAGAGAATCAGTGCCTACGTGTGCCTCAGGTGAGTACCTAGTGCCCGCTGGGTGATAGGCTGATGTGCATGGGATTAGACTATTACTCTAAGGGTATAAAACATGACTACATTTTAGTTCCATTTCTGGGACATATTTTCAAAGTTGTTGTGAGAAATGACATGCATCTTTGTCCCTGTGATGTGTGATGACAAAGCGACTAACCTTAGAAAGTGTTGAAACATGGTTTTAGAGCACGAAGGATGAGTTTTCTCAAAGATTCAACACTGGACCCAAGTTCGATACACGTAGATGGGTAGAAGAGAACCTATACCATGAGCTATATGAGACATTATTTTGTTGCTTCTTAGTAAAACTATATGAACGGCTTTCATCATACACATCAAGATCAATATGGTACTATAGATCACGCGTGTGGACCCAAGATGACTATAAGAGGTTACAGGATGTAGATATGACTAGGATGTAGATATGACTTGGATGCGTGCTATTGATCATTAGTGGAAGAGGGTGCTGATTAGTTATACTTCAGAATATGCCATTTTGACGTATTATTGCCTAAAAGTTGTTGAGTTTGAGTTTCTAAGGGAGCTTAGAGGATCATTTTTGCATGCTATTCCTTTGGCTATGAAGATCTTGGTCATTACTTTGAGTTTAGAAGCATTCCCCATGATTAGATAAGCTTGTCTGAGTGCTAGGAGAGGAATATAGGGTGGAGGAAGATGGTGGACATTGCAGATGAAAAGGAAAGGGAGGAGAGATGACTCAAGTATAACAAAGCTCGTGAAAGGGAAATGGATAGATAACATGAGGTTGTAAGTGTGATGGATCTATGAAGGACGAATTTGTGGGAAGGGGTTTAGGTTCATGTAGAGGACGTGGAACCTGAGTAGTCTATGCTACCCCATATTTACAAGCATGGGAGAGAATCCCCTTCAAATTCTAATGAGAGTTCATTGCATGGAGAAAGAATATCCATTGACATGCATTTGAATCCACATGGTGAACAACCCCTGGTGCTTGGTTTTCTAGATCAAGGGAGAAGTATTGGTAACCTAGTTGGTATTGGTGGGAGTAACCAATCTATGCCTAGGAGATATAATTTTTCATTTGGAACATCCATGGCTACATAATCCATTCCTGCATTTAGAGGAATATTTGGACAAGGTGCAAGTACACAAGCTTTTGGTATCTCATCTGGGAGTGGCACGGGACACACAATTGGTGGTGGGACAATATCACATACCATCACCGCGTAGTTTAGTGGGACGTTGGGAACCCTTAGCATGACCACTTCAAGCCCTTTTCCAACTACAGGAGGTGGATCTGGTGGGTCAGAAGGAATAGGACCCAGTGAATCTGGTGGAGGAGAAAACATCGGAGGGAACCAAGGCTTTAGATCGAGAGGAAAAGGACCCCAGCCACCTCCCCAAGTATTTTTAGAGATGTCTTTACACTTACCAGACTATAGGGGTATTGAAGATACTATAGAGCATGTGCACAAGTGTGGGTTACTATGGCACACAAAGAGGATCACTACCCAAGAGCAGAAGGAAAGCCATTTTGCAACAACATTTCAAGGGCACACACATAGTTGGTATAGGAAGTATGATCCCCATCAGACAGTGGTAGACTACACTACATTGAAGAACGAATTCGTCATAGAGTTCCATATCCTAGAGTTTAAATAAGAAGAGCATAAAATCTCTTAAGGAGATCCAACAAGGAATGGTAGAGAGTGTGTGGGAATATGACATGTGTTTCAAGAATCTCTTGTCAAAGCTATCATATGAAATTCTTCCTTCTCAACATGCCCAATGTTTTTTCAGAGGATTGATAACACCATTTAGAAGGTCTTTGTCATACAAGACCTTCACAGACCCACATGAGGCATTAAAATATTCCCTGCGTGCCAAATTTTTCAGGAGTTCAATACTGGTGTTAGTCCTTTTCTAGAGGCCCAAATTACTGCAATGGCCAAAAAGTTGGAGAATATTTCTACAAACTCATCACATGAGGTTCATAGTGGGCTTTGGTGTACATAATATGAAGTGGACGGGCATGCAAAGGATATTTTACCTCAGAAGTTAGTGCATGCTATGTCGGTAGAATGTGAGATCTTCCATGGGGATCATGATGTAAGTAGGTACCCTCTACTACACCGCGTAATCCACAAGAATGTTTCTTGCTCCTACAAGATATGTACCTTTACATTCCATGATAATAAGGATTATATACTGATTGATTAGATCCATGATGCTATTGATCGGGGTGTGCGCCAAAATAGCCTTGTACAAGTAGTTAATAAGGATGATGACCGTCATTATAAAGGGTGCACAAATGGAGGGGCGCATGGAAGAGGTTTTCATAGAGGATTTTGTGGTTGCAGTAACTATGGTGGAGGACGGAGTGAGTTCGTGTGAGGAAAGTGTTATAATTGTGGATTTATAGAGCATTACAAATGCAAGTGTCCTTGATATGTTATAATGCTCATGGTGCGGAAAGAAACACAAGTACGAAGAATGTCTAGAAATTTATGAGCATATGAACCAGCAGCACCGTAGAAAGACAAGGGCACTAGTAATGGTGAGCATTAAGAAGGCTGATTCACAATGGTTACCAAGAGTGGCACATGAGTCAGAGCTAGAACCTGTACTGGTGACGACACGAGCATAGGTTGCGTGTGCCAGGGAGATGCCAAGACCAAGGACACTAGTTTCAAGAGAGGAAGTAGCACATGTAAATTATTTGGATGCTTGCCTATTAGAAATAAGTGTATCAAGAGACTATGGACGTGAATCAAAGTTTACAAGGGGAGATACAATGTCTAAAGGAGTAATCGAGTTAGGTGGAGCAACTGGAAGGATAATGAGGCTCCAAGGAATGACCTGGATGAGGTCAAGGAAGTATGTAAAATGTTAAGGTAAGAAAATCTTATTCCATTGCTTGGGAAAATGGTTGAGAGAGAAGGTACCATGCGCCAGAGTAGAGTGTACGAAATACAGAGTTTTGCATGCAAACCTTCCTCCTCATAATCTTTGAATATGACAAAGAGATTACTTTGAATGTAGTTGTTGATGGGTGGATTCTAAGCAATATCCTCATCGACAAGGGAGTAGAGGTGAATGTTCTTACCTTAGATGTTTGGCATCAGATGGGAATGCCCATGCATTGTAGCCATCTTCAAATGTGTTGTATATGGCGAACGAGATTAAGGAAATGCCCATTAGAGTCCTGAAGGATGTAGTTATCACCATTCAAGGGGTCGAGTTCACTAGAGGCTTTGAAGTCTTGGTGCTCGCTGAATTAGACAAACTTTCCAGTGTTTATTGGGCACCCATGGTGTTATAAGAACAATGCCGACTTGTCAGTTTAACAAAGGGTATATCAACTTTGATAACAAGGAAGAAAGGGTGATCATCCCTTTGATAGATGGGAAGTTCAGTGCCCTATAATGAAGCCCTTAGGAGAAGAAGTCCTTGATAGAATATATGTGTGTTCCATCAGATATCCTGGAGATAATTTACCCCATGGAGGGAGTTATCCAGTTTGAAGGATGCTTAGTCCTTGAATTATTACCACTAGTGTGGCATGCGACAATTTGGGAAAATGGGACGTTATGAGTTGATTGGGTGATAGTTAAAAAGACCTGTAACAAGGGTGAAAAAGGTGCACTTAGTCAAGTGCCTAAGAGGAAAGAAGTTGCCAAGTTACTCTAGAGGGGTATACCCTGAAATTTTCTTTTGAGAAATGGAAGCTCAGTGGAAAAATGAGGACGAGAGAAGAGGAATGCTTAGTTATAACCTACTCAGGACTATAGTGCATTGGTGGGATACACATTGGGAGAACCTTCTTGACTGGTGTGAGGCGAGGATTGTATTTTTTGTAGGGTTTTCTAGGAGCAACGTTCCCACAATCATACAAGACTACCATGGCAAAGGGACCACTTCATTTCATATCTAAGCATGCATGAGGATTCCTAGATGGGTAGCACAGAAGCATTTCTACCTTCATTATGAGTACATAAGTTATATTCCACCTTACAAGGATGTGCGTGCACTTGGTACATTCATTCGGATATGCATCGTCAGACAAGTAATTGGAAAGAGTTGGCGCCTGATCTCATTCAAGATTTCAAGTATAGGAGTACTAAACCATCAGTGGATAAGGTGTTGACAAGTGATCAAGCACTTTACGATGGGAGATAGTGCTATGGTAGAGGATAGGATAATAGAATTACTAGGCGAGCCTTATTTAGAGATGTGCCTCAATGAAGCAGAATCAAGAGGAAGTACAGCTTGAGCGTGCATGCATGGAAAAAGAAAAAGGAAAAATGTTCTATGTAATAGATGGAGAAGAAGTGGAGACTTTGGATGTTAACCATTCGGAGGGTACGCGTGAAGTCATAGACTGTGGTGATGAGCGAGCACATGCCTACCATGAGCCCTTGAAAAAAAATAAGGTTAACATTTGGATGGAGGTAGAACCTAAGGAAGCTATCATCGGTGACTATTGGTCAGAAAAAGAAGCTTTCAAAGATCATTGATCTGTTGTGTGAGTTCTAAGATTTGTTCCCTTGTGGGTACCATGAACTCAATGGCATCCACCATTCCTTGGGGGAGATGAAGATCAAGTTGAAGGAAGGTGTGCACACCTGATTCGGAAGAGGCCTTATCAGATGAATCCAAGTTTATGCGTACGGGTTAAGGAAGAAATAGAACAAAATGATAGCATTCTAGTATCATTGAGGCAAGTGGAAGAGTCAGAATGGATAAGCCCAATGGTTATAATTATTAAGAAGGATGGTAAGATAAAAATCTATGTTGACTACAGGGATCTAAATGCAGTATTTGTCATCGATCCTTTCCCAACCCCCTTTATTAAAGAAATTTTGGAGGAAGTAGCCAGGCGCAAAGTCTACTCTTTCACGGATGGGTTCTCAAGGTACCACCAAGCCAAGATTTCAAAGGAAGACCCGAGAAAGACAACTTTCGCCACTAAATGGGGAATTTTTTCCTACAAGGTTATGCCTTTTGGATTGAAGAATGTGCCTACTGTGTTCTCGCGCATTATGGTACAAGCCTTCCAGGACTTCATCCATAAGTTTCTTCAAGTTTACCCGGATGACTGGACTGTGTATGGACTCATGAAAGACCATTGTGACAACTTAAGACTAATGTCTGGGAGATGTCAGCAATTGAGGATATCCCTCAACATTAAGAGATGTGTCTTTACTACTCCATTTGGAACCCTGTTAGGACACATTGTATGCAAAGACGACTTACTAGTGGATCACTCCAAAGTTGTAGTTATTATAGGATTAGGGGATCCTACTAGTCAAAGTGCAGTGCATGGATTCCTTGGACATATGGACTATTATAGGAAGTTCATTAAGGGATATGCCAAGATTGTCGTGCCCTTAGAGGCATTTTTGAAACACAAAAGTGCCTTTCATTGGGGAGATGTGCAACATAAGGCATTTGACACTTTGAAGGATATACTTGTCATGACACCAATATTATGTTTTCCTTCTTGGGATAAGCCTTTTCATGTGTATGTTGATGCCTCAGGGAAAACTATGGGAGTAGTGATAGCATAAACTGGTGAGGGAATTGTTAATCATCCCTTGTTATTTGCAAGTAGAAAGTTGACACCAATAGAGAAGAATTACACAACTACTAAGAACAAAGTATTGTCTATGATCTACATGCTACATAAGTTTAGACAGTATCTTTTGGCAACACCATTTATATTCTACATGGACCATATGGAATTGAAATACTTAATCAACAAACCCATTTTGCAAGGGTGCATATGTTGTTGGGTCCTTCTATTTTAGGAATTTGATTTCATAATGGTGGTGAAGCCAGGAAAGAGCAATTCAGGGCTTGACCACTTATCAAGGATTAATTTGGGAGAGGATGTGTAAAACATTGAGGATACCATGCCAGACATGTAACAGTTTAGGTTACGGTGCACGCCCTCAGACTTGAAAGATATCGCAATGTTCTTAAAAACATGTATGGTGCTAGAAGGGATGAAGGATTTGGAGAGAAAGCAGTTAGTAATACGTGCCGCACCGTACATGCTGATTATTGGAGACCTATATAAGTTAGGTTGTGATGAGGTTCTATGCTGATGCATATTGGAACATGAGCGTGTAGCCATTATGGAAGAAGTGCATGAAGGGATTGCAGGAGGACACGATGTAGGTTTTTTTACCACGCAGAAGATTTTATTAGCAGGGCTTTGGTGGGAAACCATCTACAAGGATTGTATTGAGTTTTGCAAGGCATGTGACCATTACCAACACCTTGGTATACCTAGAAAGAGAGATGAAATTCCTTTGTGACCAATAGTAAGTGCTGAACCATTTGAAAAATGGGAAATTGACTTTGTAGGGCCAATTGTGCTAGCCACATGAAGGACTAGTTCACGGTATATCATCACTTGTATAGATTACTTAACATGATGGTTAAAGGAAACACCTGCAAAGGATTGCACCAGAGTGACAACTTCCAGATGTTTATGGGAGAACATAATTAGCAGGTATGGTTGTCCTTTAAGTTTAACAAGTGATAGAGGTACACACTTTCTCAATGAAACAACCAAGATTTTGTTAGCAAAATTTATGGTGGACCATCATAAGACTACCCATATCACCCACAAGAAAATGGAACTACTGAGGAATTTAACAAGATACTAAGTCACACATTAACTAAGATCTATGAGGTTGGAAGACATGATTGGGATGATAAGGTATCAATTGTTCTATGGGCATATAGGAAAATCTACAAAAGGTTGAACAAGGCCAAACCATATCAATTGGTGTTTGGCATGGAGGATTTTTACCAATGGAATTCATGTTACCATCGCTGCGTATAACCCACACAAGAGGGTTAGTTGACAAACAAGAACTGAAACAAAGAATTGATAAGTTGATGCAGTTAGATGAAAGACGATCACTTGCTAGATGGAGTCAGAAGATAGAAAAAGCAAGACAAAAGGCATGGCATGATTGTCATATCAAGAACAAAAAGTTTGAAGTTGGGTAGATGGTATTGTTGTATGATTCCAAGTATTTATGTCATCATGGGAAGTTGAAAGTCCATTGGTTGGGACCTTACATCATCTCATACATTCTTGATTCAAGTGCTTGCCAGTTACAAGTGCTATATGGGACAAGGTTACCAAGTCACTTCAATAGGAGTAGGCTGAAGCCCTACTATAAATAAGTCTACTTAGTGTTTTTAAATAAGGCAGTGTTTCCAATTAGTCTAGAATTTCCCTTTATGATTTTTCTTTTCTTGTGTTTCCCTTTCTCATTGCTTGTTCCTTTGTGTTTTTATTTTGCACCTTGTGTGCTGATAGCCATATTATTTTTCCATGGTTGTGTATGTGCAAAGGACTGTGCATCTGTTTTAGTGTGGGGTGGAGTGATGTGAAGTATAGGCCCGTAATACAAGATTGAACTGGTAGTAGAAGTTGTGGTAAATGGCCCAGATGAAGGATAAAAAACACGTAAGGTTAAGAAGCGTGTAGAAGAAAAGAGGTAGAAAATAATGGTTGGTGTCAAGAAGGATCTGTGAAAACCATGTACATAAAGGATTAGGAGTGCATGAACAACATGAGGTACGTGAGGGAAAAAATTGGGTAAACGACAGAAGAAGTGCCTTTGGCACTATAGATGCACGTGTAAGAGTCTTTGGTCGGGTTGAATTTTTGCATGCAAGAAGGTTGTAAATGGTTTTTCGTGCAAGATGTGGTGCATAGGTAAGGGTGCTTAAAATTGGATTAGTGGAAAGAGTTGCATTTAATGTTAAAGTATGGTGGTAGGTGGTATAACATTTAATGTTGGAAAGAAGGAAAAACTATAAATACAAGGTCGGGAAAGTCATTTGTTAGCTTGTGATTACAAAATGAAAGAAGCTCTTGCGAACCAGAGCATCTAGAGAGAAATTTGTGCAAAGAAAGGAGAATCTAAAGAATTTGAGTGTACATCTAGAGTAGATCTACAAACTAGAAGGAAGGAGTACATGGGCGTGGGGAAGGTTGTGTGAAGAGAATTGTCTTTTGGAAGGATTTATTGGTTAGGGTTTGATAGCTAGGGTACAGAGAAACAAGGATTCATTTCAGGAGTTGAAGTTTTGGAGTGGGCTTTGGGATTAAGAAGAGTAGCAGAGTAAAGCAAGAGGAAGGATTGTTTAAGTTCAGCCCGACCAGAAGAATGGCACCAAAGAAACCAACCATTTCACCGAAGAAAAAAAAAGGGCAAGTGCAAGGGAAAGAAGATTATTGCCGTCGCAAGCACCAATGAAGAATGGTACGGGGAAATGTAGTAATCAGATGGGGTATTTCTTAGAAAATAATGGGATTCATACTTATGAAAGATGGCCGTAAGTGATTATAACCATCGCATGAGCACAATGGAGAAGGAAATGGTGCTAGATTTGGTCTGACCAACTAACAATAGGATGCCAGACGGAATGCCCATTTACAACAATGAGGTAAAGTTCAAATTGGAGAAGGTTGGACTATTACAATTGTACGAGTTGCCCTACTTTGGCAAGCCTGAGCACCTTTATCAGTGGCTGATTTTGGGTGTGCATGAGGATCATTTTTATTTCATGGGGTGAAAGATGCGCATCACACCACAACTGATATCCAAGTTCATAGGCCTCAATTGCGAAGGAGATAAAATTTATGATCATCCAAGCGAAAAAGAAGCTATTAAGGAGACTATAGCCCCGTATGACTAAAAAAATGGGTCGTGATAATCTGACACCACCAAGATACTAGACCTAGTGATGAGGATGGCCACATGCTTGGTCACTAAGCTCAATGACCAGGAAAGATGGACATAAGTGAATAAGGCATGGATGAATGTATGTTGAAAGATATAAGAAGGAACCATCTACAACTTGTCTACTTTCATCGTGGATGAAATTATAAGTAGCGTACAAGAGGGAGAGAAGATACTCTTCGGTAACGTCCTCCTCACCATTTTGTTTTTGAATATTGGAGTGCCCGATGGGCTAGAGATTTTTTTTGGGAATATCTAGAAGAAGATCCCTTGCCCACAAAGAGGTTTGCGAAATATACTTTTGAAACCATGATGACTGCTCACAAGATGCACCTGGAGAAGTGGTATAATAAAATGCATGATGCATTTGAGGCTGAGTGGAGGAGCACAGAGCAATTTCCCAGGCTCGTGAGTGGAGATGAAGAATTTTTAGTTTACCAACACTTCTGCATTGGCAGATTTATGTTGACAGATGAGAATATGAGTCCATGGTACAAGCTACCCTTCTCCTTCACCACACTATACTTCCAAGACAGAGTTAATCAGTTCAAGGAGGCCAAAACAATAAGGTTGGACCTTAGTGAGGTAGATATATACCACCGCGAGTTGCGCCATAAGCTATTCTACCTAAATAAGCACATGTACATGGAGAGATATGTCTCCCACGAGATACAGATGATGAAGCCTTTAACGTTACCAATTGCAAGAAGGACCACAACAAGGGTGTATTTGTATATAAGGCCAGAAATTGAAAAATTCACTTATTTGGAGAATGATGTATCCATCCCTGAAGACCTTATAGGAAGGAATAATGATGCTCCTAGAAAGAGAGAAAGAGAAGAGGTGCAGAAGGCACAAAGTGTTCAAACCACAGAAACAGTGAGCGCACTAGAGACAAGCGCTAAGCCTAGTACTTACACGTGAAGAAAGAAGTATCCTATCAAGTTGAATACCCTAGAAGAGGAGGCACCAGAGTATGAATAGCCCCTCACCCATGAGGAATCTCTAATAAAAATATCACCCATTAAGGAGAAAGAAAAGAGGAATCTCTTGTATTGGAATCCCCAGTAAGGAAGAAGCAGAAGGTGACATATGAGGCTGATCTAGAAGAGACGGAGAGTCTAGATGCATTCATCAGTGATAGGGATGATGATGATGAACCAGAGGGAGGTGAATACCATAAATTTTATGAGATACATGATTATGAGGAAGAAGGAGATGACGAGTATAATGAAGGAGATGAGGAGGAGGATGAAGAAGAAGCTAAGACTCAAGGCAAGGATGTAGGTGTGGAAGAAAATATGAAGGATCAGATGACCCCAAGCCTCACAAAGTTATAGATAGATGATGCTACAGAGAAAGAAGTAGTAAAAATCATCAAGGACTTGGTAGAATAAGAGGTTGAATGCATCAGAGATGTTGTGATGAAGGAAGCTGAGGAAGAGAGCTTAGAAAAAGAATATGGCAGCATGGGAGGAGATCCCAGTTTGGGTGTAAGATTTCCAAGGGTGGTACGCATAGGGATGAAGAGCACAAAATAAACACAATTTCAAGGAATGGGATACATCGATGATCCAAATAAGGTGTTGTGCACATGTTTCTAGAGTATCGTGCCAACGGAACAACTTTTAGCCATGGCTTTATTCAATGAGGAAGGTGCATACCCTCAAACAAGGAAAATGCTATCATGGGCATTTGAGTCCCACATTGATGATCCTGAGTTTGAGGTAAGCCAAGGGGAATTGATGAAAGTGCCAAAAATAAAAGGGATAAACCCCTTGGTGAATGCTCAACGATTATCGGATGAGAAAATCTGTAACACACTCAACAAATTTTCAATTGAGGTTGAAGCTAGGATCTTTAGGAGAAATCAAAGGGTGGAGTTCCTAGAGGAAGAGTTGGAGAACAGGGAGGAAGAGCTCCTTGAGAAAAGTAAGGACCTGAAGTAGGAGGAACTAATCAGTGCTTAGTTAAGGAGTATTGGGTTTTAAAATAGTACTTTAACAAACTATAGGGGTAAGTGCACCAAGTTGGGGGACAATTAAGTGGACATCAAATCCTGAATTTTACATTAAAAACAACAAAACATAAAATTTAGTCTTCCGCGGAGTTGAACCATGCCAGAAAGTAAAAAATATGTCATAAAAATGGTACCATTGCATAGGGGAGACTGTTAGCTTTGTAGAAATACTAATTTTAAAGTGAATAGAATAGGATAAATATCATTTTATAATTTATTACTATAGTAGGTCTTTAAGAAACTTTTTCCCATGAATGTTTATGTCTATGTTCAAGACTACAAATTTTGTTTCAATTATTAGAATGTGATAAAACTTATACCATCCCAACTGTGGCAAAATTATATACATATTCAAAAAAATAAATTATTTGATTTCAATATTTTTTGATGAAGTTATGGCGGGAAAACGGAAAGTGCTCTGTTTTCATACCACTTTCACGGAAAAAATCATAAAAAATAAAATATTGCTAAAAAAGTACAAAATAAAATTCATCCCAAGATAGGTAATGGCATCTAACTTCTCACCAAAGGATAAATATATATATCAATTTTTGGTCATCCAAATTGTGGGCAAACAGACTATAATCTTATAGGCGTTTTTAAAAAAAAACACCAAGTCATTGAATTTTGAGTGTTTAATATAGCTAATCTTGTCCATTTTTTAAAAAATTAGTATTTTAAAAACTAGATTCCAGATGCTACGATTCATATTAATATAATTTTTTCTAATTTTGAGTGTATGTATTGCTAATAATCTCTACAAGTTGATATTATGTTGTTATTTGCAATATGACGTCCACGTATGACCCCTTTTTTGTCCCCCAACTTGCTGCACTTACCCATAGTCAGGGGACAACAAGTCCCTCCTCTTTAATGGGAGAGGTTCCCTTATTGAAAGCAAGAAGAAAAACTTATATACAAATGTACAACTTTCAAAGTGTGGATTCCTGATACTTTGAAACATTTTATGCCCAAAGATTATCAATACGAAAGAATGTAAGAACCAAGGAGATGAGAGAAGAAGAACATAACAATACTTTTAGGAAATATAGATAGCAGAGTATAACCTTATACATATTGAGCAAGGGAGATGCAAAATATAATCACTCACTTTCATAACAGATATAATTCCATAGACACAAAGTTCCAGAAATCATATAAATAAGAACACAAAGTTTCTTATCATGCAAAGATGGATGATTCAAAAATTCAAACGAGGAAATAAGGAATAGCAGAGGAAGAAAGGGGAATTATTTTGTATTGATTAATTTCAAATCTATAACATTTAAAGAATGTCAGGATCAAACCAAAATAATGGAAAGGAGAAGCCATTAAATAATCCTAAAAAATGGTTATATTCGGTTTCTTGGTTCTTACAGAAGTATTAATGGCAGAAAAAATGATGCTCTGTAATGTATTCGTTAAACCTATTTTGTAACTTCAAATATGAGCCGTCCACGTGGAAAAGATCTAAACTCAAGTGGGCCTGAGGGTTCCTTTTGCATTTTGTGACTTTGTAGAGATTTTGCGTTTTTTACATTTTGGCCCAACCATCCACTTTTGATACGGGCTTGACACATGGATTTACATGAGTGGCGATGGATTCACGATTGACTTTTACAATTTTATCTCTTTTTAAAGAAAATATCAACAACTGAAAGTTCTCTACCGACCCGCCTCTCCACTTTGAATTTTCAATGCAGGCTCAAGACCCCAGTGGAGTTGTGGATCATTTTATAACTTTGAACTCTCTTTTTGGAAATAAAACCAAAATTCCCAAATTACTTTGATGGCCCGCCTTCGCACTTTGACTTTTGATGTGGGCTCAACATTTGACTTTATCCCTTGGCATAAGTGGGGTCGCGGGTCACTTTATAACTTTACACCCTTTAGGAAACAAAGGTAAAATTATTAAAGTGTCCTTACAACCCGCCTCTCCACTTTTAATTTTCAAAGCATCAAAACGCAAAAAGGGCCCGCCTTTCCACCACCACTTGTTTCAGCCAATCAGGATCCTTCGGGCCAAGAGGCCGATTTGACACTTTTACAACAAATAACAAAAGTGTTAAGTTTTAAAGATAAACCTACCACGCCACATCCAATTAGAGATGTCCACGTACCCATGGATGTTAGGGAAAAAATTGAAAGGGAAGATACGCCCATCATTCATGACTGTGGAAAAATAAAAATGAAAGGGAAAACCTCACCGTTTATGCCCGAATTTCAAATTGTTCTCCATGGAATGAAAAACTGCAAACAATACCAATCTTGATGTGATCCAAAGCCAATGATAAGGATTGACAATGAAATTCAAATGAAGGAAAATATTTTCAAGCATCCAGACAGGGAAATAGAAAATACTTCGAACTACGAAGATAGAAGAATTTTTGAGTGAAAGGACGAGATTAAAACCAAGCACCCACAACTTCAAAACATGAATTCTCCAAGGCACCAACTCAAAATTCACAAAAATTTAATTCAAAAAGAGGGGTATTTTGAGGGTGATAACAAGGCATGAGTTAAAGGATGAGAAGGTAAGAGTGAGTGAGGTATACAAGAAGATAGAGATGATCACGGATACCATTGTCTTAAAGCATCCAGACTTAACACCGCCCGCGTAAAAGTATGGATCATCCTTGCAATTCCTAGAGGACTTAACCCACATACTCACTATGGAGAGGTGGTCACTTTCCCTAGAATCATCAGAGGAGGCATTCATGTGCCAAGAAAAGGAAAATAAGATGAAGGTTGTGGAAATTGTTTCTCAGTACAACAAGATCCTCATTGATGTAAAAGTCATCGTGCAAGTTGTTGAGGTTGTCTATGATAATTACACAGATAGGGATAAACTGGTAAGTATATTAGTTGCCACCCATGAAGTGGAACTCAAGGAGTTCTAGGAAAAAAAGGGGAATAAGGATGAGTGAGACAAAATCCTAGCCGAAGTAGAAAATAAATCAGAGGCCATTGAGACCTTGCGGGGATCAATTAAGAACAAGTTAAAGGAATTTCACCCTCAAATAACTTGGAGGATGGACACATTCGAGTATTTGGAAAAACAACTGGAGGAGATTGTAGAGACGATGAGAGCTAAGGGAGAGGGGCTGAGTTTTGAAGAAGTGAGCGCTTTAGTGGGGGACCTCTGTTAGCAGGCTTAGAGCGAGGTCGACACTTGGGGAAAATTAGAAGCATATTTAAGGAAGGATTTCCCTCTCCTCCTCCATAAGTACACAAGTTTCACATTTTTTCATTCTTTTCCCCCATTTCTTCCTTCCTTATTCTTCCATCCCAACCATTTGTAGGGATCCGCCATTCTTTATTTTTTTATTAAAGAGTGTTTTTTAGGATGGGGAACTAGTGTAGTGTGGGGTGATGTTGGACCCCAAAATATCAGCTAAGTACAAGAAGGCACATGGGCGCATGAGATCTAGTCAAAGAAGGGCACATAGGTTGAAGGTGTGCAGGGAAGGGTTTTGGAAGGGTTTTACATAACACACAGTGCACGTGTGCAAGGAAAAACATGTTTTGTACTTAGCCATATTTGGCACCCAAGGAAGCACATGAGAAAAACATGACCCTTGTTGGATAAGGTGCCATCTTGGCCACTGTGTGATCAAGAAGGGAATATTCTAGGAATGCGATGGAAGGTTCTAGAAGAGCATCATCATACAAAGTGGATATATTGGATATGTGAAGACATCCTCACATGGAGGACCACTTCGACACTTGATGACCAATTTGTAACTTCTGAGAGGCATGGCAATGGGTGCTAAGGTTATAAATACAAGTTCCGGGTAGAAGAAAGAGATAAAAGGTGAAGGAGAGAAAAGAGGCAAAGCCCTACAAAAATAGAATGGAGGATGTTATGGGTTAGGAATCAGGAGAGGTTTATGAGCAATGACACACTTAGGGGGATGGGTTTTCATTCTTCTTTGTAAAATGATGAGCATAATATAGTTGTGATGCATGAATTGGCTCTACATAGTTATATGAGGATTTGTTATGACCTCAAGGGATGTAATGTGGGTTATTTACTATGTTGGTATGAATATAATTCTCTATTATAAATCCTCTATGTGTTCAGGAGTATAATACTTATGCATTTTCTTTCCATATGAACCATCTCCATATGCTATTTTTTATTTATCTTTTATGCATACAATGAGATGAAAACTTTTTCTAAGTTCTTAAGAATGTGGTATAGTTATTTTCTATCTTGTATTTGATTATCTTTCCTAAGATGATGCATCCTCACTAAAATCACGTAAAGGAGAGACTCGACACCCATGCATGCCTCGGGTGAGCACCCAACTCCCACTAGGTGATAGGATGACACGCATGGGATTAGAATATTATTCTAAGGGTATAAAATATGAATACAAAACCCTACAACAAGGACAACTGTGGAGTTTGAGATTTCAACCATAATAGGATATGGTGCCAAATATGATAGTATCATGTCTTTTGTGTTTGTGATTGACTTTTATTGCTTGTAATAATTACTTTTTTCTATTTCCTTTTATTGATTTTTCCTTTGATCACATGAATTTTAAATTTTCTTTTCTTTTCTTTTAGATTTTAATTTTCCTTCCCACATGGATTCAAAAGGATCATATAGTGGGTATGAAAGATGTAAAGAGTATAATATTTTTATACAATGATGGATATAATTGATAGCCAATCATAAATTAAATTATAAAGAGGGCTTTATATCTCAAAATAAAATGGATGAACTAGATAGTATATGAACTCAAGATTTCTAGAAGTGTGATGAAATTAAAGGGAAAATATATGATAGGTCCAACACAATCATAAAAGTGATGATATTCAAGATAATGTGAGATCATAAGTGGATACAAAACATACAAAAATATCAAGAAAGGAGAAAATGGTAGAAATAAATCCAACAAGATGTAAATTAAGTAATGTGTAAAATGTGATTATGTAGATCATAAATGGACAAATCCTAATAAATGATCAAGTAAGAAACAAATAATAAAATTAAATATAAAGGATATCATAGGGAGTCTGTAATTAGTAAAATATGATGTAAAAGGGTTGTCAACATGTGTTAGATAACAAACCTATAAAAATGTAGGATTATATATGATTATAAAGGTGGTTGAGGTCATCCGACTAAGCATCCTGTAAAACAAGTAGATAAATAGAGGATTGTAAGGGTTAGATAAGATTATTATGCTAATCATCCTATATAAACTATGGATGGTAATGGGTAGACAAAATATCAAACTAGCCATCTTATCTAATCTAGGGATGTAATAGGTAGCAAAAGTATTGAACTGTCATCCTAGCTAATCTAGGATTGGTAACTAAGTAATGAAAAGTAACTATAAGAAAATAAAATGGTGATGATATAGGTGTGGGAAAAGTGGATGAGGTCATAAGGGATGTGTAATATATTTGAAAACATCCTAAATAACCTTATGAAACTATCACTAAAAGCGATAACATGTGTGAATAATGGTGTCCTTGATATATTTGTAAAAATCATAGATTCTTCCACTAGTATAAAAATCCAAGATAGGATCTCCTAACACATGTCCATCATGATAGATGAAAGTGTAGGGATGAATAAATGAGGTATTTCCATGTTTGGAGAAAATACATGAGGATGCAATACCTTATATGATATATATGATGTGTGTATAAATGAATGAACTATAAGGGAAAACAAAATTAGGTAATGTAGTAGTAGAGTAAAAAAAATTCTCAACTTAAGGGCGAGGAGAGGGTAAGCATTAAGAATAATATTTCTGCTATTTCTAGAGTACCCAAAAATTCTACAGAGGAATGAAAAACAACACAATGTAAATAGAAAAAAACTAAGGGGTGGGAGTATGATGAGATTGTCATTGCTACTATTCCTCATGAAAATTGATTTCCAAATTCTTCATATGTTAATGATAAGCTCAATAATATTTTAAATTATGGCCCAATGCATCATTCCATGTGTAGTATGGCTAAAAATAATTTGTTGAGTTTGGAGATGTAATAATAAGAGGTGTAGATATGAGTGCATAAGAAGGAAAGGAAAAATTAGGATTAATAAAATTATCCAGAGGAGTTATAGTGTGTTGTAGGTCAAGGCATAAGTCAAAAGGGATGGAATCAATCAGAGATGTTGTGGGAAATTTTGGATTATTAAAGTATTCATCCATCTTAGGATCGATTTTTTTGAGCTCTAATTTTTTTTTCGAGAGGCAAACATTATTAATGCTGCAATTGAAGGATGGTTGTAGCTTTTCTAGGGAAGATAAAGAAGAGCACAATGATTACTTATATCAAAGTATTTACACATCCTTGTCTTGGGAATAGTGAAATAATTATGAACCATAAATTGAATATCCATCATCATAATCATGGCTAGTGATGTCAATAAAAAGATATTCAATTACCTTTTCACTAGGTGGAAACATGGGAAAATCTTTAGGTAGAGGAAAAGAAGAAGAAATAGCGATGTGAATTGATCCAATCACCTTCTTGATAAAGTGATGTTATAAAAAAGGGTTAATTATGTAATGATAAAATTAAGAAGGTTAGTGGTATTTATTTTAAGATTTATTTCATCAGGTTTGTCATCATTTGAGTTAAGGAGGTTAGGTGGTATATTCCCAATAAGTTTAAGATGTCCACTATATCCTCATAGAAAATAGAAATGACAAGTAAAGTTTTGATACTATTGAAATGGGACACAAGGAAGTTCCTCAAGAGGAGGGATTTTATAGACATCACATTATTAGAATTGATCAATTTTCCATAAATGCGTGTCACCTTGATTCTTGAACATGGATCCTAGGTAGGGAACTTGATGCATTGAGAAACAAATGATGGGAATGTACACATCTGATATGTCCATGGTATGCCAAGAGGTGTTAGGAGGTCCGATGTTAATTAAATATTACATTAATTAAACAATTGATTATTACATAAATGACAATATAAATTAAATACATAAAAGTAAATAACACAACACAAGTTTTACTATGAGAAAACCTCTAAGAGGTAAAAAACCCACCAAAAATAATAAATATCCATTATTTGAGTAGCAATTACATAAAATAATTTGTCTAGTAACTTCTTTTTCCCTCACTTCTCCTCTCTCATGGTGAATCTGATTCACCCTTGGACCATATTAAAAATACATATAACAATGTATATGTCCAACATTTGATATCTCTGTATATATTTTTTATGGGCCACAAATGCCCTATCTAGATGGGTGGTTGGGCGTGTCCCCAAAAATCATATTTTCAACCAAAATTAGTTGAATAACCTTTCTATAAACCCATATGATATATTTAATAATAGAAATATACTTATACTTCTTATTTATTAACTATATACTATCATTTATAGTTATATTTAATATAAATATTTGAATATAACATTAGGAACTATAAAAGGGGTTGATAACTAAATTAATATTATGTTCCAACACCCCCTAATGTTAAGTGGGGTTATATGAAAAAATTACCTGTTTCTACAGTAGGATTTACAATCCTTAAACCATGAAGGGGGTTTTTAGGGTAGAATTTCACTTTGAAGGATTTATACACCTTCATCACATGTTAAACTTACCTTTTTTTTACAAAAGGATTTGGAATCTGTAAATCCTAAGTGAGTGATTTAGGCTAAGCATGACTTGTGAGACCACATCCCATAGTTTATCGTGGATAAGATATAAGCACATTAGGAACATTTAATAAATTAAAGACCTCCTTTACAAAATGATGTTTTGTTATTGGACTACACAATAAACTATATATAGATAAGTTTACTTAGATCATAAGGATATTTACAATGCTTTTATGGAGAAGAAGTATAGAGGTGAAAAAGAGAACACAAGGCCAGATCTTAGGAGGTGGAATTTCCATGCCGATCCCCCTCAATTAAAAATTTGAAAGGAAAAACACTTCTCAAAACTTGCAAAACTTCATAGCACACACCGACTTTGTGAATATATCTATAGCTTGATCTTTATTAGGATAAAAATGGAGATCTATAACACCATAAAGGAATGTAATACAAATGAATTTCTATATTCTTTATCTGCTGATTTTAAACTATATTTTTTAAAATAGAAATACAACTTTGGGTATCACATAATAGAGGATTAATCCTTTAACTTCCATGTGAATTTATTCCAAGAGATGCTTTAGCTACATATATTCTTTGATTGCTTCTATTGCACTGCTATATTCCACCTTGATAGAAGAGATAGAAACTGTTGGTTGCTTCTTTCTACTCAAATTAATAACACATGTACTAAACTTGAAAACATGTCCAATTATATATTTTCTATCTATTACATCAATAACATGGTCAGATTCACAATATCCATTATCAAAAGAAGTATAAATCAAACCAAAATTGATCATTTAATACATATTAACATTCTTTTAACCAATTTCCAATGACCCTGGTATGGCTCCTGCATGAATTTGGAAACAATACCTATTGCATATGTAATATCAAGTCTAGCGATAGTAAGATAGATTAAACTACCTACAAGTTGTCTATAAAGAGTAAGGATTGCTTTATCACATGTAAATTTAGGCTCTATTTTACAACCAACTTCTATAGGAATGGAAATAAGTTTACAATCAACCATATTAAATATTTTAGTAAATTATATTCATATTGTGATTTAGATACAACAATATAATGATTATCTTAAAAAACATCCATGCCTAAAAAAGATGCAATAATCCTAGATCATTCATTTCAAAGTACTATTTGAATTTAGCTTTAATTTTAAGAATTAAGTTATTTGAATTGATAGTAGTAAGTATGTCATCTACATACAATAAAATAAGCATAATATGATTATTTATAACTTTAAAAAGGAGATCATTATCATATGAGTAATTATTAAAACCAATATCTTTGAAAAAACTTTTTATTTTTGCATACCAAGCTCTAGGAGCTTGGTTTAAGCCATAAAGATATTTTTTCAATTTACAAACAAAGATTCATTTTACAGGTTCCTCAAACCCTTTAGGTTGGGTCATGTAGATTTCCTCTTTAATATCACCAATCACGAAGGTGTTCTTAATATCCATATGGTGAATTTTTCAACCATATTGAGCAGATATGGAAATGACAATCCTAACAATGCTCATTTTCGCAATAAGGAGAAAAAGGTTTCTACATATGCAATACTAGGTTTTTGAGTAAACACGAGAGCTACTTACTTGGTCTTAAACTTATAAAATTTTTCATTAGCATTATACTTGATTTTATAAAACTACCAAGATCCAACAATACTTCATTTTTTGGAGGAGGGACTAGATCCCAAATTTTATTTTTAATTAAGGCACTATAATAAAATTTCATGGCTTCTATCCATATTTCATCACGACATTCTT
This sequence comes from Taxus chinensis, assembly GCA_019776745.2. Lineage (NCBI taxonomy): Eukaryota > Viridiplantae > Streptophyta > Pinopsida > Cupressales > Taxaceae > Taxus > Taxus chinensis. The sequence goes on from CM034151.1 coordinate 348,048,892, forward strand.
CCTTGAAATATTGGGGTTTATGATCATAAATAGTCATTAAGTCATGGTAAGTGTGATGAATTATATTCATCTTACAAAGGTTATTAAGATTAGAGTTTTGAAGTATAGATTGAGCCCATTTAGGTCATTTAGTTATAGAGGAAACACAAATAAACTCATTTTAAATTTCAGTATCATTACTACAATCAACTTGTTCATTATTATTACATTAATCATGATCATCATATATACATCCTGCATTGATATACAAATAACTTTGACTATAAAAGAAATATCTAGCATAGTAAAACATAGACATATTAAACTATCAACACTTTTCTTGTAGAAAGGTAGGGTTGGCTTCAATACATGAAGATTTAGAATAAATTTTGATACAAAATTTAATAAAAATGAAAACATGTTTATAATCAATCATGTCAAGTTACTCACATATTTGATATTTTGAGGAGCTAACAAAGATTTCTAATCCTAGAATATAACCATGCATATGGAATGATGAAATAGTCTTGAATTCATATCAAAAAAATAAAACTAGGTTTAGATTTTTCTTTAAAAAAATCACAGAGATGAAATATATGCCAAGATGAAGACCATGCATTCCATACTGCATGATAAACTTCTTGTCAAAATTTAGATCCTAGTTTTATTAAAAAAATGTCTTTAAAAGATCCTTATTGTGACCCGTGTATCATTAAAACAACCCTTCTAGGTTCTCATGATAAAAATACTTAATGTGTCATATATACAAAGGTAACTACTTGGAGATGTTTTAAAAAAATAATTGCTGACCATTTCTTTTAAGAAAACAACTTTACAATCAAACTCTAAAAGAATTCCACAAAATGTCAATTTTAAAGTTTGTGTAATTCTATTGATTATACAAACAAATTACAAGATAAGGCTATTGTATCGAAATACATTCACACATATCATGCAATTTTCTTCTCAAAATAAGCTACCTATAATGATATACACTAGAGTTAAATTCTAACACACATAGGTCAATAACACAAAATATACTACACAAGCTTAATTTTTTTCCTAATATTCTCAAATAGACCAAATGCTTATATAGATGTTGGAAACATTTGTTTTAGATTGTTTAACACTTTTGATTGGAGCTTAGAATTGGGGGGTTCTTGGGTCCCCTCCCTTAACAATGTCCACTGACCAGATATAACAATCTCAACAAAAATCCTATGATGCAAGCCAAGCCAAGATGAGCCACTAAACCGCCATCTTGGCTACCAGCCGTGCCAAGCCAAGACTACCACCGCTAGGATAAGAGAAACTAGACTCCACTGCCAATAATGCTAATACCACCACCATTGTGAATAAATTCCACCAAGCCAATTAACCGATTCAAACACAACCAATAACATTTGTTGAGCCACCATCCTAGCCACCAACAATTGCTAGTGTGGTACACCACCGTTAGAGAAGAGCACCAGTCGCAACTACCAGTGATGCGACAACCAACCACCACCGATAACCACCCCTGAAGGGGATCGCTCCTAGTGGGGTTTAAACCTGGGTGGATCCAGACCCAACCGCCTGTCTTAACCGATCCACCCAAACCCCATTAGCATAGATGTTAGAAATATTAAATATTATAATCGTAAGCTATTTTTAGTTCCTCTATTGAGAAATGGCTAGAAAGTAATTCCACATAAGTCTAGTGAGAATTGCATAATATAAGTTCTTTGATAAACAAATATATATTTTACAAATTTTTGTTTTTATTTTAAATTTATTTTAATTTTCCCCATTTGGTTAGTTAACGCCAACTGAGTTAACATCTAGGTAAGTTTTTTATCTAGGTCTAGGGTCACTTAACCGTATGTACCTTTAGTAACAAAATATGAATGTTTATGCCAATAACACAATATGGAGAAATTTTGAGAGTTGTTGAAGTGACTCCAAGATGCACTGCAGAAGTATATACAACTTGGGTAGTAAGGAAACAAACATACATGTACCACAACAATAAGATATTATGTTGGTGAGAGGGCCACCTCTAGTACAAATTTTCCCATGTTAGTATAAGGAATATTATACTTACCTTAATCAAGCTAGCCATATATGTGTCCATGGAGAATGTGGTGCAATAATCATATTTATTAACATCATTATTAATGTTACTGTTTAATTTACATAAACATATTAAAAATTTCTATATTGATATTTAATATATTGACTACCAATGAAAAATATAGATCCACTTTGTTAATATAATAAATATTAAAAAATAAAAATAAAAAAGAGTAATTTATACACGAATGAGCCTTCATATTAAAACTACAAAGTTGAAGCTGTATGTGAAAACAAATATTACTTGTGCCATAAACAATGTTTTAAAAGTGATAGGCATTTAGTTATGAAAATATCCTTAAAAGTATAACTTATGGTTCTAAATATTTTTATATTTCCTCCCATATACACAATCATATTTTTTTTATTAAAAATCAAACTTTTATTGATAAAATAGATAATTACAACACTGATCATACAAAATATGGGTGAACACAATCACACCCTAGAATGCCAATCATATCGAGCCAAAAGGCCTCAAGAAAGAGGTCGATCAAAACATTATAAAAGTGCAGACCTCAATCAGAAAATAGGGTGAACAAAACAAGGAACCCAAAAACAAGGTTGAGCCAGAAACCTAGGCAACGACAATGAACATGATGGTAGGAGGTAGAGGAGGAGGACTTTCCATATTATCTTCCTAGCTAGATCCAAGGTGATCTGTATTAGGGATGTGCTCCCATCCATTTTCTTTTGGCTGTTGTTGCTATTGCTATTTAGAATCATCAATCTTCCAAGAAGGTGAGATGGTAAGAGAAAGCCATGGGAATTTTTCATGTTGCGGGGAAGACCACCCACAATCACTAAGGTGGCTGAAAATCCCACCCTGAGTTGGGGAGGAGGGCCGAGATTGAGGGTAACAATGCCATCAAGGAGAGGATCTCTACTAAATTTGGTTGCAACATCTGTGAAACCACCATCGATGGGGAGGAGAGGGAGAGTAGTGCAACCAAGATGGAGAGTGATGATGAGTGGGAGAATCAAGAAGAAAATGGGTGACAACCCAATGGTCAAGCAAGTGCTGGAGGTCTTCAACCTCTAGCCAAAGCTTACCAACCTAGTTCTAAATATGAAGCAACATAATGGAGAGAATAACCACTTTATTAGTAAAAAAAATTCCATCCATGGGAACATTGTTAAATATCATGTAAAATATCTATCTTTCTATCTTTCCATAGATGAAATAAAATATCAGCTTTGAACAAAATTTTCTATAAATTATAGGTAACACAGCTGAGTCACCCAAAAGAACCATCTTCTAGGTAAAAACATCTAGAGAGAAGGGTTGAAAAAGGGAATGAATCCATTTCTAGGTCGATTGAGCATGTAGATAGAACCAAAAGATATGCTTGATAGTATTGGGTTGGTGGAAAACCGGATACGTGGGATTCACACCCATATGCATAAGTCGATCCCATGTGGGAAGCCCCTGGTGCAAAATTCACCACAGAAAGTAGGATTTTTTGGGTTGAACAATAATTGACCAAACCCTTTTAAACCGAAGTTTCCACACTTGTGCCTAGGAGGAAATGTTCCAACATTTGTTGAGTAAATCAACATTCACTATCTATGAAGTGAGAATGGAGCAACCCAAGTAGAGTTTGTAATGGTAGAGAGGAGTAACGGAAGATTAATTCTAGTTGCACCACCATGGGACACCTGCAGTGACACCAATTTTGTGTAAGAAGTCCTTAGGTATGCAATAAATGATATTCATGATTGATTCGACATCTTGGTGTTGAAGGTTAAACTTAATAGCTAAGGCTCTCCAAGAAAGCCATGATCTGGATTGCTTACAAAATAAATCCCCCACCACTTTGATGCCTTTTCTAAAGATCCAAATAGCTTTAGCCCAAGGGGCTAGAGGAAGAGAGTCCTCGTGGAAAGTGAAAATAGAAGACCACCAGAGAGAACAAAATTTGATAGAAAGGCTAGATTTGAAGCCACCCCCTTTCTAAATAAGGTGTGGTTTAAGAAACTCCTAGGATTTCCAGATACTTTGGGTTATAAATTACCTTTGATTTTGACAGAAACTGGGAAAAGGAGAAGGGAATGGAAGTTGAGGTCTTTCTAAGATTGTCTTCTAAGAGGAAAGTCTTGGTAGATGTAATTACAAAGAAAAATCTTCTAGGCTTCATTCCCTTCCAGGCTACGAATTATCCATTTGACATAGAGATCTCACCCTTGAAGCTTGATGTCAAACAGGCCAAGGACACTTGCTTCTTTCTTTTTTATAACAAGTGTCCCATGCCACACGATGAAACCCCTTGTGGATTTTAGAGTTAGCCTAGAGAAAGTCTCTCATAAATTTTTCAAGATTGGAATATGCAACATTAGAAGGATCCCAACAAGAATAATAATACACATGAGTGAAGGTAAGAAACTTGGAGAAGATTTGGAATTTAACTGCTAGAGAAAGTCATTTGGTAATCAAGTAGGATATTTTGTTCTCTACTCGGACCACATAGCTCCAATTTTGTGTAGAGGTAGCTTGAAAGGTGAAGGGAATACTAAGGAATTTAAATTGAATGCTTGGTTGGATCCAAATCCATTATAGATCCACAAGATATAGAGGGATATGGGATTGTCATTGCAGATAACATTGGTTTTTTCCCACTTGATGGATGACTCAGAGGCTAAACAAAAACTATCTAGACAGTCTAAATTGGTGTGAACAAATTTATCTTCTTCAAGGAGAGCGAGGAAAGAGTATTCAACAAAATGGCCATTGATGAGATGTTGAGTAGTGTTTGGTAGAGAAATACTCTTATTGAGGCCTTGGGAAACAACATGGGCCAGCAGGTAGCTAAATCCTTCAACAAATAACAAGTAGAACGAATGGGATAAAGGGAATAATTGACGCATGGACATGAACAAACCAAACGTGGAATATTGAGTCCCATTAATAGTGATACAAGCTCCAAAGTTATTAAAGAACATCTGCATAGTGTGGAAAAACCTCAAACTAAACCTAAGAGCATGAAGCACTGTCAAAATGAAGGACTAATAAGTGCGGTTATAGGATTTGGCATAGTCAATTTTTATAAATAAAGATTTATGGTTAGACTCTCGAGCCCAGTCCATCCCTTCCCAATGATTTAACAAATATTAGAAAATATAAATGTTAAATTCTAATTAAGTTACAACATAATGATATCGCAATAAAGTACAAATTTAACACAAGCAAGTTAGAAAATATAAAACCGTAGGTGCAAGATAAGGGATAAAGTACTTAGCTGATTCACAATAATCGTGAAGTTGTGCTGAGATAGAAAATAGATTAAACAAGAAGGAAAATTATTGCAACCAATCCCAGAAAAATGCATAACCATGGAAAATTCTAGGACTAGGGCACCTGGACCAGGTCAGGTGAACCTGGGCACTGGAGACCACAATTAGGCAAAAATGAGTGCTCATAACCCTAGAAAATGATTTTTATAGTATTACTTATATGTCACTAACCTTTGTTGTAGATTGCTTGTATGTCACACTAAGTCCGCAAGATTCACTTGCAACTTGCAAAGAGAAAGTGCACCTAAAACCCTGAAACACATCAAATCCTAAAAATAAAAAGATGCAAATGGGGAGTTAGACTGACCTCGATGATAACCCGAATGAGTGAAATTATGATCCAAACATTGCACTACATTTTAGACTCCATGTAGTTCTATATGTGGGTGTGTAGAATCATGCCCTAGGTGGATCTTGTGCCAGACAAACTTGAATAATGAGAAATAGATAGATGTAGATAGATGTGTGTGTGGAAAAATGAACTTCCCCTCCTATGGAGTGTATGCAGAAGAATTCAGTTCCTTTTCCATTGAATGAATGCTAGATGGATGCTTTGATGCTTTTGAAAATGCATTTGGATGTAACCTTAGGTGATAATAGTAGATTCTTAGTGCTTGGTTCTTTATTATGGTCACATAGCTTTGTATTTATATGATTCCCTATTTGAATTTCGTAATCAACCATTAAAGGCCAACTGCCAAGAAAATAATATTCCCAACAACTAGAAAGGACCCAAAACATGCAAGCAAGATATAAACAAGTCAGGTGCGCCGATAGGGGACATGAGAGCCTAGGTGCTAGTGTCATGGCTGGGCAATGATGTCTAAACTAAGAAAAACTGAATTATCAAAGGTTAGACTAGGCAAGAAGGTGTGTAAGACCAAGAAGAAAATAATAAAGCAAGTAAAGAGGCCAAAGAAAATGGTCATGTAGACACCAATTTTTGGTATAACACCCCTCCGTCATCTCACATTCACGCAATTTCCATTCTCGCTACTCTTTTTCTTAAATTTAATGAAATTCTATATATTTTCTCACCTTATTTTGATTAATTATAAAATGGAATTCATGTAGACCCATTTGATAATTCAACTTTTGGCATTATCCCCCATCTCTCACAAATTATTCAATCTATGGGTATTAATACACCCATCCGTAACCCGTTTCTAAATGAATTCTATCATCTCACCTACCATGTCAATCATGCTCCCCACTCCATATAATAATTCAATCCATCGTCCCCACATGATCACATCATATCTCTTAACTCAGGTTACTTTACTCAACCTTTAGTATCATTTAACCTGAAGTCTAACCTCATATCCAAGCTATAAATATGGGTTTTCCCCCATATTTCAAGGACAGAAGACCTGCCGATGGAAGGATATATTTTTTAAGGAGAAATATGTTTTAAGAAGACCTAGAGAGACCTAGTCCTAGAGAAGACAAGAAAGAGCTTAATTAAGTTCTATTAGTTTAAGGGAGAAATATTTTCCATGGTTCATTATCTTACCATCTTGATGGCTGGTTCATCTCCATATCAAAGCACAAGCTAAGTTCCCTCATCGTTTTAGTTAGTTGTCATTTTATATTCCATTACTATTGTTCATGATTTATTATATCTTTTCTGACAAGGGGTTTGACATCCTCCAAGGGAGTTAAAATCCTCTTCGAACTGGAATTGTCTGGGCAACCCCCGCATATTGTTATCTAATCTTAACTATTTTAGTTTTGGAGATCTAGCTTCTTTATATCATACATCTATCTTATTTGCACCCATAGATCCACATCTACATTTGAGGTCCTAAGCCCTCCATCATTCAAAGTTGTTAGTGGCTCCCACTATCATCCTTCAACCCACTCGAGAATGAAGTTTCCTGTACAACATTTTGGCACGCACGATGGTACCAGATCCTAGATCTAGTTGTTTTGTTTGTTATTTTATTCATCTTTCCTAACTTGCTTTTTTACAAAATCTTAGTATGTGCTGATTTTAGGCCAGTACGGTCACTCATTGAAATCACCAGGAGGTACATGCTCTGATTTTTTTTGTTGACATCTACCTGCATGGGATATAAATCTAGAAATTAACCTTGTTCTTCTAGTTGTCGTCACATCTTATATTTTGTATATTTTGTTTTTCCTGACTCACCTGTTCACGAGATTGAATATTATCTTTGTTTGTTTCACATGTTACTTACACTTTATCATATTATCTCCATCTCGAAACACATGGTTTTGTTATTTGGAATGTATTTTTATTTGGTGGTTTATAAGCAGTCGATAGTTTTATTATTGTTGTAATAAAATAATTAATTAATAATAATATATAAATAAATAAATAAATGTGATTTATACTTAAAATATATAATAATAAAAGAAATATATATAAAAATTAAATTAAAAAATAACTATCCTAAATTACCCCTCCCCTACCTATCACCCCATTTCACCCAACCAAGCTCCCAACTCCCCTCGACTCACCTAACTACCCATGAGCACCACCCCTGACTCCCGCATATCTCTCCTCTCTCACACACCCCTAACTTGCCTACTCCCACCTCATACATGGCTGGGATCTACCCCGAGCCCATCCTTCCCCTCATCACTCAATGCTTTGATCTCTAACTTGACCTCACCCACCATCTACCTTGCTCCACCCTGTCCCCATCTGCCCAAACTTCCATATCACCCTTCTCACACCATCCAAGCTCCCTATCCAACTTGACTCCCTCCTACCAAATTCATAACTCCATTTTTCTTCTCCTCGGCCACTAAGCCTATAAATCCATACCCACCTCAAGATCTACTTCACTGATCCCTCTTCCTTTCACCTTCCAATCACTGTCTCCCATGCATACCCTTCAATCCACTCCATCCTCACCGACTCCTATCACTCACTCAATTCATTAGTTCTCCCTATCGCAGCCCATCAATCCCACACCGAGCTCTCCACACCCACATCCAGCTTCATCCCCTTCTCCTTCACACTCATTCCTTATCCACACCCCTTCCCTTGCCGACCTCGAGCATCCACATCACTCCCTTCTCCCAATGTCAACCTCTACATCAACTATCGACTCTCCCCGCCTCCCTTCTCTCCTCTCGAGCCTATCTTCCTCCTGTGCTACTCTTCGTCTCTGATCCCCATCTCCTCTACCTCAACCGACTCCATCCTATCCACGTAAATCTCACCTCTCTCCTCTTCCTGAGTCCCTCTTTTCCTAGCCACCTATTTCAACAAGCCACCGCACTTCTCATCTCCCCTCAACATCAAGCTACACCCACAGTCCCCTCGAGCCAAACCCCGATCTCCAACATCCTCTACCTAAGTTCCCATCCAACTAACTTCCTACGTAGATCCTCACCTCTCTCCTAACTCCCTTATCCTCTGACTCCACGCCCATACTCAGCTATGGCCCTCTAACTACTATATCAAACGGCCCTCACTTCTCCCTTCCTCTCGACTCTTCTCCACTCACGCCATATGATGGCTCGACCCTATCCTCCACCCCCAACTGACATACACCGACCCACGTGGTCTTCACCTCTCTCCATGCACAGTTTCCCCGACCAAGAGAAACCCCTCCATGCGAACTCCACATGGCTCGACCACACATGCACTACATATTTATTTAATAATTTTTAATTTCGATTCACCGAGTGTATTTCCTTTTTAGTTAATAAAGTAATTCATAGATTAGTCATATAGTTTTTATTTTATCATTATATAGTTCATTGTATAGCTTATCATTTTGAATTTATTGACACATTGTATAGTTTATCATTCCATCGCCTCTCATTTCTATAGGGGTCAAACATTTATTAATGTATCTTATATGTTTATTTCATATATTAAAATTATAATTTTCATTTTCGCATTCGCAATTACTCTAATTGACTAGGAACATTAAACTAAAATTTTGTTAATTAATTAGATTAATTAATTATTTTATTTATTGACGACAACACCATTTGTAAAATTTATATAGTCATTTTTTGTTAACTACCTTAACTAATAGCATTTATTATCTTATTACAAGATAATGTCTATAACCTCATGACAAAAACATTACATTGTTAAAGACCAATGTTTAAATCCAAACACACCGCACAAAATACTTTTACTGACCTTATCTGCAAGCATAGTTGGTGTCATTTTAGGTTACTCAGGCATTCTTAGCCATTGACTGTTTGCGTCTAAGTATGCCATCATCACATACGATCAAATAAACAAGAAAAAAACAGATAATCCAGATCCCTCTTCCAATCATTAATGGTGCACTTTTAAGGTCACTAGACGTTCCGGGTTCAAGATTAATACCTAGAAACACGTGCAATCAAATAACCAGGAATAATCAGATTCTCCAAGTTTTTCTCGTTTATCTCTATTTGTCTCTTTTCTGCATTAAATTTTCCCTTTCCTAAGTGTGTGTCTACATTGAATATCACATTTCATTTTGGTCTAAAACAAACCTTCTGCATCCTACTTGCTCACATAGCCTATGTAAGGGATTTAACTCTTTGCATTTCCCTTATCACACACTGCCTGAGACTGCACCAACATAATTAACACATCAAAACATTCCTATCACCTGGTTAACTAATTAGGACTTAAACAACCAACAGGCAACTGTATAAGACATCTCCCAATCCATAACTACTTGAAACTAGCCTTAGAATCCTTTAGGAACCTTGGTTACCTATTTTACCTCACATCTCGAAATTAATCATGATGATAAAAAATATTCTTCTTGATTTTTTTGTCAACAACATACATAAACAAATGTTTCTCTACTTCACACCTATTATCGCTCTCTCTTGAATCAAGACAAATTAACAATCCGCTCTATCTAACGATATTACTTCTTTTGACGATCTCACCCAACAAGATTCTAAACTCAAAACCACGTTGTCAGTCACCCAACCTCTAGTATCCATGGTATCACCTCATGAGAACCATGTCATCCAAAATTTTCCCCACCTTGACACCAACCCTCATATCTCTCGTCAAGTGAGTCTTCCAAAACTGATCACACCACCATCTCCTGCTCCTCTAGATACAATTGAATCTCCTCCTAACCCCATATATGACTTCTTACTCCAAAAATATCCTATAATATCTCAATCATTCCAATCTCCTAAATTAGTGGATCGCATTCCACCCACATCCCATTTTGAAAATTCCATTAATAGGCTTGTCCAACGATCTCAACCTCTTCACACTTACATTCTTGCCCATCATATGCTCTAATCATCTCAAACTCTTAACACACATATCCCCACTTATCGTCATGTCCCTATTACTCAACATCAACCTATACAACAATCCCAACTGGTACCACATTATAGTCCTTACCAAGCAGCTCCCTAAACATTTACATATACACAAATTAATCAACTATCTTATCAAACCATTATACAAACATCCTATCCACAAACTTATCAACCACCTTATCAGACGCTTCCCCAACTACCCACACACTCACAAACACATCATTCTCATTATCAAACTACTTTTCAAACCACACAGCCGATCCAGTCTCAACCTTACAATACCTTGAGTGATTCAATTCATGCCTTAATGAATCAGTTGGCCAGTTTAGAAACCCTTACTGCAGCACCCAAGAACACCTTATCCTATGAAAAAATCTATAATGAACTGATTCATTTGTCAGTTCCAATCAAACCATACCCTCCTCATTGGAAACTTCCTGCATTTAATAATTTAAACAACAAATAATATCCCCAACAATATCTCCTCACATTTAAACATGCATGTTGTCTTATTGCGCATGATCGTGATCTATTTCTTTGCACTTTCCCCATGTCTTTATTTGGTCCCGCGTTGGATTGGTACAATAGTATCCCATGACATTCCTTATTTTATTTCACTCAACTTGCAAAATTTTTCTTAGAACACTTTACTATTAATATCACATGTAAAACCACTATCACTGATCTCTACACCATTCAAAAGTATGAAGACAATCCCATCGTTGACTTCTTCGCATGATGGAGTGATGTTATAAACCAATTATCCTTCACTCTCCCACAAACTGAACTCATCAAATTATTCTCATGTTCATGTGCAAAACATATATAATCTACTTTTCAAATCTAATCATTCCAAACCTTTGATGAAGTTTTCACAATGGCTCACAAAATTGAAACTCGTGCCATTGAGCAAGGTCATCTTAAACTAAGTTCAATTAAACCTAAATTTGAATCCACTAAACCATTCACACATAATGATGAGTTCAAGGCTATGGCCAACACTATGGTCATTGAACCCTCATCCCCGTCTAAATCAAGCACATGGTCTCCACAACGATCTCCTCAATCAACAACCAACTACACTCCCTTAGGAGAATCATAAAGTTATGTATTTGATAAGTTGATGAGGGTAAAATCCATCTGAATACCTCCTATACGACCTATAGACAACTCACAAGCCAAGCCTATTTGGTATCACGAGGCCCATTTTTTTAAATATCATCAAGTCAAAGGTCATGACATTGATAGATGTCGTTCCTTCAAAGATCGTGTCCAACAACTTGTAAATGAAGGGGATATCCAAATTGATAGCTCTATTGTGTAAACTAATCAACCACAAACAAATCACGTCACGCTCTTTACATCTCAACTATCAAATGCTTATATGGTTGACATTGTCAATCAAGATCCCATCTTATCACCAACTTCGCATGTCCCTATAGTGGACATTATCCCCATTCCTTATGTGGAACCTGTCACACCTACATCAACTTTCACTACCTATCCTAAACCTGCACCTTCCCCTGTACTTATCACATCCATTTCTGCCACTTCAAATACACCCCAATCTACCACATTAGATTCCTCCTTAGCACCCATTTCAGCCCCACTCGTATCCACACCTGACCCTACGTCTCTCACACCTATTTATTCACCAACATCTTCATCAAATACACCTGTTACTACATCTACATTTATCACAACCATCCCAACTAAACTTATTTCTACTACATGCACCCTTACAACCCTACCTCCGATGTCAAATCCTTTAGAAAACATATCATTCTTACCCCTCAAAACATTTATGAAAGTATCAACCGGTCCCATCTACTTCTACAACACACAATAATCCTACATTTGTTGCATTACCCATGATGTTTACTCCATCGGTTATCACATCACCCACATCTCCAAATATCCCAAAAATTCCTACATCCCTATCTATCCTAGCTACCCCTATATCCATCATACCAACAAATACACCTATCCCTACCCTGAAATCTTTACCTATATATTCGCCTATGTTCACATCATTAGTTTTATCCCAATACTCTCTGCCTAATTTTTCTATCACACCAACCCAATCCTCTTGATCTGCAACCTTATCAAATATACCCTTAGGAACATCTACTGAACCAACATATCCACCTAAATCAAATAAAGAGGGTTTACCTTCTCCCTCTACAAAATCAACTCTTCCCATGCCAAAACCGAAAAAATCCACATCTGACATAGATATCATTAATTGTATCATACAAACACATATCTCTTCATTAATGTCCTTGTCTTGTTTTAGGACATTTTATCCATTAATAACCACACCATAGCTATCAGATCCTCCGGTTGAAATCATAATCATCCTTATTAGAAGTAAATCTTCTCATTTGAATTCTAAGGCTCAAGGAAAAAATCCCTAACAATCCCCTACACATCCTTGAAAACAATCAGGTTTTCCCTCTTCTCAACAATCCAATGCCACAACATCCATTTTAGGATCAGTCTCTGCATCTAGGACATCTTGCAACAATGAATCCACATTCAAACAATAAAATCCTCCAACCAAATTTGATTTGTCCTCCAAAACAAAAAATTCACACATCCAATCTACATCCACATTTTCTCCTAACTCTAAGTTGAGATATCCTATCAAAACCCACAAGAGTTACCTTCTTTATGACACTTCAATGGGGTCTTACACATATATCTTTCAACATTTAACTCAAATATCTGCCATCATACTTCATCCCATTAAATAATTTTATCCATATGGTCCCAAATCATTATGGTTCAATCCTAATTGCAGTTGCACTTATCATCGTACCCCAGGCCATGCCATCAAACATTGTAAGTCAATTTGGTCAATCATCCACAATCGTATAGAGAAAGATGATTTCCTCATTCAGGGAAAGGTTCCTTCTCCATCTACATTGAATCTAATTCATATCCCATTTGTGGGGTCTCCCATGATTCCTTCATCCACATCATCCCTTAACATCCCTCCTACACACGACATTCCTCCTAAGGAAGGTCCTCCATTGTTCATCAATACCACTTATCTTACTAAGCACACTTTTGGTCTCTAACCATTTATCCCATCCAAATCTAAGACAATCTCATCTAAACTCTTTTGACATCCTTTAACTCCTTCACATTTAACTTATTGGGGGAACAACCTTCCCTCACCCTTGAGCATCCCATCCATACAACTCCCTTGTCACTAGGGAACTTCACCCCTTGACATTTTTTCATTTTTCCCATCCAAATCCAAACCAATTACATCTAAAATATTTTGACATCCTTTAACTCTTTCCGTTATAGGACCTTTTTACCGATTTCCACCACTGTGTCTATATTTATGCCTCTTTTGGGGCATCATCTTTTTCATTAAATTCATATTTTGAGGCCATGTTTGTCTCTCCATTGAGGGACCTTTTTCTCCAAGTCCAACTTTGTGGATATATTGGTGTCTGTTTTGGGACACCGTTTATTTCATCAAGTCCTCCTTTGAGGCCATGATTTTCCTTCCATATTTATGTCTCTCTGGGGCATCATTTATTTTCATCTAAATCCACCATTGTGGTCATATGTCTGTTTCCTTCAAGACATAGTTTTGTTTCTTACTTGGCTATCATATCATCTTATTGCAACTTCAGTGTCTTCCCTCTCATGGTGGTAAACTAGAGACATAACCTCTTAACACATTACACTTGCGACCAATCTACTGTTAGCATATCTACCAATGAGCACTTAGTTACATCCTTAGATTATTATGCCATCCTTATCCCCTTTCATTTATCATTGTAATGATCTAAATTATGTGGTCTTCCTTCCCTACTTTGATGTGACCCCGTAACCATTACATTTTTCACCTTCTCATTCTCATATTGCAGCCATGTAGAGGGTCCAGGGTGTCTCTTGTACATTCCTTATCCCCTCTTAAGTGGTTTACTTGACTATTCCCAGCTCTCCCCCATGTGAATGTCAAATTCACGTATGCAAAATGAAAAATCAAAGTTATAAAAAATAGACTAATCCCTCGAAGGATAGCTGTTCATGCAAAAAAAAGAAAAAGGAAGCAAAAAAGTATACAAATCAAAAATCAAAGAAAAATCAAAAGAGATAGACCAATCCCTTGAAGGATGGCTATTATTATTATTATTATTGTCATCCATATTATGTATAAAGTAGACCATACCCTTGAAGGATGGCTACTATGTTATTATGACATCTGGAAGGTTTTTTGCCTTGATCAACCTTCCTTTATTAGCATTTTCAGAAAGCTTTTTGCTATTGTTCTTTCCCTTTCGCAGAGCTGGGGCATAGACTTAAGGAACACCAACTTTTGAGATCCCTCTTCCTGCGTACAAGACACATCTTTGATCCCTTTGTCATGTAAACATTAGGATTACAAGCATCCTTCATCCATATTTCCCTCATGATCTTTTGGTATAAATAACTATCATTGGTTATGTATTAACACTTGCTATTAGAAGCAAGTGCAATGCCTTGAGTGGTAACCCTTTCTTGTTTATCTCCAATCCAGTTCGAAACATAGTTTCCCTGTATGCCCTTGCTACAAATATGTTCCGTTCATCTCATCCAGATCATCTTTTATAAAAATCACATCAAATTTCACACTTTGAATTTTATATCTATCCATCTTCTCCATGAATGCGTTTACAAATACACTTTTCGGTTTGCGAATTTTACTTGATCACTGTTGCAGTTTACAAATTCTACTTGAGGTTCCTTCTCAAGGAAAGTTCATTATCCTGCAGCTCCTTATCTCTCAACATGTTTAACAATGTATTTGATCCATTGCTCCTCGCTCTCCATTTCCACTCATCACCATTTGTCTCCACATCATCCTTTTCACCTTTCTGTCCCCTTGCACGATGCCAGATATCTTACTTGTCTTTCCTCTTGAGTTTCCCTTTCACTCTTCCGGTTTCAGTTTGACAATCTTACTTAACCATCCATATAGCCAGAGAATCTTAGTTAAGGTATATATTCTTCCTTGGATCCTTCCAATGTAGAAGCTTCTCCACCATTTCCTCTTTCAATAGATGACAATCACTGAAAAAATTGTCTTTCCACTCCTCCTTTTCCACTTAACACTCTTGCATCATCACTCCCACCCCTTGGGCATCCCAATTAAGGATTTCCCTTACAATCTCCATGTACACTGCATATATTCCTCCATCCCCTCATGTCACACTCCTTTGTTTCCTTGTTATCAACTTTGATATCACCTCCTTTCATCTCTTGTTTCATTTTGGTATACAATACTCAATATTTTCGTCATCCTTCTTCTTCTCTTCAATTTGGCGATCCTACTTAACCATCTCCATCATAGGGAAATATTACTTAAAGAGTTCCTCTTAAGAATGGCTTTGTTTTCTGACCCTTCCACCTCCCACCATATCTTCCTCATCTCCTGTCTCCCGCCTCTCATCGTACTTATCCACTCCAACCAACCCTTCCACACATGTATCTAATATAATGTTTTCTTTCTCCTTCCGTATCATCACTGCCAGTTTGGTGATCTTTCTTAAATCATCATGCGGCATGCCGAAATCTTACTTAAGATTCCCTCTTAAGTATGATTTGTCATACTGCACTTGCACTCACTACCCCACATTCCCTCCATCTAAATTTTCTCATCATTCCCCATCATCACATCCTCTCACCTCCTCTTCCATTCACGTAAAAACCAACTCCTTACTGGTCCTTGTTTTCATCTCCATCATCCGTCACTAGGTAATCTTACTTACCCATTACTTCTCCATTCATTTCATGTACTTGTTTCTTTAATTTTCTCTCATTCATTCTCATCCATTGCATTCTCTCCTTTTCTTCATCTTCCTACACATCGTTATCCCTCTTTTCTTTACTCTTTCTAATCCATCTTCTAGATTTATCCCACATATCTACCCCCATACTTTACCCATCATTGACATTGATATTCCTCTAACATTCTTTCATCATCATCTTCTATTTCTGTGCTAGTAATTATCAATGGACTTCTCCTAAAAATCACTTATCCCCATTCTACAGATCTTGAATCCTTTTCTTTGACCTCCTCCATTCTATCTTCATTCATTCCTTCCTCTGTGTCCTCTGATCATTATCAGAGGGACTTCTCTTAGCGTCCCTTCATTGGCATTCCCCCTTGCATTCTGCATGTTTACTTTCTGCCTCGTCTCATCTTTTTTCCCCATCTTTTCTTACTAATCATTATCAGTGGATTTATCCTAACATCCATTCACTAGCATTTCCTCTCCTATCCCTTCCTTTATTTTTCTTCGCCACTTCTCCATCTTCCATTCTTCCTTGTCAATTTATTCACTTTCTTCATCATGCACCGTCTCTTTATTTTCTCAGCATCAACATTATCCTCATCTCATGTATCTCCACTTATTTTCCAATTGATGTCCATTCCTGCCCTTCAAATTTCTCTTTATGTTCCTTGTGTTTCTCACTCTTTATCAAAATATCTTCTACTCTTGGTTCCCTTCCATCTGCATAATTTTCTTCATTTTCTTCTCCTCTTTTCTTGATCCTTCGTCTTATGTCACTTCCTCTACATCGTCCTTCTCCCCATTTTACCTCGCACTTCCTCCTTACTTCCCCACCGATAACCTGAATCTTCAATGTTATCCCATCTCATTTATCATCTCATCATCCACATGCATTTCCATGCAGTCATTTCCATATTCTTTGCCTTGGATTTCCTCACTATGATCTGTTTCCCTTCAATTTTCTTTGCTCTATCATCTCTTTTGTTTTCTATTACCTCTTTACTTTCCTTCTGCTTCATCCTCCTTCACACCTTTTGCATTTTGAATAATCTCTCTCTTCTTTCATAATTTCATCCTCTGCTCTATTCTTTTATTATCTTCTCTTTGTTTGTCCTTCTTCATTTCCCCCCTTTCTTTATAATCCTTCTTTGTTATCTTCTCCCTCCCCTTTCATTCCTTATTTTATCCTCCTCTATCTCCATCCCTCTATTCCATACCCCAGTCGCCTTCACATTCAATCTTTATTGCTCTTCTTATAATCAACCAATCCTCTTGTCTATTCCCTTTTCTCTTTCTTAACATCCCTCACATCTAACATGCATAATCAATGCCAATGCCTCTCTGTTTATGTACCACCAATCTATTTCATTACCGTTCTTGTTCTTCTCTTTGTAACATTGACCTCTTCTCTTTTTGAGAACACTGTCACATATTTTATCTTTGTCAATCCTCTTGTAAGGACACCATCATATCCATTTCTAAGAATCTCTTCCCATCTTCCTTAACATTTTTGTCTTGGAATATGCCATAACGACCATCACCTATCTAATCTTGTTCTCTTCCATGCATATTTTCTCTGCTTTTGTTTTATCACAAAAGTATCTTAACTTCTTGTCCTACTTATCAAACAAGTAGGACTGTGTTACCTTCTAATTTACCAACACTTATGCATATTTCCTATGAAACATGATTGTCATCATATTTATCACCCTTTTAGGGAATTTTATCTCACCTTTCTATCCTATCTTCTCATCCTATCCATAATTATGAATATTCCATTGGGATATCTTATTTCAACATCCATCTATGTCTTATGTTAAGCCACCTTTTCATCCTTGTACTTGTCGACACATATAACTCAATTATTTTCCTTCTTGTTCCCTGTGCTGAGGCACCATTATCTTCATCCTCATCCCTTTTGTGGACACATGATTGTTTTCACACGATTCCTCACAGACAAAGGATTGTGCACATCTTTCGCATTCGGTTGCACATATTTTGATGTTTTCCTATGAACCATTGCTCATCTTGGTTTACATCCATACGATAGTGTTCTTCACCCACTCACTGGTCTATAGAATGTTGTCATTTGTCTCCATTGAGACCGTAATTATTCTGTACCGATGTGATATTGAAGTCACCAACATGTATTTTGTTTTTCATTGTTATTGTGATCCTTTTTTTCCTGAGGCATCTTGCCTTTAGTCATGTATTCATCCATCTTTAGACACATATTTCATCTAACCCTTTTTGTTTTTATCTCGTGGCTTTCTATAGAAAACCACTCAACAAAAAGGGGAAAATGTAGACACCAATTTTTGTTATAGCGCCCCTCTGTCATCTCACATTCATGCAATTTCCATTCTCGATGCTATTTTTCTTAAATTAAATTAAATCCCATCTATTTTCTCACCTTATCTAATTAATTATCAAATGGGCTCCATGTATACCCATTTGATAATTTAACTTTTGGCATTATCCCCCATCTCTCACAAATTATTCAATCCATGGGTATTAATATACCCATTCGAAACCCCTTTCTAAATGGAATCTATCATCTCCTACCATGTCAATCATGCTCCCCACTCCATATAATAATTCAAGCCATGGTACCCACATGATCACATCATATCTCTTAACTCATGTTACTTTACTCAACCCTGAGTATCATTTAACCTGTAGTCTAACCTCATATCCAAGCTATAAATTTGGGTTTTCCCCCATATTTTAAAGATGGAAGATAGGATGTCGGAAGGATATATTTTTCAAGGATGGATATGTTTCAATAAGACCTAGAGAGACCTAGGCCTAGAGAAGAGAAGAAAAAGCTTAATTAAGTTCTGTCAGTTTGAGGGAGAAATATTTGCCATGGTTCATTGTCTTACCATCTTGATGGCCGGTTCATCTCCATACTAGAGCACAAGCTAAGTTCCCTCATCATTTTAGTTACTTGTCATTTTATATTCCGTTACTACTGTTCATGATTTATTATTATCTTGTCTGATAAGGGGGTTGACATCCTCTAAGGGAATTAAAATCCTCTTGGAACTGGCACTGTTCGAGCAACCCCCGCATATTGTTATCTAATCTTTTCTGTTTCAGTTTTATAGATCTAGCTTCTTTATATCATACATCTATATTATTTGCACCCATAGATCCACATCTACATCTAAGGTCCTAATCCCTCCATCATTCGAAGTTGTTGGTGGCTCCTAGTATTGTCCTTCACCCCACTCGAGAATGAAGTTTCTTGTATGACAGGTTAATTAGCACTTTTCTCACTTAGGAATCATATGAATAGTGGTATGTGATCAAGACCTAGAAATGTACCCAAAGTATGTGATGTAGTGTCTACATTTCCCCCCATTTTATGTTGTTGAGTGAGTTCTTGATAACATAAAGAAGATAAAAGATGCGTACTTGAAACCCATGTTGATGGATGGCAAAAAGCGTGCCGAGGATATAAGAAAAAGTGTGGAGTGATAAAAAGTGAAGCATGGAAGCTAGAGAAGAGGAAGTGAAAATGACCTTAGGGGTGAAAGTGTATGTGTGATGTCGCGTTGTACCTATTATTAATATTACTTGATTCTTGATGAAGTTCCTGCTACTTCCCATAAGGATGAATCTACAAAAGAGAAGAGAAAACGAGTAGTCAAACTTGTGTATATGAAAAATTCAATCCAAATGTGTAAAAAGTGTGTAAAAATGTAAAAAGGAACATGTGCACCCAATCCATGATGAGTGAAAAGAGTAGAGAGGATACTAAAAATGTTGTAGAAGAACAAGTTTTTTGGGAAATCTCACGCTGGTTGTACCAAGTGCAAGTTTTTTTGGCAATCTCACGCCAGTTCTGCCATGTGCGAGTTTTTTGGGTGATCTCATGCCATGACAGAAGAAGTGTAGGGAGAAAGGTCTAGTGTTATTCTCCATCCTTTGATTATTTCTTGAATATGTATACACCAATATATATGATGAGTTCAAATTTGATCCATTTCGATCCAACGTAAAAATAGAAAAGAGATGAAAGTATGCATGCTGATTGTTGAAGGGTTGTGCTTGTAATGTGAAGACTGCTATGTAGATTGATGAAAAATGTGATGATATGAGAAAAAATGTGTAATTCCCCTATTTATTGACACCCAAGAAGGGTTAGGGGCACCAGGGCACTACTTTTTGGTGCTAGGAACTGGAGTCTTTGTTGTGCTAAAGAATTAAGTCAGATTCTGGGTCGTTGCTGAGATTGAAGACTGTGATGTACTGATATTGAAGTATTCTTTACTGTGACTGTGAACTACTGTATGGGGTGATTGATTCACCCAATGATTCCCCCCTTATTTGGGATGCATGTGATGTTGTAAGAAGTATGCGACCCAAAGAGAATACCAGATGCTAATTTGAAACTGGTGCCTTGTAGGGGGGAGAGTGTGCTTGGTATAAATCAAGGAACATACAAACAAAGTTGCTAGGAAACAATTGTTAGTGTAAACAAGAAAAATACGCATCTAGAAGATAATATGTAAGCCAACAAGTAAGAAGACAATGTAGACCACAAAAAATGGGTTGCAAACATGAGACATTACTCACAATGTCACAAGAAAATTGAGGCTGAAGAGGCCAAAATAATAAAATGTGCACACAAGAAAAATGGCATAGCCCACAAACAATGTCAAACAATAACAAGAAAAGTAATAGACAACCATGGTGGAAAATAGTTCCTACAAAGAAAACAATGGACACGAAGTACCCAATAACATGCTAGAAAGATAGAAAGTATGTAAAAACATGTATGATCTGATATAAGGTAGTGTTCTAGTAAGAATAGGAAGTAGTATGTAACAAAACAATAACACCTGTAGTGTGTACGAAAGTAGATTCCCCTAAGAGCCACTATGGGATTGGTAAGAGGTAGAGTGCCAAGAATCTATGATGCATGTAAAGATCTGTAGAAAGACTACATTCACAACTAGAATGCAAGTGAGCACGCATGTGTATATAGGAAATATAATGACATAAAAAGTATCTAGATAACATAGTAAACAAAGTTTAACATGTGAACATAAGTAAACAAGAATAATGTGTAATAAAGATATGCAATATTCTGTGAGTGTGATATGGAATGCAATGTGAGTGTGATATGAGCAATGTGCCCCCTAAACAAATGTGAATGAGTATGCATGAAATGAGGTTCATTTATAAATTCCCCTCATCAGTCAACAATAAACCATAGAACTAGAGTGTGTCATTGATAAATGGTTTGAATTATGTGCTAGAAATATATGACCAATAAAGCATAAAGCATAGAGAGTGAGTGAGTGTGGTGAGGCTCATTTCAGATTAAGAACTTGAATAGTCAAGTATGAACCATGGAACTAGAGTGCATCATCAGGAAGTGTGTTATGATGAGTGTGTACTAGAAATATGTGTCGTGAATGCCCCGAGTGTGAATTATATAGTGTGTATGATGTGAGGTTCATGGAGGTATTATTCCCTCAATAGTAAAGTGTGAACCATAGCACAAGAGTGCATCATGGGGTAATTACGATACAAATGTATCAAGATGTGAAAGATGCGTGTGACAAACTAGATATGAAATAGTAAGTGAAATTATTAGGACAGAGTTGGTTTTAATATAATAAATAATGTTAAATAAACATTACAAACCACATTATAATAAACATGTGAAATAAACAGATTTACATAGAGACAACAAATTTAACGTGGAAAACCCCAATGGGTTAAAAACTATGGATGAAGGATTTTCCATTATGTGAGAAACATTACACAATCCAACAACTCCTTTCCTCACTTCTCTCCATGTTTTTAAACCGACATGAATCCCATTCCTGTATATTCACCTGATTATGGCCTACGAACATATTTATATAACCCCGAGGGTCATGAACATTTAAGTGACGGGGTATACCTCCCCAGTTTATATAAATTTATTTAATTAAAAATCAATTAACCATTATCTCATAGTTTATGGAACTCTTTCTAGAGGGTCTTCTTTTTGGAACTCTTTTGTGGCCTCTAAAGAAATCTTACCCAAAGGTACTTTGTGGGAGATAGGAAAAGGTAATAGAATTAGTTTCTGCTATGATAGTTGGATTGAGGATTTCCCCTTAGCTAACCCGGCAATTTAGAAAAGTGTTGCTCAATTCTATGAGGGAAAAGGAAAATTTTGGATAAGAGGCTTCTAGTTTCAGGAGGATTCTGTCAGGTGGGAAACAATTGATCCTCCTCTATAATTTGATGGAGATATCTAACCCTTTCAGGTTCTCAACAAGAAATTAAGGGATTTCCGTATCCCCATTTTTCAGACCAATGAAAGAGGAAGATTCAGGAATTTTCTCGGTCAAATCTACCTATATGTTAAATTTCAAGGATGATCTACAAAAATATTATTGGGGTAAGCTTTGGGTGAAGGATCTTATCCCTAAGGTTAATATATTTTATTGTTTGGCTATCCAAACTAGAATTCTGACTATGGACAATCTTAGGAAAAGGGGAATGAAGCTACCCAATAGATTCCCTCTTTACAGGAAAGAGGAGGAAAATGTCAGCCATCTTCTCCTTCATTGCTCCTTCTCCCATGATGTTTTTGCTTCCATTCTGGATCTGTTCAACATCCAATGGATTTTTCCTTTGAATATTGAGGACTTTTTTTTTCAATGGGAGAGTCCCTTCTACTTTCCCATGTTGGCTTGGGCCTAGAATATTGCCCTCCCTCACTTTTTTGGGGTTTATGGAAGGCTAGGAATGATTGTATCTTCTGGGACCAGAAATCTCTTCTCTTGAAATTTAAAAGAATTTTTTTGGCAGCCATCAAGGAAAATATCAAACTCTTTAAAGGTAAGGAAAATAAACCCTTCCCGAAAGGGGAACAAA
This sequence comes from Taxus chinensis, assembly GCA_019776745.2. NCBI lineage: Eukaryota > Viridiplantae > Streptophyta > Pinopsida > Cupressales > Taxaceae > Taxus > Taxus chinensis. Next base: position 348,072,240 of record CM034151.1, read on the forward strand.
AATTTCTTGATAAGTTCACCCTTGGACCAGTGGAATTACACAAACCTAGAAAGATCTCCATTTGGAACAAGCCTGAGAAAAAAGTTGTTAAGATAAATTTTTATGGGGCATCTAAAGGGAAACTGGGTCAAGCTGGGGCAGGTGGAATTTTAAGACAGTGAAGGTGAATGGTTGTTTGTTATGCTGGGCCGTTAGGATGGCAAACAAACAATATGGAAGAAGCTAGAGATCTCCTTTGGGGGGTTTTGTTGGCCAAAGAAAAAGGTTTCAAGGACATCCAGATTAAGGGTGATTCACTGATCATTATTAATGTTCTTAACAATAAGGGATCCATTAATTGGCCCTTAAGAAATATCTTCAATGATGTTAAGGAAAATTTAAAATGTTTTGTAAAGGTTTCTTTTAATCACACTTTGCGGAAAGGAAATAAGTGTGTGGATAAGATGGCTACTTACAGAGTTCATAGTCATGATTATAAGATCTACTATAAAGGAGATGATTTTCCCACAGACATTAATGAAGTCATTATTAGAGATAGAGGGCACTAATTTTGATGATGCTGACACAAGTGATCTCAGGTATTGTGACAAATTACATAAAAATATCTACTTCTTGTGTTTTATTGGCATGAAAGGGGGTCTGAATTTGAAAAGTGTTAGTGAACAAGGAAATTTTTGTTTTGTGAAGATGGGTGGTGATAGAATCAGGGTTGAACCAACTAGCTAGAACATTGAAGATTTTAATCAACATTTGTGGAACAAGCTTAATATTAGGGGTTTCACTAATTTCATTACTAAATTACATGGTCATGACCCTTCCCTGTCAAAGGAATTTGGTAGAGTTTGGAAAGAGGGAAAGTTCAAGGTCAGAGGAATGGAAATTGAGGTTTTAGAGTCCACCATTTCCCTTGCGACGGAGATGAAAATGGACAGGCTCAAAATATTTAAGGATAGAACCCGCAAAGAGCATGAAATTGAGTTGTTATTCATGGGTAAGGAAAGATGCTCTTTCTTTACTGATCGTATTGCTAGGTCGTGCATCCCGGGAATATGGATAGAAGTGTGCCTGAAAATCATGAAGTATATCACTCTAGAAGGAAAATACCAAAAAATCTATACTCATCATATGATCCTTCTGAATATGTTTTGTCATAAGGTCATGGTGAGCATTCCTTTTTTCCTATTTATGTCAATGAAAAATTATCTGATGGAATTCCAACATGAGAAGGTGGAGATGAATTTGCATGAAGGGATCATCCTCCTATTGTTTGAAAATGGGAAACCTATTACGAACCCTTCCCCGAAAGATAAGGTAGAGGAGGATGATCTTACTCTTACAAAATGCCTTACTAAGATGAAGGCTAGGAAATGTAAAAATGTTGGGGAGGATTCTGAAAAGGAGAAGAGTGAGGAAGGTCGTGGTGAAGCAAGCACCTCAAGAAAGAGGGGTTGTGATGGAAATTTTAAGGGCTTTAAGGAGTGGAGTACAAAGGTGCAATATTTAGAGGGGGTGCTTCAGGCGATGGAGGAAACCAATGTTAGTCAAAGGGAAACCATGTTGGATGTCATTAATGTTTCAAAGGAGATTGTCTCAACCTAGGTGAAGTCTAAAAAAAATGTTATGGAGCTGGAGTTTCAGGTCAAAAAGATGAGTGATAGGTTGGAAGGGATGGAAGAAGGCATTAAAAGGAGGAATTTCAATTTGGGCATCAACAGTTCTGAGGACGAACTGGAGGACGAAATGAATGATAAGGGTAATAAGGGTACTATGATCAAAGAAAGTCATGCTGGAATTAGTTAAGTTTCTCCTAAAAATTAGTTGGGTATTTCTGGACTGTTGGCAAAATTCTATAGTTTGATGTTTTAGGGTTGGTTTTTTTCTCTGTTTTTTTCTCTGTCCTTTTTTGGTTAAAGTGTTGATATTCATTGTCTAAGTTAAGCATGTTTTACTCCTTTAGAGGATTTTTTTGGTTCTTTCTTTCTCGTTGGTTCTTGTTCCTCCTTTTGTAAGGCCCATGGGAGCTGATCCATTTTTTTACCTTATCTAATAAAAAATACTCTCATAGTTTATATTAAATATTAAGAATTATTTAATTATAAACTAAGGTTTATAACAACACTTAATATTATGTTCTAACAATCCCCCATAATATTAAGTGCGGAACTATATGCCAACATTACCTATTTGTACAACATGATTTACAAATCCATAAGCCATTAGTGAAGGTTTAGGCTAACGTATCACTTTTGAAGGATTTATAACAACTTCATCATGCTCATCTTACCTTTTGGTACAAAAGGATTCATAATCCATAAATTAGAAGTTATGATTTAGGCTAAGCATGATTTGTGAGACTACATCCCATGGTTTCTCATGGAAAATTTCTTAAAACCACATCTCTAGGATCCTTTTATAACACAAGGACCTCCTTTACAAATATATGCAACACACTGGACTGTACACCATAAAATTAGAGTTATAAGTTTACAAAGATCAAAAATATATTTTTACAATGCTATATACCAAAGTAGAATTATAGAGGAGAAGGAGTCATGAAATGAATGACCATTATGTGGTGATATTTCCATACACACTCCCCCTCAATGGTAACTTTGAAAGGCCAAGAATTGCATGAAACTTGTAGAATTTTACAGCACACAATGTATTCGTAAACATGTCTGCAACTTGATCTTCAGTCGGGTAGTACTGGAGATCTATATCACTGTAGAGAACCTTCTCTTGGATAAAGTGCATATGTATCTCAATATGATTTGTTATTTGATGTTGAACTATATTTTTAGCAAGATCAATGTAACTATGGCTATCACATATAAGAGGAGTACTTCCTTTAGCTTCCATGTGCATTTCTTCCAACAACCGCTTTATCCACAAGGCTGCTTTCACTGCTTTCATTACACTTTTATATTCTACATCACTAGAAGAAATGAAGACTTCCGGTTATTTTTTACTGCTCCAAGTAATGACACCTACACTAAAATTGAACACATATCTAGTTGTAGACTTACGATCTATCACATCACTAACATGGTCAGAATCACAATATCCATATAAATATGCATTATTAGAAGAAGTATAATGTAAATCAAAATTAATTGTGCCTTTAATATAACATAATATTATTTTTGATAACTTCCAGTGATCATGATAATTCTCCTACATAAAACTTGAAGCAATCCCTTTTGCATAAGTAATAGTTAGATAGATCAAAATACCAACAAGTTGCCTAGAAAAAGTAGGATTAACTTTTTCACATGAAGATTTAGGATCAAGTTTACATCTGACTTCTATAGGAATAACAACAAGTTTACAATCAATCATATTAAACCTTTTAAGAAAATTAGTGGCATATTGTGATTGAGATACAACTATAGAATTTTTATCCTAAAATATAGCCATGCTTGAGAAATGATGCAATAATCCTAGGTCATTCATCTCAAAGTATTGCATTAATTTAGTTTTAATTTTCATAATTAAACTATTTATATTACTAGTAATAAGTAAATCATCCACAGACAATATAATGAGAATGATATTATTGTCCTTAATTTTAACAAATAAATCATTATCAAAAGAACAATTAGAGAATCCAACTTCATTAAAAAACTATTAATATTTGCATACCAAGCTTTAGGAGCTTTTTTTAAATAATATAAATATTTTTTAATTTACAAACATACATTTCTTTTCCTAGTTCTTCAAATCCTTTAGGTTGGGTCATATAGATTTTTTCTTGTAAGTCACCATTCATAAAAGCATTTTTGACATCCATATGATGGATTTCCCAACCATATTGAGCAGATAAGGCAATCAAAATCCTTACTGTGATCATTTTTGCAACTTTTGCAAAGGTTTTAAAGTAGTCTATACCGGGTTTTTGAGTAAACCCTCAAGATAATAACCTGGCTTTGAATTTATCAACACTGCCATAAACTTTATATTTAATCTTGTACAACCATCTAGATCTAACTATACTTCATTTTTCAGGAGGAGGGACTAAATCCCGTGTTTTATTTTTAATCAAAGAATTATATTCAACTTTCATTGGATTTATCCATCTTTTGTCAAAAGAGGATTCTTCGAAAGATTGGGGTTTAGGTTCATACAAAGTTATCTGAGCATGATATGCATGTTGACTTATAGTCATTTTCTGAAGGTTTCCAGGATTAGAGTCTTGAATAATAGACTCAGCCCATCTAGGCATTTTTGTTATAGATGAATAAGTACTAACTCTTTTTATATTATATATTCATTACTAATTTCTTCATCACACACATCATTTTCGTTGTTATTTTCACTATTTTCATTTTCATTAGAATCATGTAAAATACAAGATGAAGAAGAAGAACAAAAAGGTTTTTCTAATAATTTTACATTCTTGTTTTCTACAACTTCTCTTTTTGAAGGATCGTAGATCCTAAAACCTTTAGTTTTGCCTCTGTATCCTACGAAGATACAGAGATAAGAGGTTTGATCAAGCTTCTTCCGTTTTGATTTTGGAATGAAGATAGAAGTAGAGATACCAAATATTCTCAAATGAGACACATTTGCTTTCTGATTTTACTACTTTTCCAAAGGATTGGAATTGACTAAGGCTTTAATGGGTACTCTATTCAAAATATGAACTATAACGTTCATTGCTTCATCCTAGATGAATTGAGGAACCTATGCTGAATGAAACATAGTTCTGGCCATTTACAGAATGGTTTAGTTTTTCCTTTCCGCAATCCCATTCCATTGAGGGGAATAAGGAGTAGTTAGTTCTCTTTGAATGCCACATTCGACACAAAATGAGTCAAATTATTTACTGACATATTCTCCCCCATTATCAATCATGAGCCTCTTAATTTTATAACTAGAAGAGTTTTCAACTAAAGCTTTAAATTTCTTAAATTTAGAAGGACACCAAATTTCTTTTTAATAAAATAAGACAAAACCATATGAGAGAAATCATCAATGAAAGTGACGACATACAAAGAACCATTAAGGGATGGAACTTCTAGGTGTCCTCAAACATCACTATGGAAAAGTCCCAAAGGTTCAGAAGAATTTGTATCATGATACCAATGGAAGGGGTTAGCTGATTACTTACCACGTAAGCACCCTTCACATGTTTCATGATTTTGGGAAATAGGTGGTAGACCATACACTAGGTTCAATTGAGACATGTCGTACATGCTCTTGAAGTTGACATGACCTAGTCTCTCATGTCAGAATTACATGTCACTTCTCTGAGATGTCAAACAAGAAGCAAAGGGAAATCTATTAAACACATATATACCATCTCTTTGTATGCCTTCAACTATAGTAATATCATGTTAATTTTTAATAAACCACTTATCTTTTAACAATGTTACACTACAGTTATTCCGATTCAATTAAGAACAATAAATAAAATTTGATTTTAATTTTAGGAACTAACAAGACATTGTTAATACAACCATTTGAAACTTTTGCTTTACCTTGTCCCTGAACTTCGAGAATGGAATGCTCGCCCAAATAAATCTGATGATTACAATCTCTAAGGTTAGATAGGATATAAGATCTGAAGTTCATGTTCCTAGAGGCACCACTTTCCAATATCCACTCATTTTTCTTTGCAGTAATAAGGGCAACATACAAAGTAATTACATTAGATTTTTTACTATTTTTCTGATTCTTTTTTTGGTTTTGATTTTTTTCGATTTTTTTCCCTTTTGGTTTCTGAAATTTGACTTATTTTTAAATTTACATTCTTCTTTCTTATGGCCAAATTTTCCACAATAATGACATTTACCATCAAAGCTAACGCTTAAATTTCTTGGTTACTTATCTTTACTAGGAGGTTTAAGTGTTGATTTTTGGTTTTTGTTGAATCTAGAAGTTTTACTCTTTGATTTTTGAGTGAGAAGTACCTGAGAGGCATTCTATTTCGAATCAAAAAATTTCATTACTTGCTCTTCCTAAATTATGAGAGCACTAAGGGTTTGTAAATCAGGGATGTCTTGTTTAGTTTGATACTTAGAATTCAGAATTGAAATGAAATTTCTAAATTTTTCGTGAATATTCAACTAAATAATAAAATAAAGCAATTTATCTTGAATTAAGTTATAGTTACATCTATCTAATTAAGACTTAATATTTTAATTTTTTCCCAAATAATTAATTAATTTTTCATCTGCCTTCATGGGAGTTGTCATAAGTTCTAAAATTAGTTTAATGAATTTTGATAACCGCGTACCTTTATGCATCGATTCTAGTTGAGTCCAAGCCTCACTCGAACTTTTTTGATTCCTGATATGAAGGAGATAATCATCCTACACGCTTCGTAAAATGATGAAAATCACTTCCTACATTTTATTTTGATATGCAATAATGTTATCTATAGTTACTTGTCTTCCAGTCAGAGTCTTCTCAGTTTCGTTCATAACTGCCCATAGTTTACAAGCCATAAATTCTACCTTCCATCAATTTTTTCAAATGCTGTAATTATTCCCATTTAACATTAAATATTTATCAATCGTAAAAGGATTCGACCCCATTTTCATGTAAATAAATTTAAATAATTAAGAATAATGAGGATTAAAAAACAATCACGATTAATAAGATCTCCCTGTTGTTTTTTTAAGCCTCGCAATCAAAATATGACGAACTTATGTCAAAAAGAAGGTCATGTAAATATAATCTACACAACAATGTATTAGATTAACTTACATTACATTATTTATAAATTTAAAAAATAATTAAAAAAGAACAAATTTGTGGAGATTTTTCTCATATAAAGATGAATAGGAATCCTCATTAGCTCGACCAAGTTAGGTTTACCAACTCAACAAGTCATTGATCAAATCGGTGAGTTACCACTGATTAACTAAACATGGGGATTTTAGAAGTTAATCCAAGAAGCACAACAGTAAATAAGAGCTAAAAAAATAAGGAGAAATGACTTAAGCAACTAAGATACGTAAAATTTTAGTCACAAAATCATGCACTTTAGATACTATTTAGAAGGTTATTGAGTGAAGCTAATACTAATTAACCCCCATCTTTTGGCCATCTTGTTTTATTTTATTTCATCATTCCTGACCTTTTACACCTACATGTCCAGTCAGATTTCGTCACTTGAAATTATTTTAGCCTCGACTGGGGCGCCCATGGGCACCTCGATCCTTGTTTTTCTTTCTCGCCACTTTTTGGGATCTTTCTAGCCATTTGAGATCTTTATATTTTTGGTGCTCAGCTATTTTGGTGTTAATTATGAAATTAGATCAAGAAAAACCTATAAATATAAAGTTATGAGACCATAATGAGGGACCAAGCACTAGACACTACTATCATCCACCTAGAATTGCATCCATCTATTGCATTGGAGATCACTTGCATCCACGTAGCTCCATCACAAGGCATAAGGATATGACATCTGCATCACACACAACATAGGGGGAGTTTTATTCTATTCCATGCACACATTCTATTACATTTTCTATATCTAATTATTGCTCGTTACTTCACAAAGTGTGATTGACACAAGAGAACCTAGGGCACATTATACACACACTCACTAGAACTACATTTGGGTTTGAAATGTAGTGCAACGCTCAGTTGGTAAACTCACTGTTGTGGCAGCTAAGGCCAGTCCAACCCATTTTTTACATTTTCCTTTTTTAGGGTTTTGATACTACTCTTTGGTCTCTTGTAGGTCTTTTCATCATCTTGGATTATTGGCGATATCTAATACATGCTAGTGAATCTGATGTGGCACATAGCGAGGGTTTCAGACCACCTCCCATCCCTGTGAAATTTAGTTCCAGATATTTTTCATAGACCAGGGTGCCTATTTTGTATACCAGAGCACCCGTAGGCACTCCAATCCCTCTCTAGGCACTCCTGTCTAGATAGATACTCCAAATCCATCCTTTTTGGAGCTTCTGCACAGTTGTTCCTACTTTCAATTTCTCCAGTCATCTCTGCAACATAGTCCAACAAGATCCTCTAATCAGTTGCGTTCTTTCTTCTTCTCTCTTACATATTAGGGTTAACATTTTCTTTTGCATAGTTACTTGGTCATCTTTATATTTATTTACAACATCTATTTATTTTATTTACAATTGTTCATAGCTTAGATTAACTAGTGCATATGATCTATATTTTAGTTAATCATTTTGGTGAACATGACCACTTTCACACTTAGGATCCTCATCTTTCTTCTATCATGGGTCGTAAATTTGCTCAAGTCTCTTTATCTAATTTACTTAAGAGATATCCCCATTTCCAAGTTGTTTTGTAAAAACAACTAGACACAATGTATTTAGTGTTAATACACCATCATACAAAATAAGTCCTATATTCGATCATTTATCAGACGACCCTAGTGATCCTCCATATAATCAACCCCTATTAGACTCAATCCATGTTCTACATGCTTTATTTCAAGATAAATTTAAGGCCATGGAATCCACGATTATATCTCTCAAATTTGAAATTCAATACTGTAAGGATGCTTCTCAATCACATGTTTATGCTCCTTCTACAGCTCATATGCAATTTATGTCCACTACATATCACCTAGATGAACCTTAAGACATGCCATTTCTTGAACCTCTCATATTTGAGCATAATACTACACAACATGACATTCTTATTCAACTCCTTATTTATCAATTGATCACTCTACCGCCTACTCGTTACTATTCTCCTTATCAATTAACAAAATATCAAGGTCGTCAATATTGTAATTATCATCGAATCAATGGACATAATGAAAATGATTGCCACACTTTTCCATGAATAATAAAAAATCTTAAGCATTAGGACTTTATTTTATTTGTTGCACACCATTCTAATACAAATGATAAATCTCAATGGGCTCTATTATCAGCTAATGTTGACTTCGTAAAATTTTTAATTTTTTTTTCAGAAGTGTCATTTCTCATGGTTTATCACCTTCATTGCGATCGTTTTATTTTTCTGATCATTTTGTCCTTTGTTTCATTCATTTCAGTTGAGAGGTCCTCCTTTTTTGTCGTAAACGGTGCTTTAATTAATTAATTAATATTTTACCTTTTTATTTAATAAAATTAAATTTATTAAATTTTGGGGTTTTTAATTAATAAATACTAATTTAATCCTCCTAAAAGTTGTTTGACAAATTTGGAAGAACTTTTCTCATTTTCCCCAATTGCCATGGGCAATTATAATTATACTTCTAATTGCCATGGGCAATTACAATTTTACTTCCATCATCCGAGAAATTGGGAAGAAGAAAAAGCTTTGTGAATGCCAAATTGGCTCTTCGATTCTGTTTTTCCCTTTTCTGACAAAGCTTTCATTTTCCCCTGCTTGTGGGAAATTCCCCTTTTATTTTCCAACAACCAGTTTTCCCATGTGGAGAAATGGAGGGGAATTTCCAACCTACTTTTCCATTGTCATGGGAAAATGGTTAAATTCTCCCTCTTTTCTCTTGGAAATCAATACCCACTAAATGATGAAATTGGGAAATGGTTATTCAATGGGAAGAAAGAAAAAGCGGTTACAAAATAAAGAACGCTTCTTGGATATTGAGAATTTCCCTTCATGAACTCTACAACATAAGAATTGAAGCATTTTATTTCCAACTATCATTATTTCCCTATGAAGCAACATTTTTTGAGAAGGATTTTATGATACACAAATTAGGAAATGCCCAAGGAAAAACGTTGGCATCATTTTGAAAATCCATAAGCTACGCAGCTAGAGGTAGATAAAAGTCCACACATAGGGATATTATGGTCAAAGATTGGCCACACAGATAAAAGAAACCAACCTGAGTTTGATTACCACACACACAGGGAAGAAGGAAGCTCACCCACGCATTCACCAAGTTACGCAAGCCAAATATTAACTACGCTAGTAAAGAAATACAACCACAAATTGGCCACGTATAGGCAGACTAAAACAGTCACGCAGGTCAAGGAGGTTAAATGGTTATCCATCACGCACAGGAAAAGGTTCATGCAACAACTGTCAAAGCATAAAATACCACACATTGGTAAAGAAAAAACAAGTCCACAAATTCATCAACACAGGCCATAAACATTTGTTAAATTGTTTCTACGCATCAAAGAAGCATTGTTCATGCAATATAAGACAAAAAAGAACAGTCCACGCAGAATAAAAGGAATATTGTCCATGTATTGAAAAATGAGGATTTGTCACGTGGGTAAATAAAATGCAAGGATTCAAAAATCTAATCCACTCAAGTGAAAGAAATACCACGCATTTGCAAGAGGAGAATAACCTAGGTAGGCCTAAGGTAACAAATCCACGCAAGTTCGAACCAAAACCAATACAAACTCCAAACTCCAGCGCTAGTAACTGATCAAACGTACTTTTGAAACTAAAAAATCGATATGGGAAAGTGATATTTATCATTCTCACGTGGCTATGAAATGGATTGCGTATTGCATGCAACTCGTTCGTTTTGATCATAGGCTTTGCATGGTGCTCAAAATTAGAAATCAAGATCGAAACTCAAGTCTTTTTGGGAAACCCCACTATTTCCCATCTCCATTAGCTCGACATGAGCTAGTTCTTGAACACGAACTCAAGCTCGCACGTATCATGCATTCACGAATATACTCAAGCTGCAGATCATGTTTTTCAAGGAGAATTATACCCACTCATTGGGATTCATCTTGTCTAGTAGAAATTTGTAGTGAAGATAATAAAGTAATATTTTCTTTTGTGCTCACGTTGATTCAGAGACTATGACACAACACCATTTTGCGTGTTTTATTTAATTTTCCTTCAAAATTTGTAATCGCTGAAAACCTAACAAATATATGAGAAAGTCAAAGAAATCCGTAGAGAGGTCAAACAAGTCCACACTTAAATATGAATTCCAAGGGATCATTCCTCCCAGTTATATCAAATATGCATATGACAATATCACCAAAACTGATCTTGGCCACATCAATGTGACACAATTTTTCGATCGGGTGAAAGCCGAGGGGAAAACCATATTCTCAGATAGACTCTATCGTAGTGGTATATCTCAAGCAAAAAAAATTCTTGTTTCAGTGAAATTCCCTAAGGTAGTTATTTCCTGCGTGGAACATTATGATCCTGAAAGGTGAGGAATATTCAAGGATAATCGTGAGCCTTTCCTTTTGATCACACTAGATAACATCGAAGAATTTCTCAACATCCACGATTTCCTTAAGAATTTTGACATCACACAATAGTCAGCACAAGAGTTTTGGAATGAATAACCTCTTAGGTGGACCAAGATGGTCAACAACAACTAGCTAGTGACCAAGAGAACTCATGTTGTCTAGTTTCCTAAGGAATTGTACCGCATTAAATTTGTGGAGGAAATGGTGATATGATCATTCTTTTGAGCCAAGTCTTCGGTCTCCCCTCTATCAGGATTTTCACCCATGGATGTATCAATTCATCTACATCATCCTTTTAAAGAGATAATTTTTAGACTGGGCCATCATCATTAGTGACATTCTCCACAAATAGTTGATTGAGGTGAAGATGACTGGGCATTTCTACATGACATCGTACCTAACCTATGTGGTGGAAAGAAGAAAGTTGTTTTCGGGGTCAGAGACGAAAGACGTCATGGGTCCATCAAATAGTGTTTTCCACTATTATCTGTAATTGAGTTTCAAGAATAGCTCTCATCACGTTAGCAGAGTTAATGATGCTTTCACCTTCCGCATGATTATAAACTTGAATAGGAATCCAGAAGAAAGATTCTCCAAGGATGCCATGGCGGTCATTTCTCAGTGGGGAACATGGTTCATTTAGTTCCCATCCTTTTCCTATATTCACGTGAGCAGATTTGTAGGCACTCTATGGAAGCTTCCCAAGTATGTCAGTGATAAGTGGGTGTTAATAGAGCTTGCACAAAAAAAATTCCAAGTTCATTGTATTCTTAGCGACAAACACCATTCAAGAATCCACTTTCCAATCCAAATTGGTGAATACCAATGCCCGAATCTCTTCAGTTCTAAACTTATGGAGAAGGAGTTTTCTCTCATTAGCATACATCCATTTGTAAAGAGATCCCAAATTGACATCAATTGATTCATGAAAAAGGATATCGGAGTGAAGTAACAACATAACCCCACCATGGAAGACTTTTGGTCTTCCTGCTCAGATGAACATGAAGTAAGAAGGAGAGAATTCTCCCGGCTTACCCTTGCTCAAGTCAAGGCCTTCCGCATCTGATATCCTCTAGATTCATTAGTAGATGATGGTGATGATTTGATTGATCCCTCATATGATGTCATTTCCTTCACTCCATTTCCTTGAGTTGATTGGACCAAGAGAGATGATTTTCTCTTGATAACAAGAATACACCAATTCTAGAAAGGAACATAGCTTCTTATGAATGAGAAATTGTAAAGTTACCATCCATCCAATTCCATACCCCAGGATCACAGAAATTGCCAACATGAGGAGGTCTCTAGTTGACTAAAAACTCTTCTCATTCAACCTCCATGCCATCAACCCATACACATCAAGTAAAGAGAGAATGGTTTCCCAAATCCACTTCTCTAAAGAAGATGTTGTGAGGAGAAACATCCAAGGGTCCTGGCCCTATTGAAGGAAGAGAATGTGTCTCGGGGTTTTCTAATTTGAGTAAAGACTCATCTACTCACGTTACTGATAGTTCAAGGAATCTCATCATAAACACTACTCAACCATGTCATGCACAAAAATCTACTCAATTCCAAGTGGTCCAAATATCAAATTCTCTTGAACGCCTAGTTCACGAAGAGGTTTCTTAAGGTTTCCCTAAGGTTGAGGAGGTCAATTTCAAAGTTATATCCCCAAGGATTGAAGTTATGGAAATAACTCTTGTGGAATCCAATGATGTCGAGAATGGTGTGAATGCTGCTTTAGACTCCAGGATTTTGTGTGGAGAACTGGTCAAGGAGACCCCTTCTTAGGTTGAATATTAAGTTAAGAAAAGAAAGAGGATTATCAAGGCAATCAATATTTACTTTTATTCCCTTTTCAAATGATGTCATCCCCAAGAATCCTAAAGTGTTATCAAGAATAATGGTGGATGGAGATGGAAAAAATTTGTAGATCTTGCCATTCCAGAAGTTGAGAAGGAGCGTAATGTCATGACGCATGCTGACTATGAAGTATCTAGGCTTGGACTTGGGAAGTCTACATTGGAAAGTGACATGGCAATGGCCCGAAATTCCATGGATATTATATTAATAATGTTTGAGAAATATAAATCTTTGAATTCTCAACTCAAGGCTGAAAATAATCAGTTGGTGAATTATGTTCAACATATGATAAGTCCAATATCCTCCACTTTCCCAGTACCTGATGCAGTGGCTGCCCCAGATGAAGAAAAAATCAATCTGTCGAAGGAGGTAAACACTTTAGGACATATCACTAAATCCTGGCTTTTAGAAATTCTCATTTTTGGGATAAATACAATCAAAGTGACCGTAAAGTTCCATGAAGACATTAGTGCATACCTAGATTCAATCCTTTTTTTTAAGGAATCTTTTGCTTCTAGCATATCAAATTTGGATGATATATTACCTAGTCTACAAGAGATGATGAGTATAGAATCTACAATTCTAGCCATTGAAGGGATCCTTGAATTTGAATGTTGAGGGACACACTTTCTATGGTGTTTACATCTCAAGTTACGGAATATGCTTCTTGAAGATTCCATGATAAATTACAAAAGCATATGCAATGAAGCTTTCACTCCACTTGCCTTAATTCATGAGTTCATATTTGAAATCCCTTGTGATTTTGTGGACAAGCATAATCAAAGGAATTCAATAGAATATGTCAAGGAACAATTCTCACAATTGTTTAATGACATGCACATTTATGACATCAACTTATCCTCTACTTCAGTGGAACGTTGTATCAAATTGAGGAACATGTTTGTGTTAGAGTAGGTATTTACCTTAGCTCATGTTCACCTAGGTACTTTATTTAACTTTATTCTATTTATCATCACCCACTTATGTGTGTGGATATTTCTTTTTATTTATTTAGATATTAAGGTGATATTATCTAGTTGTTAGGTATATTTATTTCCTTGATCTATGGTATTGACTCGATCCTTGATGTCTAGTTCTCTCCTAAATCTATGGTCTTGACTAGTTCTTTCCTTGATTTATGGCTTGATCTATGACATTGAATGGTTCTTAGATTGTTATTCATTGCCTATATAAGAAAGGCCCATTCTCATTGTATTTCATTGAGTTCCATAATAATATATGATATTACTACTCATTCGTTTGCAAAGGTTTATGTAAAGTTATTCTGGAGAATTGATTTCATCGTATTGATCATGGTGTTTGATTAGCATCTATGTTCTTGGCTTGGTATGATTTGGTTATCATTCCTTTTAGTTTGAGGATACTCAATCAAAAATGGTCAACCAACATAATATTCCAGGTAGTATTTTGGAATTATAGGTGTTCTGCAAGGCTGTGCTTTAACTGAGTGAACCTCTTGAAGAAGAGAAGATGTTTGAGACATTGGAAAATTTTAGATGTTTTCAATTGGGTAGATCCTAATTTAACCAATGGATGAGGAAATAACATTCTGGTATCTAACGAAGTGGGAGATTTCGTTTCTTATATGACCAAGATAGGCAAACCCCACTTTAATGGATAAGGCAATGGGTCTTGTTTTATGCTTTAAAATGATATTTTAAAGTGATGTTATTGTTAAAATCATTTTTAGTTAGCTTTTGATCACTTAAGTGATTTCTAATTTCAAGATACTTTTTAAAAGTTAGTTGAAAAAGTCAAAGTCACTTAAGGTGCCCTAATTTTATGTTTATGTAAACCCTAACTACCTTGTAACCAACTTTTGGGTTATAAAAGGAAGTTAGGGGATCATTTTTATGGGTGACTTTGAGAGGAGAAGAATACTTTTGTGCAAGATTTTTTTGAAGAAAGAAACTTTGTGTTCTTTTGTGAAGACATTTTGGAGAGTTAATGAAATATAAACTTTGTGTCCCATTCATTATCTCTTGTAGAATTTGATATTCTTATGTTCATTAGATGTTAGTGTTTAAATCTTGCATATGAATACTATCTTTGATCTTATTATCAACATTATTAATCTTTTGTTGTTGTTCACAGTGATTAAGATTTGATATCTACTTACTCATGTGTGTTCCCTTTCATTTATTCTTATTTAGTTGATTCAAACTTTGTTTTATTTGAGTTAGTTATTCATTGTTCTTCTTCTTCTCTATGTAATATTAGGCTGTGTTTTTACCTAGCTATTGTATCCTCCTTCCATCCATTCCTTTCCATTTCTTTCCTTCATTTCATTCCATTTCCCTCATTCACACTTATTTCTATTTGATGTCCCAAAAAACCCCCCCACATACAATTTTGATGTAAAAATGTAAATATAGATTTGGTTTTCAATAAATGAAACCTCACCTTCATTGAGGAGGGACTTTGTCCCCTGACTATTGCATGTAAAAAAATCCATTTGATAATAGGATCCTAAGTCTTCTCCTTCTAAATATAATGAGAATCACCATATCGCTTCTCATATGCCTTCTTTAATTAGTCATGAGACGCCTAAACAATCACTTACGGTCTCACCAAGTCAACATAAGAAACAAATTTTCAAAATTAGTTCTCCATATTCTCCTACTAAGTCATCTATTGTATTACCAAGTCAAGATAATCAACCTCCCTTAAAAG
Source organism: Taxus chinensis (assembly GCA_019776745.2). Lineage (NCBI taxonomy): Eukaryota > Viridiplantae > Streptophyta > Pinopsida > Cupressales > Taxaceae > Taxus > Taxus chinensis. The sequence continues at coordinate 348,087,947 of CM034151.1, forward strand.
TTAGTGCAACTTGGCCTCCTCTCAAATATAAGCTCCAACCAATCACTTTTGTCAAAACAACTAATCATCATACTAGTGATCATGACACATTACACATTCCACCATAGTCACATGGTCCAATTGTCACCTTTTCCAACCATGCTTCCACTGCTGAATGTAAACATGGTCTTTGGTAGATGATAATCTTCTTGGTGACTTTACATGATCCTCATACACACACTTGGGGGGGATAACATGTATCACATCCCCCTATCTTATTAACATTAGCGTGTTTATAGTCTCTGTATTATCATACATCCATCATCTCCTAGCATATGTATACTCATCATAAATTTTAGCGTTATCATTACCCAATGACACACTCTTGTGCTTCATTTCATACTTGACTAATGAGGGCTTACTACACATGAACCCCACACACTGCACTTATAAATACATTACACGTCATACACCATACATTCTACATTTAGTCTAAAACATTTTGACATTTGTGTATTTATACATCATACATCATACATCATACTTCATACTAGTCACCATTATATCTACATCATTGTCTACACGTCTAGCATTACATCATTCTACATACTACATCACTAGTCCATCTACATACCCAATGTAACCTTATTTTGCCACCGACCCAAATCTTCCTAGCAGACTAACTCCAAGTTTCTCTTTATCATCTCACCCCACACTAAAATGATGCATGGTCGTCTGCGCATTCATAAGTCAAAAATTAATAAGGTTACCGGCGCCCAAGGTGCAAAACAAAGAAACAACATGAAAGGGAAATACAAGAAAGGAAAAGCATAAAAGGAAATTCTAAACTAACTGGAAAAACTACCCTATTTACAAACACCAAGAAGCATTATTTATAATAGGGCTTCAACCTACTCCCATTGAAGTGTCCAGGTAATTTTGTTCCATCCAGCACTTATAACTGGCACGCACCCAAAGGATGTATGAAATTACATAAGGACCCAACCAGCACCTTCAACTTTCCAAGATGGCATAGAAATTTTGAATCATATAGCAATACCATCTGGCCAACCTCAAACTATTTGTTCTTAATATGGCGGTCATGCCATGCCTTTTTCTTTTCCTTCTCATCTGTTTGGCTCCATCTTGCTAGTGAGCGCCTTTCATCCAACTTTATCAATTCATCTATTCTTTCTTCTAGTGCTTGCTCATCATCCAACCCTCATGCGCGCGCTATACGTAGAGATGATAGCATGAATTTGACCGACAAAACTGCTTCCGCACCAAACACCAATTGAAATGGTGTGGCCTTATTCAATCTTTTATATGTTGTTCTGTATGCCCAAAGAACTGCTGATACCTTGTCATCCCAATCCTGCCTACCCACATCACATATCTTAGTCAGTGTGTGACTAAGGATTTTGTTGAACGCATTTGCAATCCCATTTGCCTGAGGGTGATAAGGAGTAGTCTTGTGATGGGCTACCATGAATTCTACCAATAGAATCCTGATAGTTTCATTTAAGAAGTGAGTTCCCCTATCACATATTAAACTTAATGGGCACCCATACCTATTGATAATTTTTTCCCATAAAAATCTATAAGTCATGGCTGCAGTGGAATCCTTAGTGGGTGCGGCCTCTACCCACCTTGTCAGATAATCAGTATAGGTAATGATATACCGCGAGTTAGTTCTTCACGCAGCTAATGAGATTGATCTGATAAATCTATTTCCCATTTCTCAAAAGGTTTCGTGCTGGTGACGGGGCACAAGGACATCTCATCCCTTCTAGATTTTCCAAGGCGCTGACAGTGGTCACAGGCCTTGCAAAACTCAATGTAATCCTGGTGAATTGTCTCCCACCATAGTTCGGTGACTAGGATCTTGCGTGCGGTTGCATTCCCTGCATAGTGTGCCCTAGCAATCCCACCATGGGCTTCTTCTATTATGGCCATGCGTTCATGTTTTAATACACACCGGCGCAAAACCTCATTGCGGCCCATTTTATACAAATCCCCATTGATCAACATGAAGGGCGTGGCGCGTATGGCTAACCTTTTCCTTTCCAGTGCATTCATCCCTTCAGGTGCCATACCTTCCTTGAGAAAAATAGCAATGTCTTCTAACTCTGAGGGCACGCACCACAACCTGAATAGTTGTGCGTCTGGCATGGTTTCCTCGATACTTTATGCATCCTCTCCCGAATCAATCCTTGATAAATGATCCGGCCCACAATTGTTCTTTCCTGGTTTTACCACCACTTTGAATTCAAATTCCTGAAATAAAAGTACCCAACAGCATATGCACCCTTGCAGCACTGCTTTGTTTACTAGATACTTCAAGACCATATGGTCAATGTATAATATGAAGAGATTTGCCAGCAGATATTGTCTAAATTTGTGGAGCACGTAGATCATTGACAATGCCTCGCACTCAGTCATTGTATAATTCTGTTCTGCTGGTGTCAAATTTGTAGTTACAAAACACAGGGGATGATCAATAATCCCCTCTCCTGGTCAAGCAAGAACGGCTCCCATTACTGTACTAGAGGCATCCACGTGGACATGGAAAGGTTTATCCCATGATGGGAATCGTAGAATAGGTGCAGTGATAAGCCTTTCTTTTAGAGTGTCAAATGCCCTCTGCTGTGCTTCTCCCCACTGAAAGGCACTCTTATGTCTGAGCAATATTTCCAAAGGCGCAGCAATCTTGGCGTATCCCTTGATGAACTTTTTGTAGTACCCAGTGTGTCCAAGAAATCCGTGTATGGCACTTTGGCTGGTGGGCTCCCCTAACCCCATAATAACTGCAAATTTTGTGGGATCCACAGTAAGCTCTCTTTACATATGATATGCCCCAACAACATTCCAAAAGGAGTTACAAAGAAACATTTCTTGATGTTGAGGGAAATCCTCAACTACCAACATCTTTCAAACATCAATCTCAAGTTATCACAATGGTCCCTTACCAATCCATACACTGTCCAATCATCCAAATATACTTGAAGGAACTTGTGGATGAAGTCCTTAAATGCTTATACCACTATGCGTGAAAATACAACGGGTGCATTCCTCAATCCAAAGGGCATGATCGTGTATGCAAAGCTTCCCACTCAGTGGTGAAAGTTGTCTTTTCTTGGTTTTTCTTGGCAATCCTTACTTGGTGATATCCTGAGAATCCATCCATAAAGGAATAGACCTCACGCCTAGCAACTCCTTCCAAAATCTCTTCAGTGAATGGGGTGGGAAAAGGATCTATGATACAAACAGTGTTCAATTCCCTGCAATCCCCACATATCCTAATCTGCCCATCCTTCTTTATGTTGATCACCATTAGACTTATCCATTTTGATTCCTGCACAGCCTTGAGCAATATACCGGATGCTATCATTTTGTCTAGCTCTTCTTTAACCCTTACATGCATGTTAGGATTCATCTTGTAAGGCCTCTTCCTGACCAGGCATGCACCATCTTTCAACTTTATCCTCATTTCCCCCAATGAATGGTGGACGCCTTTGAACTCATGGTATCCACTTGGGAATAAATCTTCAAATCACGTAAGAGATCGATGATCTTTGATACTTCCTTGTCTGACCAATAGTCCCCAATGATAGCTTCCTTGGGCTCCCTCTCCAAGCCGATGTTAACTTTCTTGGTTTTGAGTGGTTCATTATACGTACACACACATGCATCCATACTGTCAACTACCTCGTGTGTCCCAACCGAATGGTTAACATTCAGGCTCTCCATCTCCTCTCCATTAATAATGTATACCATCTTTCCTTTCTCCTTTTCAGCACATGTGCACTCAAATTGTATGTCATCTGGTTCCTCCTCTCCGAACCACACTTCCAAGCTAGGTCCACTAAGTAATTTTATTAATCTATCTTCCACCATGGTGATGTCCCCCAGAGTGAGGTGATTGATAGTGTGCAACACCTCATCAACTGGTTGCATGGTACTTCGGTACTCGAATGTGTGAACCAAGTCAACCGATAATTCTTGCCAATTTCCCGTTTGGCGGAAAGTTTTAGAATGGATTTACTAAGCACACACACAACTTTATAGTGTCAAATATAGCTTTTACACCCAAAGGGAGGGTGGTAACGCTTCCGCACCTTCTCCCTAGACCCTCTCACATGCTTGGATGTGGGAAGAGGTGGGTTCATTGCCATTGTAATCCTTGATAGTGGTGGGTATGTTGTTCTTCGAGAATCATATAGTGAGCGTAATTCTAACTTCACACCACTCTAACGAGTTTTCGCTATGCACGGCCCACCACCTCGCTATTGTGCCTATCAAAACATAACCTAGCATACCTTTTCGCTCATCCTCCCTCCATTGAGCTTCCATTTCCCTCAAAAAGACCTCGGGGTATGCATACCAAAAATACTTGGTTATTAACTTTCCTCTCAGGCACTGAACTATACGTGCCATGGTTACCCTGGTTACTGATCCTTTCAGATGTCACCCAATCAATTCATAAGTCCCATGTGCCCAATTATCGCATGCCATACTGGTAGTATCACCGACAGATTGAACATCATCAAACTTGATGATTCCTTCTGTAGGATGGATGGTCTCTAGGTCACTTATGGAGTGCACATATATTCTGTCAAGGACCTCCTCTCCAAGGGGTTCAGTATAGGGTGTGGACATTCCATCAACAAGTGGTATAATCACCCTCTCCTCCTTGTTTTCAAAACTTATGTACCCCTTGTTAAACCGAAGATCTACATTAATCTTATAGCACCATGGGTGCCCAAGTAAGGCTGGGAAATTATCTGCCTCGGCAAGCACCAAGACTTCAAAATCCCTAGTGAACTTAGTCCCCTAAATGGTAATGGTCGCATCCTTCAAGACACCTATGGGCATTGCCTTTGTCTTATTTTCCATATACAACACATTTGAAGATGGCTGTAATGTAGGTCTTCCCATTTGATGCCAGGCATCTAGAGTGAGAACATTAACCTCCATGCCTATGTCAATGAGGATGTTGCTAAGCAGCCATCCATCCACTACTACATTCAAGGTGATCTCTTTGTCATAATCAAGGCTGTGAGGTGGGAGGTTTGCATACAGGATCTGCCTTTCATGTTCTTCCCCCGCGCGTGGCATCTTTTCTCTCAACCATGCTCCTATTAGGGGAATAATAATCTCTTTCCTCAGTAGTTTACACACCTCCTTAACCTCATCTAAGTAATCCTTTGGTGCTTCTACTGGTCTTCTTTGCTCATCTTTTCTAGTTTTCTCTTTTAAGCATTGGATCTCCCCTTGTAAAATTCGAATTATGTCCATGGTTTCCTAGTAGACTTCTTTCTGGTGAGCCGGGTTTGGATACTTCCCATGTACTACTTCCTCCCTTGAAACCAGAGGTCTCTACTTAGGTGCTTCCCTTGCGCGAGCAGACTCCACCCTTGTTGTTACCATAACAGGCTTTAGTTCTGATTCACATATTACTCGCAGGAGCCATTGCACATTAGCCTTCTTAATACTCACCATTGCAGCACCCTTATCCTTCTAGTACAGATAACTCATATGTTCATATAACTCTGGGCACTCTTCGATACCTTGTGTTTTCCATATGATATGGAAGAGGCATTGTGAAAACATGATCAAGTATCCATTTCCAAACTCATAATGGAGTTGCTCACTACTAAAGCATGTTCCATGTGGGAAATCACTTTTTCAAAACAAAGCTAGGCTGCTACCAAGACATGATAAAATCCTCTGATCGAAACTTTGTGCATTTTAGTAAAAGGGTCTAAATGCTCTTCATGTGGACATTCATGCAAATCCAGGGGTATTGTAGATAGGCAATGTTAGTCTAAAGTGAAATTCTGATGAGAGATCAATTGGGACAAGAGTAGCTAGTCAATCAATCTACAATCTTTGGTGTCAAGACTTTCAAATGAATTACAACATCTTAAACAACAAGAGATGTTTTTGTGGATTCGAAGTGCTCTTTCAACCAGGGGGAACCTACTGTGCATCATGGATCCCCATGACATATTTGCATTATTTACCACTTTGATAGCCTACCACCTTCTGAAGCAAAAATATCAATGAACCATTTAGAAACCCTTGTGTGATCATGACCTAAGGTACAACACCTCTACAAACACCCCCAATTTACAAGGAAGGTAAGATGAATTTAAATCTGTTTATCTTCTCAAATGAATGTTCTTCTGCCATAAAAGGCTGCAGATGCCTTCAAATCCTCTACAAGAAATGGGCTAAGACCATGTATGACCAATAAATATCTCAAATAGCCTCAGATTACAAGATGAGCATCTAACACAAATTGAAAACATACTAAAATACAAGTGTATGCAATGCTTTGCCATGAGATAAATCCCTCCTAAAGGGTGTGATCAATGCAAGGGAATGTTATTTAGAAAATCTCATGTTGTTGATGGCTAGATACAGCTGAAACAACTCAGACATGATGAGACATTTAATGCAAGCAAGAATCAAAAATGGCTCTCAGGTAGTTTCTCTAAAAGAAAATGGACCCTTCCAGATTTTCCTTGTGAAAATTTTTCTCTTTCTCCAAAATTCTCAACAAACTTTTTAGGTATGTCCAATCTACATAATATACCCTATGTCAGCTTGGATATAATCCAAATAATATGCTCTGATCAAAACTTGTTACAAAACTCTATCCCTTTGATGACCAAATGATATAAAACTGTAAAACAACTTGCAAAAATGGTAGGGATGCACAAAAATGAATGGCCTTTCGATCTACATGATCCCAGGGTCACGTTTTTGTCATTCCACCATGCAGCTCATACGTTCTGCAATGCATTTTCCACCTTTTTCCCTTATCATTTTTAACTCTGCAACTTTAATTTGTCATTTTTACAGCTTTGCAGATGAGAAAAACATTTCATGAAAATCACTAATATGGCACCGAAATTACTCAACATCCGAATGATGTCATTACATTCAGAAGGTGGTTTCATATAAAGTTTCATCTCCTCGGGAGTCAACACTAACTCCAAGCACTAATCAGCTCCAATGGCATCCCAGAAATGAAAATGCACAACAACCTGATTTAAAATCAACTTTAAATTTCTGCCCTCCACGAATGTCTTGATGAGATTCTGATCGACGTTGTCAACCAACTTCTTTTACTTTGCACAAGGTGGGAAACATGTCCAAATACCATTGACTTCACAATATTAAAAATGCATTTCGAAACTTTTCACCTCCCCTATTGTTGAAAATATTTACGCATGCCCCCTGGACATGTACAATGTGGACCCTGCAAAACATCACGGGCTGAAATCTACAGCTTGCCTTCTGCAGAAAATGATCTTGGTCCTCAAAAACCTTTGTGGGCACCGAATACGCGCTGCTTCGACTACCACGTGGCGGTCTGTCCATTCGGTACAAAGCCCCTTCTACCTCTGTCCCTCATCCTCTTCAAGCTCAAAAACATGATGCGGGCCCGCGTTCTGTGCTTTTCCCCTTTTATTAGGCCACATGTTGCCTCCTAATTAGAGGTTATAAAAGGACAATCCAAATTTTTTCTGGGAACGCGAATTTTGTGACTTTGATTCTTATTACAAAATTTGTAAAATGAAACTCTTCCCCACACCCGAACCTCCCCCACCTTTTGGACACGTGTTCAAACTCAATGTTGGCTATGGACCTATTCTTCATTTTTTACCTTGCAGACGAGAGGAAAAAAATTCCTCCTCGCCTCCGTCGGCCTCCTCCTTCCATCAGAATATCGCCTCTAACTCAGCAGACAGTATAATCCAAAACGATTCTGTAGCTATAATTGAGGGGCGGAGCCCTTGAAGCCAAACGGTTTTCACTTTGCATTTTGAAGTTCAAAAATTGTCAAAATTTTCACCGAAACTCTGCCCCTTCATGCTGTTGTTTCTTGGACACGTGTCCACATCTTATTAACAACTTTTGGGTCAAAATTTTACCTTGACATCCAATGGCAAAAACATATGTCAGTCCTATCCTCCACCCGCCTGACCTTCCTCAAAGCCACGTAAAAATCACCTCCAATTCATTGCGGGATCTCAAACCAAATTTTAACTATCGAGAAATAAGTTCCAAAATGGAAGAACTCGCATGACCTTCTAAGTGACCTACACCACCCAATGTTTATTCATCTGACTTTTTAATACTTTCAAATCATGCCACGTAGACACTTTTTACTGAGCAAACGGGGGCTTAATGGAGCAAAACTATTTGACTTTGTCAAAATCTATTTTAAAAAGTAATATTTAACACTTTCTACGAAGTCCCGACTGATCTACAAACCTTCCACATGACCATCAAAACAATTTAGAAGGACTGAATTTCACAGGAATATGTTACAACTGCCCGTCAAAACGTACAAATGTAGGAGATCCTAGAACTCTGACGTTTTGAGCAAGGAGGGCAATTTCTCAGATAAATCAAGGAAGCATGGCGTGATAGGTGGAGCAACCTTCAGAATGAGATGCTAACAAAAAACAACATGGACTGATGCCTTTAAGTTATTTTGTAGGGACTTTCATTGAAGGGGAAATCAGCTTAGCGAATACTTAACTGATGAAGTTACTCCCTCAAAAAGGGGAACTGTGGAAATTTGTTTCAATTTAGGGATTCACTAAAATCATGACGATCTGGTGAGATATCAGCAAGGCATTAAATTGGATATGTCAGTTGCAGGCCACCAAATAGAACTCATTCCATTTTGGAGAAAAAATCAAACTTCGAGATTATTTGAAAAGTGTGGGACCCAGAAATTACACCTTTGATACTTCCCGAGCTACTTTGGAAATCAGAGGTCTCGTTCCTCAATCTTGCGTGTGAAATCTATTTTGGTAACCATAACAATAGTTCTGATGCACGTATTACTCGTGGGAAACTACGCATCGAGCCATTCTTAAGAGATCACCATGCAGCACCGATTGTCCTTCTGGTACTGCTGACTCATATGTTCGTATAACTCGTAGGCACTCTTCGCACTTATGTTTTTTTCCACACCATAACCATTGAGAAGATCTGAACATCTTTCACTGCTATAATGGTCTATGGCTTCACAATTAAAACATTTCCCACGTGGTTGGGAACTCACTGATCTGTCCTCCATGATTACCATCTAGTGAAATCCTCCGTAAACCCTCTTCCACAGCGCACCTCCATCCCCGCACTCTTCATACCCATCGGTCATCTGAATGGAACTGCTGGTAATGCCAATCTAGCAATCATCCAAGATCAATTGCCTCATAAATCTTTCAATCAATCTACAATCCTTTGTGTCATGTGTGGTTGAATACATGCAATAATAATCACATTTTTTGTGGATCACGTGCTGTAAAAGGTATCCCATACTACTTGCACCATCTTATACAATTTCACAATATGTATGCATGCATTCTGAGTACATATCCAACTATTATGCCATGGTAGTGCCCTTCTACGTTACAATATACACCACATCCCACTGTGAATCTCTGGAACTGTGTTGGCAGAAATCTCCAATTGCTTGCCATGGCAGTGATCAAGCCTCCAGAAATGGCTAACACCAGTCTCAACACTACCAATTGCCTTAGCGTAAGGTAGCTTCCAATGCTTTGCGCGGGTCCATGAATGTTTTATGAGACAAATCCCTCTAAAGGGTGTGATCAACCCTCCGACAAACCACTGAGCATGTTGTGAAGGGTGAATATCATAAGAAACTTTAGACAAAAGAGTTTTTAAATGTGCATCATATTCCCACATGATTTCTGCCATTCCTTGCTGGATTTCTTTGAGAGAGATGATGTTCTTATGTTCAAACTCAAGTATGTGGAATTCTGCCTGCATTTCTCAACGTGGTATAATCCACAATATCTGATGAGGGTCATACTTTCTATACCAACTATACACGCATTCTTGCAAGGTCGTCATAAATTGACTGGCCTTTCGATCCTGTGTCGTGATCCCCTTTAAGCGCCATCTCTACAACTCACACTTATGCACATGCTCTATGGCATCTTCTATCCCACTATAATCTGGTAAGTTTAGAGACATCTCGAAAAATACTTGAGGAGGTGGCTGAGGCCCTTGTCCTCCTGATCCAGTCCCTTGGTTTCCTATAGTGTTTTCTCCTCCTGCCAGACCCACTAGATCTTGAGCCACCAGATCCACCACTTCCACCTCCAAATCCTCCTGTGTTAGGTACAGGGCCTGTGTTCATTGTGCCGAATTCTCCCGTCATTCCACTAAATTACATGCTGATAGTTTGTGAACTAGTGCCACTCCCAGTAATATTTCCTCCACCACTCCATAACGCACTTCCAAAACCAGCAATATATGTGCCTTGTCCAAACATTCCACCAAATACTAGAATAGTGTGTGAAGCCATAGAAGTCCCAAATGAGAAGTTGTATCTTCTGGGTGCTGATTGGTTACTTCTATTGATATCAAATGGATCAACTATACTTTTCCCTCATTCAAACAAACCAAACACCAAGGTTTGGTCACTAGGTGGGGTCAGATGCGCGCCAACGACTCTTCTTTCTCTATGTGACGGACTCTCATCAGAAGCCACAAGGTTTTCTCTCCCATGCTTACCAAGATGGGGTATCACAAACTGTTCAGGTTCCACATCCTCCACATGAACCTCAACTCCTTTCCACCATGTCTAGCTCCATAACCCACTTGTAATCCCACATTGTCTATCAATCTCCCTTTCATGCACTTCATTATACTTGAGCCGTCTCTCCTCCCTTTCCTTTTCAGTCGTTATATCAGCCATCTTTCCCCAACCTGGCTTCCTCACCAAATGCTCAGAGTGGTTTAGCTGGCCATAGGAAATGCCTCTAAACCCATGGTTACCATCAAGATTTTGATTTCCAGGTGGATAGCACATAGAAATGATCCTCTAGGCTCCCGCAAAAACTCAAACTCAACAACTTCTGGATAGGAATACATGGAAATTGTGTATTCCAGAGTGTAGCTAGTCAATACTCCCTTCCACCAATGATCTATAGCACGGGTCCATGTTATATCAGCATCTTGCAAGTTCTGATATGTTTCTTGGGTCCAAGGGTGTGACTTATAACACCACCCTGATCTAGATGTATAAGCCGAGATCCATTCGAATAACTCTAATGGGAAACAACAGAAGAAGGTTTTGTAAAACTCATGATAAAGAGTGTCTTCCACCCATCTTCACGTGTTAAACCCAGGTCTAGTATTGAATCTTTGAGGAAATTCATCCTCTGTGCTTTTAAACCAATCTTCAACACCTTCCAGGGTTATCCTCTCTATCATCACTCTTTGAACAGATCATGATGTATGCCATATTCCACTATGTAACTTCGAAAAGAGGTCCCAGAAACGGAACCAAGATGTAGTCATTTTTTCACCCACCAAGAACAAGGGAACCTTATGCGCTCTGACCTATCACCCAATGGGCACTGGGTGCTCACCCGAGGCGCACGAGAGGGAGTTGAGTCTCTCTTTTATGTGAGTTTAGTGGAAGGCATAATTCATGATCTTGAATTAGTGATTTAACAGACATGAAAAATCTATAGAGCTCAGAACGAATTCTACAGCCCGTCAATCATAACAAAAGTAAAGCACGCAACAGAATTAATAGAACTATGAAGTTGTAAATCCACAAATAGACTTAACATTCAAGTAATGTTCATGATTATACAACACCAAAAGCATAGTAGAAACATGTAGATAATACATGAAGGAGATCTTAATATAAATGTAGTGGTAACCTTATCATATTCATTCATAGTATTACTCTAAAACATCACAGAGTGGCAGACCACAGTCATACACCATATCTGGATCCATACATGTATGCTCACAAAACAAAATTTACATTCCCCATTTCCTCATTACATCCTTCCTAGAATCATCTACCCATTTTATCCCATAGTTCTCACAGTAATTCTATAGAGCTCCATTACCTCACTTGTATCTCATTTTTCTTTGCCAAGGGTGCATGTATAAATAGGCATATGAGCTCTAACAAACTCCTCTGCAACCTCAGATCTGGCCCCAAGTGTCAAGGTGTGGGTATCCCCAAGCGCATGCCTCTCCATGTCATGATTAGCTTTTTGGATCTTCTTATCGTAAGGTATATTCCTTCCAGGACACCCTATTGCCAGGCTGGAACCTTATCCAAATGGAACACGTTCTTCATGTGTTTTGTCCAAAAGGACAAAAATGGCTAAGTCCCAAATCGTTCTTCACATGCGCACATCCTTGGTTCTCCAAGAACCCTTTTTGAATTCTTCCTTGCGCGCCTTTACTTGTGCGCTCACTCTGGCCATGCGCGCCTACGCACCTTTAAGATTTGGTAGCTACATTAGGGTCCCAATAGATAACAACTATCTAGGGTATTTCTTGAATATTCTTGAGTCTCATCATGAACACTATTAAAATAATACTAAGCACTCAATGCAATTCCATGAGACTACCCAATATATATATATATATATATATATATATATATATTCTTTTAATTTTTACAATTTTAATCTTAATTTACTTTTAAGATTCACATCTTTGAGTGCACATGGAAAATGTGCCCAGCATGGGCATTGAGCAATAGATATACCTTAATTCAATTTGGGTTCTCTTGATCAGAAAACTAGCAGCAGATTGTCTTCAAACCTCAGACATCAACTAATTGTAGTTAAAATGATTTCTCTGTCAAAAAACCAAATACAAAAAATGAATGTAAGCAGACTAAAGAGGAAAAAGGAATCACTGAGCACCAGTATAAGATCAATTGTGGGAAAAAATTCTACTTGATGCGTAATTAACACGACATTCTTTATAGCTAAAGCTCCCAAAATGTATTCCTTAAACAACTTTTTGCCTATCTGGGAATCAATTGCACTAAAAGGATCATCAATAAGATAGATGTAAGCATCTTGATAAAGTTCCCTTGCATGTTGCATTCTTTATTTTTTTGTCCACCATTTAGATTGATACCTCTCTTCCCAATGATTGTTTGATCACCATGTGAAAACAACCCCAAGTATTTCTTCAAGGCACACACTTGAAGCACATTCATATAATTTTCTTTTCCATTTGGATGCCAAAAGAGAATACTTTCCTAAATATTCTCAGTCTGGATCCATGCCGACTGAGACACATATGCCATACTCCCACTAATCTTTACTTGACCCGAAACTTTAGGAATGTCTTCCAAGATACAAGAGAGAAAGCTTGAATTTCTAGCGAAATAAATCCTTAGGATCCCCATCCACACCATCAAACATGTACACGTTTTCTCCCTCACACTCTAACCTCTTCTACACCCAACGTAGACATCCAAACAATTCTCCTTCTTCCTCATCCAATCTCACATATTCCAATAGTTCACATGCCACACGCGAGCTCCCCACATTTTACTTACATGGCTACTAGCGCACCTGTAACTACACATATGACAAAATACCTCTATCTTTTATGCTTTGACAGACATCCATTCCCTGTTCTAGAGCTCACATTTGGCATATGATGGGAGTGCGTAAACAAATGTAAACTGATCAGATTAAAGACATGTTTGTTGCATCGGTGAAATAGTGTGACTGTTATGAGAGGAAACTCATGGCTTCTACATGCTGTCATGTCCTTTCCTGGATGCAACTATCCAAAGATTGCTAAATTTACAAAGTTAACATGGGTTTTAACGTGGTTTATGATTCTAGAAATAATTAAAGTGTTTGAATTATTATGAAAAGGAAATGACAGGTTTGGACGTCGTAAAGAGTGGCCATACCCTTTCCTACCTCCTTCCACACGCCAGCCTCCACTCCTACCACCACCAACTCCAGAACTTCTCCCTTCACTTCACACAGACCACAGTCAAAACCTCACCAACCGCATTCATTTCTCCCCCTTTTTTAATTTATAATTCAATTGTATTTTAATATTATTTATAGTGGCACTACACAACTCTTAAAGGTGAACTCCAAGGTTAGTTAACGATCTTCGCCACTCAACACGTGTGTCAATCCAAGAGGGTTTTACACTATGTTTAATGTTGGTTTCTTAAGGAGTGATACCTTAAGAGAACACATTCTCCTTACTACACACACGATTACCAATCCTCAGTGAAAACCATGTACTCAAGATAAAGTTTGACCATGTCATTCCTAACCATCAAGGTCACGATGATGTCACTAAGCATACAAGCTATGATGATAAAATCAAACTTGGGGTCTTATTTACTTAAGCTAGAAGGTTCCATCGAGTGTAAATATTTAAGTTCATTCTAAGGTATCAGTTTTCTATGCTAAAAATAATAACACATGAATGGTAGTTATGCACAAATTTTATACTAGGGTTGATTGTTGTGGTTATATTTCTATATTACATTTTCAAGGTAAGGAACACAACACAACAATTATTTACTCATCAATTTCACACTAGAATTACACTATCAGATACTAAATTCAATTTCATTTAACATATATATTCAACCCCATTTTTTTACCATGTGTAAATTTGAATCAAAATGACAGCTATGATTGAATGCACATTTCCCAAAACACCCTTAAAACTAGCATCTCATACATATTACCAAATTTCAATAATAAGTCTTTCAATACATTACAAAAAGTTGGTTCAGCCTCTAAAATTACATTGTTTCAAATAACATGCAAAAATGATATTTTTAGTGACACTTCACCTCCTCCAAGTCTCGATACCTGCAACCACCACATGGCCACCAAAATGATGGCATGGAATCCACCTAAATCTAACATAATTAACGTTATTGGTTTTCCATTTACATTGTAATAATAATACACACGCAACAAGAGAGGGTTATGGCATATATTCATTTCATTTCTTAAGTAAGGGAGGAGAGAGAAAGAGATAGGGAAGAGAGAGAAACATTATATTCCCAAAAGTAAAATTTACACAACAAGCCACAAGATAGTGTTTCATACAGTTATTTACAAGTTCCAATAAGTTTCCACGATGGTTTTCTAACTTGATTGGGGTCCTACAACTTCTTTTTTACATTTTCCTTCTAGTTGCAAAAACTCCCAATTTAGGCTCGGAGGCTAAAGAACCACGTTAAAAATATGCCTTCTATTGGGTGATGAAAAATGGGTAAATTCCTATGTGTCCTCCTATATAAAATGAATTCACAGGAGCTGACGGAATTCGAAACTGGTGAAATATTTTCAATTGGCGACTAGATTTCCGGGGCCATTGGTCAAAATTGGCCTAGTTGCAAACACAACCAAATTTAGCTCAAGAGCTAAGAAACCACGTCCAAAAAATGACTTCCCATAATGAACACTTAACGAAAAAATTACTACATGCTCACCTTTATATCGAGAATTCATCGAAGTCGACAGAACTGATAATTGGCAAATGGGTTATAAATGGCAACTAGTTTTCCAAAGCCACCGGTCATAATTGGTCTAATTTGACTTAGTCAACAATGACCAAAGGCCTAAAAAACCCCCTTGTCAAGCTAGCTAGGAATGTGTTTTCCCCCAAACTGAAGGTTCCAGTCAATTGTCTAGTAAAAGTACTAGAGGTTTGTGAAGGCAGACAAGCATTTCGTTTCTTAGGGTCCAAACGACGAGCTGATACGAAACCCAAATTTTCAATTTTAGCAGATTCCTAAAAGTGCAAAATGAGGTAATCGGGCTCCTAGAAGGGCGACGAAGAGAGCACCAACAATTTTTTGGGGTCGATCTAAGGTTTAATGCCACTCCCCACATAACAAGAAATAAAGAGGAAACTTCACTTCTCTTTTCCAGGGTCTAGAAGGTCTTTTGTAAGTCATTGAATATTGCATTTTTTTTTACTTTGCAAGGTAGACAAAAATGGTTATTTTATTGACGATTCATCTAACACTCACCAACACCAATGAACAGGAGAACCTAATTTTGGTACCCTAGACAAAAACGTATAAGGTTGTGGTAGCAACACAGATGATGGTCAAATTACAAGTCACTAATGTAAATCATAAGGAGGAGTTTTATTGTTTTGTGCTAATACCCTGATTATAATATCTAATTGTATCGTATCTAATGGTTTAATCATTTTATTTGATTGCAAATGGATAACCAAATTATATTAAAATTATAAAATATTAAGGTATGGGAGACCATGCCTAGAAAATATTTATGTCTACAGTGTATAGGGTTCTCCAATCGGGTTCACCCACATTCCATAATGCTCCAACTGTCTTTTAGCATTCCGTGAGGCTACATTTTATGGGGCATTTGGACAAACAAAACATGAGCTTTTCCTCTAGCTTCCACATTTACATACATATTTATCACAACACTTCTCACTACAATATTCGACAATATTTGCCGCCATCCCTGATTCTAGTTTTTTTTTTACATTTTCACAGCTTCGTCGAAGGCCATTCATCCAATCACAAACAAAATAACCCCCACAACCTTTATAAGATTTAATGCTATGTTTGTGATAAATTTTAGAGTCTCTTCACATAGTTGGGTGGCTGAATCCATTTCAGAAGATCCATTAAAGAAAATCCAACAACTATGGCATTAA
Source organism: Taxus chinensis (assembly GCA_019776745.2). Taxonomy (NCBI): domain Eukaryota; kingdom Viridiplantae; phylum Streptophyta; class Pinopsida; order Cupressales; family Taxaceae; genus Taxus; species Taxus chinensis. Next base: position 348,104,447 of record CM034151.1, read on the forward strand.
ATGAAACTCCTTTCTGCAACAGTGGCACTCCATGGTGCATTTTCCTAGAAAACAAGCAAACATTTTGAGCATACCCAATAGTGATTGTAAACCATATTGGCTCCTCTGTTAGGTGCATAGTACAATAGCATGTGAGAGTCAAAAGTGGTCAATTTTTTTTTTTAATATTCAATGAGCCCATTATAAGAATATCCTGCTTTGAACTCCCATTAATAGCGGCTAAGAAAGGAAAACATGGGGGTTCATGCAGAGGGAGAGTGAAAGAGACAAATATTACAGAGACATAATTGGGATAGCAGGAAATGTGCTTTTAATGTCTTAATCTGTACAAAAAATACTCGAAATAAAACATAAAGAGTAGGAAAATGAGTTGCAGAGGTTACATTTGTACAAGGCACGGGTATTTAGATGCAGAAAAAGGTTAAATCAATACAATTAGGCATTGGACCCAAATGCGGTGCTCCTAATCCTCAATCATTTCTTCTTATTTTGCATATAAAAAACAAACCAACGACATCCATTTTTTTAAAACCTCTCAATCCATTTGAACCGAATTTAGATAAAAAAATATATTCATCTCAATTGCTTTACAAATAGAAAATGAGGAGTTACTAGATTTGCATATGTATCCTGCGTGTGGGGCTGGTATAACCAACAATGGATTGATTTTCGGATGGCTATTTGTGAGAGCTTCGTTTAGCAGTCCCCCACACCGTTTTACATTAGCTACAACTAAGCAATTACTGCTAAAATTTACAACGTTACCTTGGGTTTCACGTAATGGATCTCAAATAAAGCGGTTGAATTATTATGCAAGGAAAATGATAGGTTTGAACACATTTTCAGACACCCATACCCTGGTCAAATCATGTCACATGCCATGCCCGCCCTTACTGCACTTAAAAACATCTCTGCCACTCTCACCCATTGACTGTGAAAATTTATTTGTTATAATTATTGTGTGTGTGTGTATTTTATGTTCTTTCATTTTATATTTTAAATTTAATTATTATCATTATTAAATCCCGTCAAAAGGGAATGTGGCACTACAGAAGGGCTCCGCACATGAGCAATATGGAGAGTGAGGGCGAAGTCCAATTTAGCGACAGCAGCGGGCTATTTCTCTGAGTCTACACGCATTCAATTTGAAAGAATCAACGTTTGGTTTATAATTTTGATGTTGGCATATGGAGAACACAATGTATTGATAAGCTCATGCTACATGACATATGCTAATACTCTAATTTAATTTAAAATTTTAAAATTGTGTTAAAAATAATGTCAGAAATAGTATCTAACGTAAACCCTCAAAATCACCCTCAATAATTAAGAAATATACTTGGTGACTAAGATTTATAACATTCCTTTGAGATTTAATTCAATAAACTCATGAATGCTCTTTTTCCCAACGTGCCATCCTCATTTTAGAAGTCATTCTCTTGAGAAATCCCAACCCCGCTCTCATCATCATTAGCTCTTAAATATTTAATGTAGCATCTTTCTGTGATCCCACACCCCTATATTTCTAAATCGAGGCAAAAGATATGGAGAGCAACCCTCCATTAGGACTTGAACTTGATTTGCCCAGGTTTCTACTTACTAATTTATCATTGCTATTTCTGCATGTGTATAATTTTGTTTTAGAAAACTCAAATAATTTAATCCCATGATTATCCGAGTTTATGCATATGCGACAAATGCGAAAATATAAAATAATTGTCTATTAGGAAAATGAGAGTTTCTTGTTTGGGACCTCGTAACACGTCAGATGCCCTCTCCACTCTTTTTACTTTACCATGTAGCCGACGTTAATTAATTTTACCGCACAACGACGAAGGTTAAAGTGCGCGATTTTACGGCGGTGAAAACCTCAGCTACAAAAAAAGGTTAAAATATATATGTCCGTTTCATATTTCTTTTGACCGTTGGTGCTCCGGTTAGGGTTTTGACGCTAAGGAGATTCGATGCCTTTATAAATAGAGGAGAGGTCACTTTGGATGATGGTTATTTGTGTATGGACAAGGAACGGACTTGATAGGTTTTTGTTTCTCTCCTGGGGTTTGAATTTAGCTTCCAGGTTTCGACCATGGCTGGCGCAGAAACGCTGGATGACTTCAGGACAAACAATGGTGAACTCTTACACGTCGGTAGGCTGAAATTAAAACAGTAGATTGATAATGCCTTGTGTTTTAAGCGTTGAATTCGGTAGATCTTCCAGAACTTGTTTGCGTTTTGGGTTTTAAGGGCCTTTCTTTTTGTGCAGGGATGTTTGTCTCTCTGTTCCCTGCAGATCCCAGTGCCGAGCTTTACGTTGCAAGGATAGATAAGATGTACAGGGACGCGGAAGGAAAAAATTTGATTCAGATCCGGTGGTAAGAATATTCTGCTTTCTTCATTCTAATGATGTTTGGTTTGAAACCCCAAGACAATATTTGATCGTTTTCGCCTTTCTATGTTTTCTTGCAGGTATTATAGGCCGAAAGACCTCCAGCATGAACCGCCTTCTAAAGCTTTAAAGAACGCGTTTAGATTGTAATCCTTTCGCTGCAATTAGTTTTGAGTTTTTAAGCTGCCAAGATTTTTCCTTAGGGTTTTCATTTTGCTGTACGAGATAAACGACTTCAGGTTTGCGATGAGTTTCTTTCTTCTTTTCAATGTCCACTCCACGAAAAGAAAGTTCATTAATTCCCAGAAATCTACAAATAATAAAGTAATTACCTCTTTGCCCCTCATTCAGCTTTAAATACTCAGGTTTAACGAAGACCTTGATATTTACAACGAATTCACAAGCGGCAATCAAAATAGCTCGTATCTTTAGTCGAGTGAAGAAGAAACCTCATTCGGGCAAAAACCTTGAATCGTTTTATGCACTCTCGTACAAGCAAATGAAACCCTAATGAAAACTCTTTGCATCTTAAAAACTCAACCTATGCAGCCGATAAAGGATACATAAACTTCGTTCGTTAAAGCTTTAGAAGGCGGTTCATGCTGGAGGTCTTTCGGCCTATATACCTGCAAGAAAACATTAAAGGCGAAAACGATCAAATATTTGGCTTGGGGTTTCAAACCAAACATCATTATAATGAAGAAAGCAGAATCTTCTTACCACCGGGATCTGAATCAATTTTTTCCTTCCGCGTCCCTGTAGTCTTATCTACCTTGCAACGTAAAGCTCGGCACTGGGATCTTCAGGACCGATGAGACAAACATCCTGCACAAAAGAAGGCCCTTAAAACCCAAACTCAAACAAGTTCTGGAAGATCTACTACGAATTCAAACGCTAAAACACAAGCATTATCAATCTACTGTTTTTAATTGCATCCATGGAACCGGAGGACTGTAAGGGAGTTCACCGTGTTTGGGGGTGTCCTGGAATCAATCCACGGTTTTTCATTCAAAAATCTAAATACCTTCTTCTCTGCGCCAGCCATGGTCGAAACCTGGAAGCTAATTCAAACCCCAGAGAGAACAAAAACCTAAGGTCGAGAGTCCGTTCTTGTCCATACCAAAAACCATCATCAATGACCCTCTCTATTTATAAAGGCAGCGAATCTCCTTAGCGCCAAAACTCCTACCGAGCCCCACGTCAAAGAAATATGAAACGCCAATATTATTTTAAAAACCTTGTTTTGTAGCTGAGGTTTGCATTTCACCCCGTAAAACGCGCACTTTTAAAACCCTTCGTCGTTTGCGGTAAAATTAATTAACGTCGGCTACAATGGTAAAGTAAAAAGCGTGGGAGAGGGCAATCTGACGTGTTACGAGGTTCCGCAAAACAGAAACTCTCATTTTCCTAATAGACAATTATTTTATATTTTCGCATTTGTCGCAATATGCATAAACTCGGAATAATCAGGGATTAATTATTTGAGTTTTCTTTCAAAACAAAATTATACCTGCAGAAAAGCAATGATCACTTGGTAAGTAGAAACCTGGGAAATCAAGGTTCAAGTCCTATGGAGGGTTGCCTCTCCATATCCTTTTGCCTCGATTTAGAATATAGGTGTGTGGGCATCCACAAAAGATGCTGACAGAAATTATTTAAGGAGCTACTATTATTGAGAGCGGTGTTGGGATTCTCAAGAGAATGACTCTAAAATGAGGATTGGCACGTTGGGAAAAAGACATCATGAGTTTATTGCATTAAATCTCAAAGGAATGTTTTATAAATCTTAGTCACCAAGTATATTTCTTATTATTGAGGGTGATTTTTTGTAGGTTTAACGTTAGTACTATTGCCCGACATTATTTTTAACACAATTAAAAATTTTAAATTAATTAGCGTATTTAGCAATATGTCATGTAGCAGGAGCTTATCAATACATTGTGTTTCTCATATGCAACATCAAAATTAAAACCAACGTTAGAGTTTTCAAATGAATGCGTGTCAGACTCACAGAGAAATAGCCCTGCTGTCGCTAAATTGGACTTCGCCCTCACTCTCCCATATTGCTCATTGTGCGGAGTCCCTTCTGTATTGCCCACATTCCCCCTTTGAACGATTTAATAATGATAATATTAAAAAAATTTTTGTTTTTTTAAAATATAAAATGAAAGAACATAAAATACACCCGACCACACAATAATTATCACAAATAAATTTTCACTGTCATGGGTGAGAGTGGGCAGCGAATTTTTTAAAAGTGGCAGTAAGGGGCGGGCATGGCATGTGACATGATTTGACCCGGGTATGGGTGTCCTGAAAATGGGTTCAAAACCCTACATTGTCCGGGGCATAATAATTCAAATAATTCACAAATAACAACCACGCTTTATTTGAGATCATTACGTGAAACGCCAAGGTAACGTGTAAATTTTTAGCAGTAATTGCTTAGTTGTACTAATGTAAACGGTGTGGGGGACTGCTAAACGAAGCTCTCACCATACCATCCGAAAAATCAATCCCTTGTTTGGTTATACCAGCCCCACACGTCAGGATACATCTGCAAATTCTAGTAACTCCTCATTTTCTATTTGTACAATTGAGATGAATAGATTTGTTTATCTAATTCGTTTCAAATGGATTAGAGGTTTTTAAAAAAAAGATGTCGTAAGAAAAAACATGGTTTGTTTTTTATATGCAAAATAAGAAGAAAATGATTGAGGATTGAGCACCGTCATTTGGTCCAATGCTAATTGTAGTGATTTAACCTTTTTCTGCGATCTAAATACCCGTGCCCTTGTACAAATGTAACCTCTGCAAACGTCAATTTTCACTACTCTTTATGTTTTATTTAATTTCGAGTATTTTTTATGTACAGCTTAAGACATTAAAAGCACATTTCCTACTATCGCCAATTATGTCTCGGTACTATTTGTCTCTTTCAACTCTCCCTCTGCAGAAACCCCCTGTTGTTCCTTTCTTAGCCCTATTAATTGGAGTTCAAGCAGATCTTCTTTATAAATGGGGCTCATTTATATTAACAAACAAAATATGCACCACGTTATGACTCTCACATGCTATTGTACGATGACGAACAGAGAGCCAAGATGTTTACAAATCACTATTGGGTATGCTACAATGTTTGCTTGTTTTCTCGAACAATCACCATGGAGTCCACCTGTTGGCAGAAAGGAGTTTCATTTAATGCCATAGTTGTTGGATTTTCTTTAATATGGATCTTCTGAATTATCAGCCAGCCCCACTATTTGAAGAGACTCTAAAAATTTTATCACAACATTCATTAAATTCTTATAAGGTTGTGGGGGTTATGTTGTTTGTGATTGGATGAATGGCCTTCGCCGAAGCTGTGAAAATGTAAAAAAAAACTTAGAATCAGGGATTGCGCAAATATTGTCGAATATTGTCAGTGAGAATTGTTGTGATAAAGAATGTATGTAATGTGGAAGCTAGAGGAAAACTTCATGTTTGTTTGTCCAATGCCATACCATGTACCCTCACCCCGGGAATGCAAAAGAAATTTGGAGCATTATGGAATGTGGGTGAACCCGAATTGGAGAACCCTATACACTGTAGACATAAATATTTCTAGGCATGGTCTCCCCATCCCTTATATTTTATATTTTAATATAATTTGTTATCCATTTTGCATCAATAAAATGATTAAACCATTAGATACGATACAATTAGATATTATAATCAGGTATTAGCACAAAACAATTAAACTCCTCCTTCATGATTTACATTAGTGACTTGTAATTTTTGGACCATCATCTGTTTGCTACCGAACACCTTATCCTTTTTGTCTGGGTACCAAAATTAAGGTTCTCCTGTTCATTGGTGTTGGTGAAGTGTTAGATTGAATCGTCAAGAAAATAACCATTTTTGTCACCTTCGCAAGTAACAAAATGCAATATTCATGACTTACAAAAGACCTTCTAGAAGCCTGGAAAGAGCAGTAAAGTTTTCCTCTTTTTCTTGTTATGTGGGAGTTGGTCATAAACCTCAGATCGACCCCAAAAAATTGTTGGTGCTCCTCTCGCCCTTCTAGGAGCCCTAGAGCCCGTTATACCTCATTTTGCACTTTTAAGGAATCTGCTAAATTGAAATTTGGGTTTCGATCATCTCGTTCGTTTGGACCCTAAGAAACGAAATGCCTTGTCTGGTCCTTCCAAACCTCTTTCTTTTACTATACAATTGACTGGACCCTTCAGTTTGGGGGAAAACACATTCCTGCTAGCTTACAAGGGGTTTTTAGGCCTTTGGTCAGTGTTGACTAAGTCAAATTAGACCACTTATGACCGGTGCTTTGGAACACCTAGTTTTGCCATTTATAACCATTTGCCAATATCAGTTCTGTCGATCGACCTTCGATGAATTCTCATATCAAGGTGAGCATGTAGTAATTTTTTTTTTCGTTAAGGTTCATAATATGAAGTCATTTTTTGGACCGGGGTTTCTTAGCTCTTGAGCTAAATTTGGTTGTGTTTGCAACCTAGGCCAATTTGACCAATGGCCCCGGAAATCTAGTCGCCAATTGAAAATAATTTCACCATTTTCAATTCCCGTCAGCTCCTGTGCATTCATTTTATATAGGCGGACACTAGGAATTCCCCATTTTTTCATACCCAATAGAAGGGCATATTTTTTAACGTGGTTCTTTTAGCCTCCGAGCCTAATTGGGAGTTTTTGCAACTAAAGGAAAATGTAAAAAAGATTGTAGACCCCAATCAAGTTAGAAACCATCGTGGAAACTTATTGGAACTTGTAAATACCTAGGTATGAAACACTATCTTGTGGCTTTGTGTGTAAATTTTTTACTTTTTGAATATAATGTTCTCTCTCTCCCTTCTCTTCTCCCTCCTCCCTTACTTAAGAAATGAAATTCATATTGCCTAAAACCTCATCTGTTGCGTGTGTATTATTATCAATTTTCAATGGAAAAACCAATAAACGGTTAATTATGGTTAGATGTAGGTGGATTCCATTCATCATTTAGGTGGCCATGGGTGGTTGCAGGTAATCGGACTTTGGAGGAGGTGAAGTGTCACTTAAAATATCATTTTGCATGTTATTTGAAACAATTAATTTAAGGCTGAACCACTTTTGTTGATGTAAAGTGAAAGAACTTATTATGAAATTTTGGTGAATATGTATGAGATGCTAGTTATTAAGGGTGTTTTTGGGAATGTTCATTCAATCATAGCTGTCATTTTGATTCAAATTACCACATGGAACAAAATGGTTGAATATATATGTTAAATGAAATTGAATTATTATCTGCTAGTGTAATTCTAGTGTGAAATTGATGAGTACATACTTGTTTGTGTGTGTTCCGCTGACCTTAAAAATGTAATATAGCAATTAGACCCACAACAATCAACCCTAGGATAAAATTTTGCCTACTACCATTCATGTGTTAGTATTTTTTAGTGCATATAAAACTGTAACCTTAGAATGAACTTAATTTTACACTCTATTGGAACCTTCTAGCTTAAGTAAATAAACCCCAAGTTTGATTTATCATCATAAGCGTTATGCTTAGTGACATCATCGTGACCTTGATGGTTAGGAATGAATGGTCAAACTTTATCTTGATACACCTGGGTTTTCACTGAGGCTGGTAATCGTGTGTGTAGTAAGGATAATGTGTCGCATAAGGTATCACTCCTAAGAAACCAACATTAACATAGTGGTAAAACCCTGCGTGGATGACACACTGTTGAGTTGGCGAAGATCGTTAACCTAACCTTGGAGTTCACCTTTAAGAGTTGTGTATGCCACTATAAATAACTATTAAAATACAATTGAATTATAAATTAAAAATGGGATAAATAAATTCGGTTGGTGAGGTTTTGACTGTGGTCTGTTGTGAAGTGAGGGAGAAGTTCCTGGGAGGTGGTGGTGGGTAGGATGAGGCTGGCGTGTGGAAGAGGCTGTAGGAAAAGGGATGGCCACTCTTTACGACGTCAAACTGTCATTTCTCATAATAATTCAAAGCACTTAATTAGTTCTAGAATCAATAAACCACTTTAAAAACCCTGTTAACTTTGTAATTTTAGCAATCTTTGGATATCAGCATCCATGAAAGGACATGACAGCCGGTAGACGCATGAGTTTCCTCTCAGAACAGTCACATCTCTTTCACCGATGTCAACAACATGTCTTTAATTTAATCTGATCAGGTTTACATGTTGACCGCACATCCCATCATACGGCCAAATGTGAGCTCTAGAACAGGGAATAGATGTCTTGTCAGACAGCATCCATTCCCTGTTCTGAGAGCTCACATTGGCATATGATGGAGTGCGTAAACAAATGTAAACGCAGATTAAAGACATGTTTGTTGCATCGGTGAAATAGTGTGACTGTTATGAGAGGAAACTCATGCTTTCTACATGCTGTCATGTCTTTCCTGATGCCAACTATCCAACGATGCTAAATTTACAAAGTTAACATGGTTTTTTAACGTGGTTATGATTCTAGAGAAAGAATTACAGTGTGTGAATTATTATGAAAAGGAAATGACAGTTTGGACGTCGTAAAGAGTGCCATCCTTCCTCCTCCTTCCACACGCCAGCCTCCACTCCTCACCACCAACTCCAGAACTTCTCCCTTCACTTCAACAGACCACATCAAACCCTCACCACCGCATTCATTTCTCCCCTTGTTTAATTTATAATTCAATTGTATTTAATATTATTATAGATGGCGACCAACCTTTAAAGGTGAACTCCAAGGTTAGTTAACGATCTTCGCCATCACAACGGTGTCCAATCCAGAGGGTTTTACACTATGTTTATGTTTGGTTTCTTAAGGAAGTGATACCTTAAGAGAACACATTCTCCTTACTACACACACGATTACCAATCCTCAGTGAAAACCATGGTACTCAAGATAAAGTTTGACCATGTCATTCCTAACCATCAAGGTCACGATGATGTCACTAAGCATACAAGCTATGATGATAAAATCAAACTTGGGGTCTTATTTACTTAAGCTAGAAGGTTCCATCGAGTGTAAATATTTAAGTTCATTCTAAGGTATCAGTTTTCTATGCTAAAAATAATAACCATGAATGGTAGTTATGCACAAATTTTATACTAGGGGTTGATTGTTGTGGTTATATTTCTATATTACATTTTCAAGGTAAGGAACACACACAACAATTATTTTACTCATCAATTTCATCACCTAGAATGACACTATCAGATACTAAATTCAATTTCATTTACATATATATTCAACCCCATTTTTTACCATGTGGTAAATTTGAATCAAAATGACAGCTATGATTGAATGCACATTTCCCAAACACCCTTTAAAACTAGCATCTCATACATATACCAAATTTCAATAATAAGTCTTTCAATACATTACAAAAAGTTGGTTCAGCCTCTAAAATTACATTTTTCAAATAACATGCAAAAATGATATTTTTAGTGAGCACTTCACTCCTCCAAGTCTCGATACCTGCACCACCACAATGGCCACCAAAATGATGGCATGGAATCCACCTAAAACTAGCATAATTAACGTTATTGGTTTTCCATTTACATTGTAGTAATAATACACACGCAACAAGAGAGGGTTAGGGCATATATTCATTTCATTCCTTAAGGGAGGAGAGAGAAAGAGAAAAGGAAGAGAGAGAAACATTATTTTCCCAAAAGTCAAATTTACACAACAAGCCACAAGATAGTGTTTCATACAGTTATTTACAAGTTCCAATAAGTTTCCACGATGGTTTCTAACTTGATTGGGGTCCTACAACTTCTTTTTTACATTTTCCTTCTAGTTGCAAAAAACTCCCAATTTAGGCTCGGAGGCTAAAGAACCACCGTTAAAAAATATGCCTTCTATTGGGCAATGCACAATGGGTAAATTCCTATGTGTCCTCCTATATAAAAATAATTGACAGGAACTGACGAAATTATGAACTGGTGAAAGATTTTCAAGCGGTGGCTAGATTTATGGGGCCACTGGTCGAAATTGGCCTAGTTGCAAACACAACCAAATTTAGCTCGAAAGCTAAGAAACCACGGCTAAAAAAATGAATTCCCATAAATGAATGCTTAATGAAAAACTTCCTACATGCTCACCTATATATCGAGAATTCACCGGAGTCAACGGAACTGAGAATTGGCAAACGGGTTATAAACGGCGACTAGTTTTCCGAAGCCACAGGCCATAATCGGTCCTAATTTGACTTAGTCGACAATGACCAGAGGCCTACAAAAACCTCCTTGTCTAAACTAGCTAGGAATGTTTTTTTCCCCAAATTGAAGGTTCCAATCAATTTTCTAGTAAAAATACTAGAGGTTTGCGAAGGTGGGACAAACATTTCGTTGCTTAGGGTCCAAACGACAGAGTCTGATACGAAACCCAACTTTTTAATTTTAACAGATTCCTAAAAGTATAAAATGAGGTAACCGAGCTCCTAGAAGGGCAGACAAAGAGAGCACCAACAGTCAGTCGGGGTCGATCTAAGGTTTAATGTCACTCCCCACATAACAAGGAACAAAGATGAAACTTCACTTCTCTTTTCCGAGGTCTAGAAGGTCATTTTGCAAGTCATTGAATGTTGCGTTATTTTTTTTTACTTTGCAAGGTAGACAAAAATGGTTATTTTATTGAAGACTCATATAACACTCGCCAACACCAACGGACACGAAAACCTAATTTTGGTACCCTAGATAACAAACGTTTAAGGTTGTGGTAGCAACATAAATGATGGATCAAATTGCAAGTCGGTAATATAAATCATAAGGAGGAGTTTTATTGTTTCATGCTAATACCCTAATTATAATATCTAATTATATCATATCTAATGGTTTAATTTTTTTATTTTATTGCAAATGAATAACCAAATTATATGAAAATTATAAAAGATTAAGGTAAGGGAGACCATGCCTGGAAAATATTTACATCTGCAGTGTACAGGGTTCTCTAGGCGGGTTCACCCACATTCCACAATGCTCCAACACTCTTTTAGCATTTTGTGAGGATACATTGTTTGGGAAATTTTGACAAACAAAACACGAGACTTTCCTCCACCTTCCACATTTGCATACATATCTGTCACAACACATCTAACTACAACATTCAATAACCAACATTTTCCCCCATCCCTGATTCCAATTTTTTTTACGTTTTCACAGCTTGGCCGAAGGCCATTCATCCAATCACAAATAAAATAATCCCCATAACCTTTATAATCTTTAATGACATGTTTTTGATAAAGTTTAGAGTCTCTTCACGTAGCTGGGTAGCCAAATCGATTTCAGAAGATCCATTAAAAAAAATCCAACAACTATGGCATTCAATGAAACTTGTTTCTGCAACAGTGGCATTCTATGGCACATTTTTCTTAGATAGCAAGAAAACATTTTGAACATACCCAACAGTGATTGTTAAACCATATTGGCTCCTCTGCTAGGTGCACATAGTACAGTAGAATGTGAGAGTCAAAAGTGGTCAATTTGTTTTTATTAATATTCAACAATCCCATTATAAGAATATCCTGCTTTGAACTCCCATTGAATAATGGCTAAGAAAGGAGAACAGGGGGGGTTCACGTAAAGGGAGAGTGAAAGAGACAAATATGACAAGAGACATAAGTGGGATAGAAGGAAATGACACTTTTAATGTCTTAATCTATACAAAAAATACTAAAAATAAAAGATTAAGATTAGGAAAATGAGTTGTAGAGGTTACATTTGCACAAGGCACGGGTATTTAGATGTAGAAAAAGGTTAAATCAATACAGCTAGGTGTTGGACCCAAATGCCGGTGCTTCTAATCCTCAATCATTTCTTCTTCTTTTGCATATAACAAACACAACCAATGACGTCCCATTTTTTTTAAAACCTCTCAATACATTTGAACCGAATTTAGATACAAAAACCGATTCATCTCAATTACTTTACAAATAGAAAATGTGGAGATACTAGATTTGCATATTTATCCCTGCGTATGGGGCTGGTCTAACCGAACAATGGATTGATTTTAGGATGGATATTTGTGAGATCTTTGTTTAGTAGTCCCTCCGCACCATTTTACATTAGCTACAACTAAGCAATTACTACTAAAATTTGCAACGTTACCTTGGGTTTCATGTAATGGATCCCAAATAAAGTGGTTGAATTATTATGCAAGGAAAATAACAAGTTTGAACACATTTTTGGACGCCCATACCCTGGTCAAATCCTGTCACAACCGCCATGCCTGCCCTTACTACACTTAAAAAACATCTCTGCCACTCTCACCCACTAACCGTGAAAATTTAATTGTTATAATTATTGTGTTGTGTGTTTATTTTGTGTTCTTTCATTTTATATTTTAAATTTAATTATTATCATTATTAAATCCCATCAAAAGGGAATGTGGCACTACAGAAGGGCTACGCACATGAGCAATATGGAAAGTGAGGACGAAGTCCAATTCGAGCGACAGTAGCGGGCTATTTCCTCCGAGTCGACGCACATTAAATTTGAAAGAATCAAGGTTTGGTTTATAATTTTGATGTTGGCATATGGAGAACACGATGTATAGACAAGCTCATACTATATGACATATGCTAATACTCTAATTTGATTTAAAATTTTAAAATTGTGTTAAAAATAGTGTCAAAAATAGTATCTAACGTAAACCCTCAAGATCACCCTCAATAATTAAGAAATTTACTTAGTGACTAAGATTTATACCGTTCGTTTGAGATTTAATTCAATAAACTCATGAAAGTTCTTTTTCCCAACGTGCGACCCTTATTTTAGAAGTCATTCTCTTGAGAAATTCCAACCCCACTCTTATAATCATTGGCTCTTAAATATTTAATATATTTAATATAGCATCTTTCCGTGATCCCACACCCCTATATTTTTTAATCGACTTAAAAGATATGGAGAGCGACCCTCCATTAGGACTTGAACTTGATTTGCCCAGGTCTTGTACCTACTAATTTATCATTGCTATTTCCTCGTGTGTATAATTTTGTTTTAGAAAACCCAAATAACTTAACCCCGTGATTATCCGAGTTTATGCATATGCGACAAATGCGAAAATATAAAATAATTGTGTAAGAAAATGAGAGTTTATTGTTTGGGACCACGTTACACGTCAGATGCGAGGATATTCTCCGATAGCGACGTGAGGCAGTCTCCACTTTTTTCCTTTACCATGTACCTAGCCAACGTTAACGCGATTTCTACGCGGTGAAAACCTCAGCTGCAAAAAAAGGTTAAGATATATACGTCCGTTTTCATATTTCTTTTGTCCGTTGGTGCTCCGGTTAGGGTTTTGAAGCCTAAGGAGATTCGATGCCTTCATAAATAGAGGAGAGGTCACTTTGGATGATGGTTATTTGTGTATGGACAAGGAATGGACTTGATAGGTTTTTTGTTTATCTAGCCTAAGTTCTCTTCTCCTGGCCTTTGTATTTAGCTTCCAGGTTTCGACCATGGCGGGCGCAGAAACGTTGGATGACTTCAGGACAAACAATGGTGAACTCTTACACGTCGGTAGGTTGAAATTAAAACAGTAGATTGTCATTGATAATGCCTTGTGTTTTAAGCGTTGAATTCGGTACATCTTCCAGAACTTGTTTGCATTTTGGGTTTTAAGGGCCTTTCTTCTTTGTGCAGGGATGTTTGTCTCTCTCTTTCCTGCAGATCCCACTGCCGAGCTATTACGTTGCAAGGATAGATAGGATGTACAGGGACGCGGAAGGAAAAAATATGATTCAGATCCGGTGGTAAGAATATTCTGCTTTCTTCTTTCTAATGATGTTCGGTTTGAAACCCCAAGACAAGATTTGATCATTTTGCGCCTTTCTATGTTTTCTTGTAGGTATTATAGGCCGAAAAACCTCCAGCATGAACCGCCTTCTAAAGCTTTAAAGAACGAAGTTTATTGTATCTTTTTCGGCTGCATTAGTTTTGAGTTTTAAGCTGCCCAAGATTTTTCATTAGGGTTTCATTTTGCTGTACGAGATAATGACTTCAAGGTTTGCCGATGAGTTTCTTCTTCACTCGCTCAAAGATACGAGCTATGTCGACTTGCCAGCTTGTTGAATCCGTTGTAAATATTTGCAAGGTCTTCGTTAAATCTGCGTATTTAAAGCTGAATAAGGGGCAGAGAAGATAATTACTTTATAGCAGCTGATTATTTGTAGATTTCTTGGATTAATGAACTTTCTCTTTTTTTTTCGCTGAGATTGACTTTGAAACGATGAAATTATGCCAGCTCTGTGTGTGAAGAGGATATATTTTTCTTTCAATATGCTTACTCGGCGGAGAATGGTTCATTTACGAAAATATGCGCATCAGGTATGTGATCAGTACATTTCTGTATCAAACAGTATTCGAAAATAATGCTTAGTCAAATTCTGTTAAAGTTAATGCTGCTTTACAGTGAAAAAAGCGTTTAAAGATGTTGAAATCACTCGGTTTACTAAACAATATTAGAGGGTATGATTTTGTTGCGAGCAATAATGTCATTCAATATACATGTTTACAGGAAATGCACACCTTCAACAATCTTTCCGGACGCAGAACTCTCCGGACAGGACAGAGGAAGTTTCGCTCAAGATTTTGATCGATGTACGTTGGAAAATTTCTGCTGATAAAAGGGTTATTATTATTCTAAATTTGGCTGTCAATCTAAGCTTAAGTTTTAAATGTTGTTTTAATCCAAAAAAAATTTCCGATCTTATGGCAGGCGTTGATTGACCTGGAAGAAACCCTTTCGAAGGAGGCAATACCCACGTCTTGGACGTATATACGTTCGGTAAGAATGAGGGCTTTCATTTCCGCGGAGGCATGTAAATGTTTTTTATGCTTTTAACGATTGACTGTATTTTGAGGCACCTGCTGTTTTAAGCTTCGCGTGGCTTGAAGCCCTTACTGTTTGCACTTTGTCAGTCCGCAATGAAAGAACTTTCAGATAGACAAGAACTTTTTGGCTCCATATTTAGAATGCAAATTCAGAAAAACGAAAAAAGAAGACATTATACCCATTCTCTCCATTTATTTCGATTTTTAATTGAAACAGGTTTAGGTTTACCACGGTAAATCGGATTTATTCTGTGTTTTGTATTTTTGTTCAAATTTAATATTAAAGACAGATGTGCAGATCGTTGTTTTCTGTGTTTAGATGTGCAGATCTTTTTTTCTCTGAATTTTGAACTTTTGGACGAAACTTTGAAGAAAACGTACTGTACCAGATTTCTTTTTTGATAAAGATTGGTTTAAATGTAAATTAACGGTTTCCGACTGAATGGATCTTAACAGACATGGATAGCGAACGTGAAACAATGCAAGACGGTACAAAGCATTAAAGAGGGACTGCTGCATTTAGTGGAATCTTTGCAGTTAATCAGGGAAAACGATGGCAAAAATAAATCTAATTATCTCACTGCTTGGAAAAAGGCAGTGCTGATGGATTCAAGTCCTGAGTCGGTTCGAATACTTATAGCCTTCCCTGATTCAGATTTGTTGTTTTATTCTTTTTGACACGCAGTGCAAATTACCTAGGTTTTCATTCACAATTGTTTGTTATTATGACAGCTTATTCAGAATTTAGAGCATCTCAAAATCTTTGTCCAGCACCGACGCGGAAGCACCGGAAAGAAAAGGAGACCGAGACGCTACTGGTCAGAGGATGCAAGCAATAAAGACAAGCTGCCTCTTCTCCAGGACGTTGTTTGTGAAGAAGTAGACGATTCTGGTCTGTATTCATAATGAAATATGCTAAATTTGTCTAGCAAGTATTGTGGAACTGTTGCATGCGTAATTTAAACGACTTATCGTGATGAATTTTTCAGAGAAAAATGGTGGAAGGATAAAGGAGGGAGGCATGTACGAGATGAACCACAAATTCTTGCCTTCAAAGACGCCCACTCATCTCAAGTCCATTCGCGCCGTGCTGGTAAGGAGTTTCAAACCCTAGATCTCCACAACATATGGCTTTCTTTTAGTCGGAAAGAAAAAGAAGTAATTTGCGTTGGTTTGGTGGCAGGTGACGGAGAAAACAAATGTTCATGTGTGTGTGAAATTTCCAAGCATTATGGCATTGAAAAAGTGTTTCGGTATGGATATTGAAGATTATGAATAAAAACAGCACTTACATTATACTGTGCAAATAAAATAAATAATACATCTGCTCACAAAGTGAGCGAACAACAAAGCTAAGAGAGAACAAAAAATATTTGTTTTATTCAAAACTATCTTCTTCTCCTTCTGCTGTATGTGTACTGCAAGAGAGAATGCATAGAATAAATAGAAAAAACAAACTAACTCCTACAGTTTATTAAGCAGTGAATGAAGCTGCAAACAAGAGAGAACTGAGACTTAATTGAAAGTGAACTAATCCTATGACTGAAGGAATTGCTCAGTCTACAATTTATTAACTGAAGTAAAAAACTAGTTAATGAGCTGGAGTTGTAGAAGATGAGCTACAGTGGTGGCAGTGGAACTGTAGATTTGAACATGCATCCTTCAATCTCCCCCTGCATGTGAAATGGGGATGAGTCCCAACTGATTCCTCAAAGCAACAAAATTGGATGTAGGTAGAGCTTTGGTAAAAATATCAGCAACTTGCTCCGTTGTAGGGCAAAATTGTAATTCCACTGTCCCATCTTGAACCAAGTCTCTGATGAAGTGATGTTGAATCTCAATGTACTTCGATCTAGCATGAAACATAGGATTCTTTGTCATTGCAATGGTACTACTGTTATCACAGTAAATAGTGGTTGGATGTTCCTGAACAAATTGCAAATCTTCCAACATCTGTCTAATCCATATGGCTTGACAACTAGCTGTTGCAGCTGCAATATACTCTGCTTCTGTGGAAGAGAGAGCAATGTTTGCCTGTTTTTTACTACTCCATGAGACAACTCTAGAACCAAGTGAGAAAATATAACCAGATATGGATTTTCTATCATCCACTGAACCAGCCCAATCAGAATCCGTGTAACCACATAGCTCAAACTTATGCGTGGGAGAATAATGAATGCCAAAATTGTGTGTACCACTCACATACCTTAAATTTCTTTTTGCAGCACGCCAATGAGACTCATGTGGATCCTACATGAACCGAGAGATGAGGCTCACAGCATATATAATATCAGGTCTTGTGGTAGTGAGGTACATAAGGCTCCCAACCAAACTTCTGTATAAAGTGGCATCTACTTTGGAACTTGCATCTTCCTTGGTTAATTTTTCACCAAGGGCAACAGGAGTGGCAACTGTAGTGCATGACATCATTCTAAACCGCTTCAATAGATTAGCCACATACTTGGTTTGAGAAATGGATATACCTTCAGATTGTTGTTGCACCTCCACTCCAAGAAGATAATGCATGAGTCCCAGATCTGACATCTCAAATTCTTGTTTCATATCTGCTTTAAATTTCTCCATGAGAGATGGGCTGTTACCTGTATAAATGAGATCATAAACATAAAGGCAAACAATTAGAATATCATTACCAAGATGTTAGATATAGAGGGTTGGCTCTGAGGGACTTCGAATGAATCCTTTCTTCAAGAAGTAACTGTCAATCCTTGCATACCAAGCACGATGTGCTTGCTTCAACCCATAAAGAGCCCTTTTTAGCTTGTAAACCAAATGTTCTTTTCCTAGAATTTCATAGCCAATAGGTTGTTCAACATAGACTTCCTCATCAATAAAACCATTTAGGAAGGCTGATTTTACATCCATATGATAGATTGGCCACTTGTGTTGTGCAAAAATAGCCAATATAATCTTGACTATATCAAATCTTGCAATTGGAGCGAAAGTCTCTAAATAATCTACTCCAAGCGTTTGTGTAAATCCCTTGGCAACTAATCTTGCCTTGTGTCTATTCATAGAACCATCAACATGATATTTCACCTTATAGATCCATTTGACACCAATCACTTGCTTATCTTTAGGAAGTTGCACTAATTCCCATGTATTGTTTTTATCAATTACATGCATCTCTTCATTCATAGCATTAATCCATACTCGTTCTTTCACGGCTTCTTCATACACTGAAGGTTCAACTTGAATGGTACTAAACAAGGCAAAATTGGCAACTGCATTCAAATTAGAACTCATTCGATAAATTTCATTTAAACTTCATACCTTTCGTGAATAACTTGGACTTGATTGTGGACTAGAACTATCACCTGAAGAGGAACTTGGTGAACTTAGTGAACTGGGGCTTGAACTTCCACTTGAGCTTGCGGGGAGAGGAGGAACTTGTTGAACATTTTCTATATCCGTGATGAGTGGTGTAGTTTGTTGAACTCCTTTTTGCCATTGCCATACTCCCCCTTCATCAAAAACCACATCTCGACTAATAATCCATTTCTTTGTGTCAGGATTATAGAACTTGTATCCTTTCGTGAAATCTAAATAGCCCACAAAGATACAAAGTTGGGATTTTGCATCCAACTTCTTTCGCTTCTTTTTTGGAACATGAACATATGCAGGGAAACCAAATACACGAAAGTGAGCTACTGAGGGCTTGTGTCCACTCCAGGATTCCTTGGGAGTGATATTCTGAATCAATTTTGTTGGGCTTCGATTCAAAATATAAGTTGTGGTTGCTATTGCAACTCCCCAATAGCAATTAGGAAGGTTTTTGAACTGCAACATACTTCAATATGCCATCTCCATAATGGTACGGTTCTTTCTTTCTGCAATGCCATTTTGTTGTGGGGTATAAGTTGTCGTAAGTTGTCTCTTAATTCCATGAATATTACAAAAATCAGCAAACTCATTGGAAGTGAATTCTCCCCCTCTATCTGTTCTAAGTATTTTGAGCAAATACCCGCTTTGATTTTCTGCCATAGCCTTAAAATGCTTGAAGCATTCAAATGCCTCAGATTTTTGTTTAAGAAAATAAACCCATGTGTGGCATGAGAAATCATCAATAAATGTTAGAAAGTAAATATTCTTACCCAAATATTGCTCTTGCATGTCACCACAAATGTCACTATGCACAAGCTCTAGAGGAGATTTTTCCCTCCATGATTTGTTCGCTGGAAAACTGTCTCGATGTTGTTTGCCAAGTGCACACCCTGAACAAACTTCTTCTTTTTCCTGAATTGCAGGAAGTCCTCTCACCATGCCTTTCTTATGAAGCAAACTTAATCCTTGAAAATGCAAATGAACATACCGTTGGTGCCATAACCATGAATCATCTGTGGTTGCCTTGAGGGCATGCATCTTACTGGACTCCAAAGTGAGAGGAAATAATCGATTCTCTGTCATACAAGCCTTTGCTACAAGATAATGATTAGCTGATTTATCAAATATTTTGCAGCAGTTATCTTCAAATGCAACCTTGTAATTTTTGCTACAAGCTGCCCAATACTTAAAAGATTATGTTGTAATTTGGGCACATGCAAAGTGTCATGAATAAATGTAGTTTCTCCTTTCTTAGTTTTCACTGCAAGGGTACCTTTTCCCATTACATCAACCTCTTTATCATCACCAAATTTTACTTGACTCCTTACAGATTCATCTAATTTAACAAAGAGATCAGATTTACCTGTCATATGATTTGAGCAATTGCTATCCAAGAACCAAACATCCTTTTGAGGTTCTTTTTCCAAATTGCAAGCGAAGAATGTAGAGTGGTTTGCTTCTTCAAAAGACTCTTCAGTATAGTTGGCTCTTGACTTATTTAAATCAGATTTTTTCTTTCTACATTCAGATTCATAGTGTCCATACCTTTCACAATACTGACACTGGATGCTTCTCCGATCCATTGAACTTCTTCCTCTACCTCTTTTTTTTCCTCTTCCTCTTCCTCTGCCACGTCCTCTAGATGTAGAAGATTCCCCTTCAGATTTGTTTGATTGAGAAGGGGTTGTATATTTTTCTTCAATTCTTACAGTAGACTGGAAGGCTTGAACGAGGTTCACTGTAGAACGTTGCATACACTCCTCATGAGTTTGCAAAGAACCTATCAACTCTGTAACTTTGAATGTGGCTAGATATTTACTTTCTTCAATGGCTATGACCACTGGATCAAACATTGGAGGAAGAGATCTCAAAATATTTTCTACAATTTTTTGCTCTATGACACTTTCCCCTTGAGTTTTAAGATGGTTCACAATACTTTGAGCCCTAGTAATTGATGGCGCTGCAAGCAATGTTTTATTGATTGCTATCTCAAAATAATACATAGAGCAAGCCTTTATATAGGCTGCGAGAGAGGGAGGACGGGAGAAACAGTTACATAACTGTTCATTAACAAATACTAACAATAATGTATTAATGCGCTAACATTCCCCCCTTAATACATTGCTCTTACAAATGTACCCCCTAAACAAATCAAACTTCACCTTGCCGAGAGGCTTGGTGAGAATATCTGCAACCTAAAAATTAGTAGGGCAGTACTGGAGCTGAATTTGGTGGTTTAAGACCTGTTCACGAATGTAGTGACATTCGACCTCAATATGCTTTGTTCATTCATGGAAAACATGATTCTTCACAAGCTTCAACACACCTTGATTGTCGCAGTGAATGATGGGAGGTTTCTCTTTAGGAATCCCTATATCTGCAAGAATGTGATGTAACCAAATTGCTTCGCACACAGCTCCTTGTGCAGCGTGGTATTCAGCCTCAGTGAATGAGAGAGCAACAACAGTTTGCTTCTTGCTAATCCATGAGATAGGACCAGATCTGAGATGAAAAACATATCCTGAAGTGGATTTCCTATCATCAACGGACCCTGCATAGTCCAATTCTGTATATCCCTGTAAGAAGAACTAAGTGTTCTTCTGATACTCCAGACCAAAGTCAACTGTACCTCGGACATATCTCAACACATGCTTTGCTGCTATCCAATGACATTTCTTCGGCTCTTGCATAAATCTGGCGAGATAGCTCGCTGCAAAGCAAAGATCTGGTCTGGTACAAGTCAAGTAAATGAGACTCCCCACAAGCTACCTGTAGTGAGTGCCATCTACCTATGGTGAATCCTGGAATCTAGATAATTGCAAACCTTTTTCCATAGGTGTGGACATTGGTTTACAATCTGAGATCCCATACTTTTCCAGGAGTGTCTTGGCATATTTCATCTGGGAGACAAAGATATGATTATTCTTTTGCCATATCTCTAAGCCAAGACAATAGTGAAGTAGCCCCAAATCAGTCCTGTTGAAGGATTTCTTCAGATCATTCTTTACATCATCTACAAGATTGTCAAAACTTCCTGTGATCACAAGATCATCTATGTACAAAACTAGAATGACAATCTCTGTTCCTACCTTCTTGATATACAAATTTGTATCTGAGGGGCTACGAGTGAATCCATGCTGCAATAGGTGATCATCAATTTTTATATACCATGCCCTAGGTGCTTGTTTGAGTCCATAAAGAGACTTTATCAAACGACATACCTTCTTTGGTTGATGCTCATCTACAAAACCTTCAGGTTGGGCCATGTACACTTCTTCTTGTAGATCATCGTTTAGAAAAGCACTCTTGACATCCATCTACTGAAGTTTCCATCCATTTTGTGCTACCAGTGCACAAACAACTCTGATGGTTTTGATCTTCGCAATGGGTGCAAAGGTCTCGTCATAGTCAATTCCTTCTTACTGAGCATAACCCTTTGCAACAATTCGTGCTTTGTGTTTGTCGATTGAACCATCTGCCTTATATTTTGTTTTGAAAATCCATTTGCAGCCACTAGATTTCTTACTTAGAGGTAGATCGACAAGTTCCCACGTCCGATTCTGAATCAGGGAATCATATTTAGCATCCATAGCCTGTTTCCACTGTGGTTGGTCTAATGCCTCAAGAACAGTGTCAGGTTCGGTGCTCTCAACAACTGAACTCATGAATGCAAAATTTACCTCATGTCTAGCTTGACTTCGTGTTCTAACTCCCGTAGAAGTACCAGGAAGTGAGTTCAGGTGAGCATCCCTGATAGTACTCTGGACCCATTTCAGACGTTGGTGTTGCTGATGTGAAGATGTGTTTTTCCAGTGTGCCAAGATCAACGAACAAGTCTCCACTCAGCTCTTCTTCTCTCTAGAAGAATCATCTTGCTCATCATCTGGATGTGTGAGCAATCTATGTGACGAGGTCGGTACTGGATCTCCATTGTGTGGCAGGGAGTTAAAGGACGACTCATCACATACCACATCTCGACTCTCATAGATCTTCTTCGTCTCAGGATCCATGAGATGATATGCCTTTGAGGTAGTACTATACCCCAAGAAAAGACATGGTAGTGTCTTTGGATCGATCTTCTTCCTTCTCTTATCTAGAACATGCATATATGCAGTACAACCAAAAACTCTCAAATGATGAATAGAAGGTTTACGACCAGTCCATACCTCTTCCGGTGTCTTGTTCTGCAAGATCTTCGTGGGTGCCCGGTTAAGTAGATACACTGCTGTCTAGACTGCTTCTGGCCAAAACTGATCCTCCAACTTGTCGGTCGAGAGCATACAACAAGCCATATCCATGATAGTCCTGTTGTGGCGCTCGGAAATCCCGTTCCGTTGGGGTGTGTAGGGTGCAGTCAAATGTTGCTGAATGTCATGCTACTTCAGGTATGCTAAGAACTTCTTTGACACAAATTCCTGCCCTTGATATGAGCGGAGGAGAAGAAGAGGCTTCCCAGACTGCCTGGTGGCTTGCTGGTAGAAGGTTTGGAAATTTGCAAGTGCCTCACTCTTCTTCTGAAGGAAATATACCCACATTTTTCGTGAGTAATCATCAATGATGAGCTGAAAGTACGTAAAACCTTGGAAGCTAGCTGGCAGGGGTCCGCACAGATCAGTGTGAATGACCTGAAGATGCTCTGTAGAATGATAAGAGCTCTGTTTGAATGGACCTCTATGTTGTTTGCCCGCAAGACATCCCGAGCAAACAGGTAAGGAATGGGAGAGTGGAGGAAGCCTTCTTACCATTTCCTTCGCACTGAGCTGATGCAGAGCCCTGACAGAAAGATGACCATATCGAAAGTGCCAAAGTGTAGTGGACTCCACCGTTGATGCAGAGAGAGCAATGCTGGATGAAGTGACCGCATCCAGTGCAAATAGACGGCCTTCAGAAATGCTTGAGCAATGACTGACTCTCCCTAGGAAATGATGCAGGACTTGACCCCTTTCTCAACAAAGAATTCAACCTGCATTCGATGGTTAAGAAGTTGACTTACAGACAAAAGATTTGAATTCAAACCTAGAACATATAGCACCTTTGTGAGTGTTCATCTTCGTGTTCCAAGAGGAATGATGACATCACCAATCCCTGCCGCAATATACTCTTGATTATCTGCAATGGTGATCTGATCTCCAGTGGGCCGGTCACTCAGAGTATGGAACAACTTCTTGTTGCCAGTCATGTGTTTGCTGGTGCCTGAATCAATCAACCAGACATCTTCTAATGGCTGCGAAGTCTGTGAGACTAGAACAATGTTAGAATGAGTCGTATCTGGTACCTCTTCATCGGAGGTGGCATCCTGCTGAGCAGCAATGTGGCCCTTTTACCTCTGATTACGAGCATGCCATCATGATTTCTTGGAATATCCTCAGCCAGAAGTGCTCTCTTCGCCAGAGTTTCCATACTTACGACTGTTGTAATAATAGTTCACAGTCGTGTGCGTATCCGTGGAGCAAATGTGGCACCACCGATCTGCCTTGTGATTATGTTACTATTGGGGTGGCCACTGTGGTGGCTGTTGTGAAGATGGCTGCTGAGGATGCTGCTTCTGATTCTAGGGGGCTGATTGCCCTTTCTGAGGCTTATGTTTTTGCCTCGTGATGAGAGTCTTGTCTTTGAAGGCTTCTTGTACATTTTGCATGGCTTCTTCCTGCTGGAGATAATTCACTAGGGTGGCAAAACTCACCTCCTATTGAGTGATTGTCAATGTGGTGATTAGTGTCCGAAATCGGGAAGGAAAAGCTCGCAAGGTGAGAGTGACTAGCAACTTGTCATCCACTAGTTCACCGAGCGCAGAGAGTTCTGCACGTAACTCAACTACACGCTGCAAGAAGGCTTCTACTGATTCGCCATCATGCATACTCATCGTATGAAGCTTTGTCTGAAGTTGCAACTTTGTCGTCAAATTCTTAGCTTCGTAGATGGTACACAATGCGCTCCATGCCTAAGAAGAAGCGGTTGCTTCCCGAATGTATGGCTGCACCTCATCAGAAAAGACTCAGGGTGATGAGCATTAGCGCTTTTGCATCAGCCTTTTTCATATTTTTCCAACAGATCAGCGTTTGTGGGAGGGGCGTCTTTGCCAGAAACGATCCCCCAAAGATCTTCGAATTGAAGAATCGTCCGCATTTTCGTTTTCCATGTGGCGAAATTTGGCCCTTTCAAGAGTTGGGCATCGGATAGCAATATTTTTGGAGCAGACATTTTCAAAAACTCAAAAATGTATTTTATTTATTTATTTATTTTTCAAAAATGGCTACAATGCTTACTGAAGGAATCTGTCCTGAAGATGGGCTCTATAGGCTTGTGTAGTGAGACACCGACGCTCCTGTGGGCGTACTATTTCACATTCGTCATCTGCATCATAACCACGTTCAAGTTCTGCACGAATCCGCCGTGCTTGACATCGAACGTCGAACCAAAAATATTCCAACAGTCCTCGGCGCACAATCTCGTCAAAGAGAATGTTCCCAGTGTTATGTAGCTCATTGACCAAGGCAAAGAACAGCTCAGTGGTGTCTTCGTTGTCACTCAATGCCCAAATATTTGGTGCATTGCTCGCGGTGCTTTGTGCATCTGAAAATTGCGACATATATGGGCTGGTCTCGATTTGAGATCGCTTTGCTGGTGTTGACGTTCTCCTTAGCTCCTAGGCACTCTTCTTTCTTCTCCATGTTTTTCTTACACACATTTGCTCAGCAAAGCAAGTCAAAACGTATGCGCCAGATTCAAGAAAGTAGCAAATGAAATATTCTCTTCACTGCTACTTCCTTGGTCGCTGTCCACACAAGTCACTCCAGCCAAGAATAGATCGTAGCAAAAACGCCAAAGCAGATGTGCCAAGCTTCAGGTGGTTAGAGGAATGAAAGACACTGGTATTCACTGGCACCAATCTTCATGGTAGTGTGCAAACAATTCTCCATGCACAGCATACACCTCCACGCCAGCAAAAAAATGCACTTCCTTCCACACACAACATACACCTCCACGCCAGCAAGTTCACGAACTTCCTTGGTCGTTCCAGCGCACAGCAAACAAAGACTTTGCTCCCCACGTTTCTCCAAAGCAGGCAGAGGACGGTTTCAGGCTTCCACGCAGCAAGAAGAAGGTTTCAGGCTCTTCTGGACGTTACAGTCTCCACACAGGCCGTTTTTGGTCGCTGCTCCTCCCACGCATGACAAAACCCGCTCTGATACCAATGATGGCGCTGCAAGCAATGTTTTATTGATTGCTATCTCAAAATAATACATAGAGCAAGCCTTTATATAGGCTGCGAGAGAGAGAGGACGAGAGAAACAGTTACATAACTGTTCATTAACAAATACTAACAATAATGTATTAATGCGCTAACAGTAATAAACTCTTGAATAGACTCAGCATCCTGCATACTTAAACTTTCAAAATCTCTTCGAAGGGTTTGAAGTCTTACCAACCTTATTTTTTCAGATCCTTGGTATGCAGTTTGTAGGGCCTCCCATGCTTCTTTTGACTTTGTCATACCAATTACTATACAGGGAAAAATTGATATATCCAATGCAGATTGGATAGC
The DNA here is from genome assembly GCA_019776745.2 of Taxus chinensis. Classification (NCBI taxonomy): domain Eukaryota; kingdom Viridiplantae; phylum Streptophyta; class Pinopsida; order Cupressales; family Taxaceae; genus Taxus; species Taxus chinensis. Next base: position 348,130,569 of record CM034151.1, read on the forward strand.
AAAAAGAGCGCGATTGTCCTTCTTTTTGTCTTCTTTCAATTGCGTTCATTGATTTGTTGTTAAAGCATTTGAAGCATTTTGATCTGCAAGTTCCATGTATCCTCCTACTAAATCCCATATATCTTGGGATAATAGTAGGGTCTTCATCTTTATACTCCAATAATCGTAGTTGTCTCTGGTAAACAATGGCAGCTGGAATGAAAAATAGCCACCATTTGACATTCTGGTAATTCTTGGAGAGAGCTGTTAACCTGCAACTTTTGCAAAAAAGAACAATCCTGCAACCAACTCTGATACCAATTGAAGATTATGAATAAAAACAACACTTACACTATACTGTGCAAATAAAACAAATAATACATCTGCTCACAAAGTGAGAGAACAGCAAAGCTAAGAGAGAACAAAAAATATTTGTTTTATTCAAAACTGTCTTCTTCTCCTTCTGTTGTACGTGTACTACAAGAGAGAGTGCATAGAATAAATAGAAAAAACAAACTAACTCCTACAGTTTATTAAGCAGCGAATGAAGCTGCAAACAAGAGAGAACTGAGACTTAACTGAAAGTGAACTAATCCTATGACTGAAGGAATTGCTCAGTCTACAATTTATTAACTTAAGTAAAAAACTAGTTAATGAGCTGGAGTTGTACAAGATAAGCTACAGTGGTGGCGGTGGAACTGCAGATTTGAACATGCATCCTTCAGATATAAAGAATGTTGAGCAGACAGAGACTACACCTGCATATCCTGATGTGGACGAAGAGTTTTTGATGGGTGCAAAGGTGGGCGAAAGAGTTTTATCACGCCAAATCCCTTCCACAGAATATATTCCACAACGTCACCTAGAAAGTTTCTGGCTCGTTACTGAAGAGGCACCAGAAATATTCCATCCGAAGCTGACTGAAACTCGGGTTCCAGCTTCCGCCGACGGTAAGCTGATTCTAAGATGATATTTGTTTCTAAGATCTACGTAAGCGCAGACTGATTCTTTTTATTCTGTACTGCAGCCACCCAGGACATAAAATTATTGTGTGACGTGGCTAGTGTGCTTCTTACTCTTAAATGGGGACTCCGCCGCAAGGTGAAAATCAATAGAAAACGACGGAGCTATGAGCCAGAAGTTAGGATGAGCTGCCAACCGAAGCGGCGGCGCTTTGCGGATGACATGTCACTCCCCATAATCCCTGAAGAAAAAGTAATGCTCAAACTCCCTACGGACATGCAAGGCAGATGGAGCGGTGAAAGGTAAGAAAATTAAGGCTGAATACTTAACAAAGGTTTCTAAATTTTCATGTACCAAATATCTATTTTTTCCCTCATGTACATGTTTGCAGGTATAGGGCAGCGCAGCTAAAGCTTTTGGCTATAATGCATGATAAGGGAGGCGTGCCAGGAAAGCCTATCTTGCGACCTGCGCTGAGAGAAGAGGCACGGAAGCACATTGGGGATACGGGGCTTCTTGATCAGTTATTGAACCATATGACAGATACCGTTATCACAAATGGAGAGCGGATCAGGCGCCGTCATAATTCGGAGGGAGCCATGGAGTACTGGCTCGAAGATGCTAGCCTTAAGGAGATACGCAAACAGGCTGGCATTCAAGATATCCTAGAGGAAATGGAGAGCAATCAAAGAGCAGAAAAGAAGCAATTGGAAGATGAGATTACAAAGTTGAAGGAAGCTTTGGAGAGAGTGCGGGTACGTTGTTAATATTGAACTTAATAGTGAGCTGCATGGATTCTAATATTCCTCGCACAAAACGGTAAGCTGCATGGATTCTACCGTGCGAGCCGGGAAGTCTTCCACACTAGCGGTATACACGTCGAAGAGAGCAAAGCGTAACGAGCAGATGAAAAGCAGTTGCCACTCCCCAGCAAGGCAAAGGGAATTAATTTCCATGTACGTGAGCCATCTCACGTCGCCAAACCTGGAATGGGCGGGCAGATGATTTCCCAGCCCGTGCCAGAGTTAATGAGCAACAACGTCTCCGTACTATCCAGGGAGGAGGCTCTGTTACGACCACCCCTCACTCGTCATGGCTGGGATTGGCTCTCTCCGCTCCGCAGTTTTGTGTACCAATATTGCCCCTTTGTTATTACAATGATGGCGAGATACTTATATGATCAGATTATAAATTAAGTATAGTTTTTCCTAGCTGAATATGTGGTGCCCCTGCAATATTCTAGGCTTCTGTTTATAAAATTGACTTCGTCTGGGCTTCCATATATAAGCTGCCGTCATATCTTGTAAATCTGTAACGAAAAACTCTCATATATTGAAAATCTCTTTAAGAGATTCCTTTGTATAAAAGAAGCGGCTCCTCGTATTTGTGCTGATCAAAAGTGTTTCTCCACGTTATTTGCTTTATGCTAATTCTCTAAGTTTACATTTTCGTGGATATAATTGAAAAGGAATCTATGGTGCTTGTTTGAAGTTTTACTTTCCGGCAGATTTAAAAATGTTAACAAGGAAAAACTAATTAGTTAACATGTCATTGGTGGTTTTAAAGGAGTTTAGCAGGAATTAATTTTTGTTGGCCGCATTGGTTTAAATATTTTAAAAAGAATGAGGCTATAATCATGCTACATATAAATGTATGGATAAACAAAAAGAAATACACATTAAATTATAGAAAACTCTAAAATAAAATAGTAAAAAGGAAGAAATGTGCATTAAATTGATTGTTTTGGGGGCATCTTAATAATAAACAAAATATTTTTCAAATTTAAAGATAAATAATATTTATTTTTGTATTTTCTTCATGTGCTAAGAAATATACCATTGTATGAATTTTAAGTTTTATATAGAATCAAATATATCTAGATTTTTTTTTACAATTAATAAAATACTAATAGTATATAATAAATTATTGAAATATTTTATAAAACTAATAATTGTAAACAAAGAAAAATAATGTCATTTTAATAAGTTTATAAAATTGGTTCATTTCTTTAAAAATATATATTTGATTTTTTTCCATGTTTCAAAATAATGTACTCAAAATTTCAAAAGTCACTTGAAGAGGCATATCTTGAGATCATAGTAAGACATATCTTGAGATCATAGTAAGACATATCGCTATTGGTTCATTTCTTAAAAAATATATATTATGTATAAACATGCAATCAATGGAAGGAGGATTACGAAAGGTGGCATCATTGAAGAACATTGTAAAAAAGAAACTAGCATAGAAATGACACCAATGAAGACTATTGCAAAAAAGAAACTAGCATACAAAATCTTACAATGATGGAATATAATGCATGGTACAACATGTATGTCTTAGCATATGATATTACTCAATTTTTTCACATGCTTTGACGTTGAGTATTGCTAAGGTAAGTGATGATATGCACACAAGTTCATGATATTATGATGTGGTGAGAACAAAAAAAGGTCTAATGTCAACACTTTTGCTAATTGCATTTGATCAACAGGGATAATTGGTGTAAGGGTTCATTAATACCCAATAATATTAGAATAGAGATTACTTATAAGATGCAAATAATTCTACAATCATAATAAGAGAGATTGATACATCGTATGACAATTGGAGATAAGAACCACCAAGTTTAGAAAAAGACACAAGTTTAGATGTGACAAGCGTTGATAAACTCAACTCGATTTCAGGGTTTCTTTTTTAACATTTCAAATTTTCACGATGCCCGCACAACTCTACAAACTAAATGACGATGTGTTACACAACACCTTTTATGTGCAAGTTGTTAACGAAATATTGTTCATAGTGTGAACACTTAGGAGTGGTTTGGATTATTTGGTAGTAATAGTTTTTAATATTTATAAAATAATATATGTGTGTTCACAATTAGTTGTCATGCACAACTCATAGAGATAGAAATGTGTGAGAATATCTTGGGATTGAGAGTAAGACTAGGGAATAAAGGAGAAATATGGGGATAAAATGATAAGACTTGACTCCATGATTTTAGGAGCAAGCAATTGTATAAAATGGCCCCTTATATTCAATAGAAATTACTCCATTCTATTTACATTTGGTTTCTATCTTCTATAGTTTTCATTTCATGTGTTGATTTTAATTAATTATTGCTTAATTTATTTATGCAAATCTCAAAATTTATCATCATCTGGTATCAGAGCAGGTTAGGAAGATTTATGAGATTGATTATAGGACAAAACCGCAACCTCAAGGATGCAGATCTGAGAGTTTTAAAGCTTCCATCGCCATTTTCTAGATTCTGATCTTAAAAAAAATGACTGCCAATTACTATTGTAAGGGTGCATTATCGTTTGAACCAACACGCAATATAATTGTAAAATGATCCTCAAAGATAAATTCGGTTGAGTTAGCAACATCGCAATGGAGGATGGAGGCATAGGAGGATAGAGGAAAATTGGCATCTCTTGTTAGTCACCAACAAAGAGATTGCTTCATGGTATTGGTGACCTTTTATTTTTGTTGTGTGGTGTGTTTACTTTATGTTGTAATAATGAACATAACTAACATTCATGTTTAAAGCTTTTGCATGAGCATAATTTCTATTTTGTAATCCCTCTAAGTTATAAACAATGATGTGAGCAAAATAATGTATGCTGCTATGTAGTGGTTGGTTCCACTAGAAAACCATTTTTTGAGTTGGAGGTTCACATTAAAAACCTTATATTGTTTGAGTTGTTGGTACTCATTGAAAACCTTCATTTCTTTGTAGATCATGAGCAGGTATAGGAGATAGCTTTTCCCATGTTCACACTAAGGGGATGACTGTTACCGAAATATTGGTCATAGTGTGAACACTTAGGAGTGGTTTGGGTTATTTGGTAGTAATAGTTTTTAATGTTTATAAAATAATATATGAGTGTGCACAATTAGTTGTTATGCACAGCTCATAGAGATAGAAATGTGTGAGAATCTCTTGGGATTGAGAGTAAGACTAGGGAATAAAGGAGAGATATGGGGATAAAATGATAAGACTTGACTCCATGATTTTAGGAGCAAGAAATTATATAAAATGCCCTCTCATATTCAATAAGATTACTCCATTCTATTTACATTTGGTTTCTATTTTCTGTAGTTTTCATTTCATGTGTTGATTTTAATTAATTATTTCTTAATTTATTTATGCAAATCTAGAGATTTATCATCACAAGTTAAAACATTGGAAAGGAACCACCTTAACAAATTCATCCATAGTGTATGCATACTTGTATAAAATTTAAAGTAATATAAAGAAAGGTATGGATAATATAAAATAACTACCATTATATTAATAAACAAATGTGAGGGAGACTTAATGTCCCTTCTCACAAGAAGAAATACTATACAAATAAAATGTGTATCTACATTTACCACTAGCCTCCATTTTCTTTTATAGGTAAGGATGCATATGATAAGAATAAATATCCATCTTTAGAAATGAAAGCTCATAATAGACACACCCTATTTTTATTATAACCAATAAATCTATATTTACAAGTGGTTTCTAAATGCCATTATGAATAAGTATAGATAATGATGTGCACATGTGCTTCATTCTTAGAGTTTATAATATAAGTGCATCATAGACAATACAAAAACGTATGTTCTAAAATAAATTAGCACACCTCCTTAAGATGTGATATGTAACAGGAGATGAGGAGAAGAAAATACGCTAAGTAATCTTAGAAAACATGTTGATAAGATGTCAAGAAGAAAATTGGCATTCTCAAGTATAACTTCAACACCTCCTTTAAGAGCAATGTGGGAAAGTAAGGCATGCAAAACCACATATACGAAAACTAGGTCATGTTAGGTACCCATTTACAAGTGCAAAGAAATATCGTTAGAATGAACCAAAGATGATGTAATGAAAATTGAACAATGTTAAGGTATTTATGGATGCCAATCCATCTTGCCACAATACATGGGCGTCGATCCCATGTAACTACCAAGTCAAGAAGGAAATGGTGTTTAATATGAGGATCTCTTTGAAACTATAGGATGTCGAACATATAAATGAGATGCGCTTAAGCACATAACAATGTATCTTAATTTGCATGAGTGAAAAAAATTACTCCTCACGATGTTAATCGTTTAACAACTTGTTAAGAAACATTAGAAAAAGTATGAATATCCTTAAGTAAGATCAACCCAAAAGGTATCAAATATTGATTGGAAAATGCTTGCAAGTGAGATATTTCCCTATATCATTCTGAGCACATTTTTTATGGTGTGAAGAGGACACATTTTTTTTATATTTTTGGATTAATGGTCAAACTTTATGTTAATTATGGAATGGGCCTAGGTTAACCCATATAAATTCAAGACATCCACCCAGGATAACAGACGCATATATATTAACTATTAAAACAATTTAGACACTATACGTACCCAAAATTGTATGTACTGTACAGTCAAAAATTGGTTACAGAAGCCCCAATGATGATTAAGATCTCTTCGCAAGGTGTTTGAAATCCAGAAAGCTCGTTGAGTATACATTTGCATCCCAAAATCCTTGTCTAGCCTCTACATGTTTTGTCCTTGCCTTTTCTCTCTTTTCCTTCTTGTTTTGTTGTTATTTACAGGACCGCCTCCCTGCCAGGGCGGCGGTCCTGTAACCATCACCCAAGCCAGGGCGGTGGTCCTGTAACCGTCACCCAGCTAGGGCGGCGGTCCTGTAACTGCCACCCAGGCCAGGGCGGCGGTCCTGTAACCATTGCCCTGTGCAGGGCAGTGGTCCTGTACGCGCTTTCCAGAATGTTCCGACGATCGCGTCAAGCGTGAAAATTCAATTTTCACCCGCATTTCTCAACCGCTAAATCATGTATTTATGTTTTTGCCGACTGAACAGTGATTTATCTTTGTTTAATGGTGGGAGAGTTCAATTTGAACTTGCCTTCTAGTCATTGCAAATGCTATAAATATGTAGCTTGTTTACAAGTAAATGGTCTTGGTTCTTTGGTCTGGAGTCTTCATTCTTGAGTTTCAGTCTTCAATACTCAGTCCTAGATTTATTTTATGAATCATTTTATCTTTAGCATGGATTAGAACTCTGGGTATTTAGTTATGCCTCACTGTACACCGACAACGATCCTGCTAGGAATCGTATAGGCCAAGCTCTGTTCTCTTGTGCCATCCCTCTCCTACTTGTACTTCGTTGTATTTCTCTGAAGCTGCTATTATTCATTGTTTGTGTACCTGTTGTTTATCGTTTTATTTCATCATTGCTACAATGACCCTGCTAGGAATTGCATAGGCCAAACCAGTTCACTTGCATTATCCCTCTCCTACTTGTGCTTTGTGCCATTTTTACTTCAAAGTGACTACCGTCCCAGTGCCTTCTCTTGCTGATGCTGCCATACTCCTACTCTTTCTGGATTCACGTGAACATGCAAGAATGAAGAGATCGCTCTGAGGGGACAAGCTACAACAAAACTGGATTTGCCTCTTCTCAGTAAACTCTAGGTTTAAATTGTCAAAGTTATTATCAAATAGAGTAGCGAATCATTTTATTTCAGTTAAGCTTACTTTCAATATTGCCAGGGAAGCTGTGAGGAATGATAGTTTCTGAGAAACTATGGTTTGTTCCTCACTTCTGAGGTAGGATTGAAGGTTTTTCAATTAAGTTAATTAGCTATCTTTTATTTAGATTCACACATCTGCACAGGTGAATAACCACACCGGGTTATCTCGCTTGTTTAGTTTTAGTATAAAAGTAGTTTAATTGTTGCTTGTAATTATAATTTTTCAATCGTATATTTTGTTTAGATTAGTTTCCCTTTCAATAGTAGTATAAATTGTTGTTTTCAGTTTAAGTTAATTTAGAGACTTCATAACTAGATTAACACTGAGATCCTCGTTAGGAGGATAAATCACTAGGGAAGTTATGCTACCCGCTCATAGCCTCTGAATCTCCCCTTTGTCATTTTAGCTACCAGGAGATCACACTACCAGATCTTAGTCACTGATCCTCCCATGGTTAGCCATAAGAAAGTTGCTTGCCGATTCTCATCCTCGCTTGTAGCTTTTCTATCATAGAAAACTGACCATAATCCCGGCTGTGACTTCATCTAATTCACCCACATTTCAAACCACCGTCTGTCTCGGCACGACCTCGGGAGGTCGGGTACGGGGAAGGTCACTTGCCGATTATCATCCTCGCATGTCACTTTTCCATCGTACAAACACATATAAATAAGGTAACATAAACACCAATGTATTAATAAAGCTAAGATGTGTGGCATGCAGAATGAAACTACTCACATGAAGAATACACTGTAGAATAAGATTATGGATCTAACTTAACATATACCCTCTAAGAAGCTCTAAAAATGGAAACCAATGAGGTCCTTCTAATGCACATTTTACTGAAAACCCAAAAATTTGAAGAGGAGATGATTTATAGAGATGAGCATCATCCATGCAACGAAGTGTAGAAGCTCATATACCATGATATCAGAAAAATACATAAGTTCAAATCAGACACATGACAAAAAAATTTAACTAGATTTTTGGGAATCTTTTTGAAATTTTCAAAAATTTACGGTCTTTGTACAACTATATGGAGCTAATGAAAATGTGTTGTGACACCTTTCAAGTACCTTTTACAAAGTTTTATGTCAAGAAAAATGCCACGTAGACTACTAATGCTCTCTGATTGTGCACATATGTTTTCCAATTGACTATGAACATAACACTTTCAAAAATAAATTAAAGGTTCGTAAGTGGACTTGACATGGCTTTGAATCCCTTACCTCATTGTCCCATGCATTGATATTGAAACATCCAAGTTCACTTGTAATCCTACATCAACTAAAACATTTAGGGAATAAGCTAAGTCTATTAGCGCACACATTTTATTACACATAGATATTTTTGTATGTTCATTTTGTAAAACTTGTGGGTGCGCATATTTTTAATATGTGCTTTTGTGCCTAATTTTGTAGTACACCCATGTGTCTGTGACAATACGTGAATGTATTGGTTCACACCAATATCTTAGTGTGGTGCATAACCTGAGAGTGTAAATATAATGTTTTTCTTTTCTACCAACTATATTAGTGTGCTTATGTTATAAGGTTTCATGCAGGTTTATTGATGTGAGAGAAGAGTTGATTAGTTAGCTTTAACTTTGTGAAGAATTGCGTAAAAATATTTTTTTTTTAGGATTTTGATCAGTGCCAACACAACAGTATGAATGTGAGTGCACACATAGTTTTGTTTCTCTTAGTCTTGTGTGTAAAATAAGTAGCATGCACATAATCTAAAAATGTACAATTCCACACTTTAGAAGGATTCGACATGGATTCACCTAAACCTTAATTGTAACCATTGATCCAACTCAATGCATCAAATTGTGTTATCATTTGGGTCTTATATTTCAAAGATGATTATGAGAAATTGAATATTATATGGGTTAATCAGAGCTTTGAGGCATATTGTAAATAGATGGGTCTTGCACCTATATAAACATGACCATTACACTTGTGATAGATAGATGCATGATGAATTTGGAACATATCAATTATGCATGAGTTAGAATATGGATTGGTTAGTTTAGGTGGATATGGAGGCTCGGGATCTATTGGATTTGGTGGTTTTAGTTGTTCTGGTGGTTTTGGAGGTGGAGGAAACACCAAGGGTAATATAGGTTCTAGGTCTGGTGGGCATGGTCCGCACCAGCCACAATAAGTTATTTACAAGATGTCTCTTCACCTTGTAGAGTATAAAGGCATTGAGGATGCAGAGGAGCATGTGCACATGTGTGAAATAATATGGAACGCTAAGGGAATAACTGAGCCATGATATCTTGGCCATTTGAAAAAAAGTGGTTAGTTAAAAATGAAAAGAAATTACCATAAAAATGGTTGATAAAAGTGGAGCTCACTGTGGAGATAAAAGGGGAACCCACTAGTCAGCTCGGCGAGCCATTGTTTCCCAAATCACCATATAAAGCCCCCAAAATGAAAAAATACGGTGGGCCCAAAGAATATCAAGATGCCCCAAAGAGAAATATATTAAAATATTATTTTAATAAAATGGGGATAAATTTGAAATTGAAATTTTTGAAGTCATTATTAGCAAGTTGGTTAAGCACAATGATTTTTTCTCAGAAGAGCACAATTTCCTTCCCAGTTTCCTGTTTGTTACAAAATTACAGTCATTGGAGTTGGGAGAATGAGAAATATGCAATGGAATCATCATAATATGGATTTTTGGAATTTTTGCATTCCAAAATTGTAGGTTTTCCTTGTTTCTCGAGTGGCGCCTCGAAAGGTGGAGTTACAATTAATGAGGCAAGCATGACCAACAACAATGATTAATCATCTGCTACATTTTGGCCTAGATTTTAGGGTTTCTTCCTTCTTTCTCTCAACAACTTAGAATTTTCTATAAATGTAAATGGGGAGCTTATTCCAAAAGGAGTTAGATATTTCTTCCAAAGCTTCCCCTCTCTTCACAAGCTGAGTTGGTGTGAATTTGTAGTTTCTCAAGCCTTCCTTCTAAAATTGTAATGGTAGCCTATGCCTTTTCCCCGCTGTAATGATGTATCGTACAAGTGCTTGACATAATGAGAATTATGTTTTGTGATCAATTATATATCCGTACATGATTTTTTGATTCTATTTTCCTCTCTCATGTTTGTAGGTGAACTGTGCAACCAGGGTTTCTTGTGCAAGTTTTGGAGATCATCGTGCTTATGAAGGACTGAAGTATTGTATGTAAATTAGGTTTGTAAAACATGTTCATTCTTCCTCATGATCATCTCTCTTCATCGGCAAAAACGGAATTTTTTCTAGAAAAACCCTTTCTTGGTGCATCACCACTTCTAGTTTAGGTTTTATTTCTTGGAAATCTCTCTCCCTAATCCCCTTGAAATATTAGGATATGTCTAGGAAATTGTTTTATTGCATTAGGAGTAGTGTAGTGCTTAGTTTAGGAAGAGGAAACTGACATTCTTTGAAGGTTCACCTCGAGCCCAAGTCCCACAGTTTGAGAGGTGATCCCATGTTACCCAATCACATCGAATGTCATGCTCACCTTCAGGCCATTCAGAGGGTGGAGTGATTTGGTGATAACAATTTTTTTCACACCCGGTGGGATAGTAGGTGAAATTTCTACATTTCCTAGGTATCCCATTGTATACAAGAGGAACATTTTTCACAGGTGTGTGTATGTGTGTCCATTTTATTTTCATTAATTTGTTGTTCTCTTAGTGAAATTTCAGCCTTAGGAGGTATACCCAAGCACAACTAGTGACTCCATTGGTCTAAGTAACCCACTCTTTGAGTTAAAGACTGTATTTTTTCTGCATATTTCCATCCGTTTTCTTCCACATATTTCCATTTTTCTTCCATTCATGAAGCTATGCAATCATGGTTTTATTTCCACAGTTGAGTTCCTAAAGGCCAAAGAATAATGTTTTATTTATTGTCATATGACAATACAGAAGTGCAAACCAATATATAGGTTGCGTGAGGGAGGAGAGGAGAAGAACAATTAAGTAACTATTCACTAACTAACAACTAACAATGTATTATTAACTAATGCACTAACATTCTCCCCCTTAATACATTGCTCTTACAAATGTACCCCCTAAACAAATCAAAATTCACCTTTCTGAGAGGCTTGGTGAGAATATCTGCAACCTGAAAATCAGTAGGGCAGTACTGGAGTTGAATTTGGTGGTTCAAGACCTGTTCATGCAAATGTAGTGACATTCAACCTCAATATGCTTTGTTCATTCATGAAAAACAAGATTCTTCACAAGTTTCAACACACCTTGATTGTCGCAGTGAATGATGGGAGGTTTCTCTTCAGGAATCCCTATATCTGACAAGAGTGCAACGTAACCAAATCACTTCGCACATACAGCTCCTCATGTAAGGCGTGGTATTTAGCCTCATTGGATGAGAGAGCAACAACAGCTTTTCTTCTTGCTAACCCACGAGATAGGTTCAGATCTGAGATGAAAAACATATCCTGAAGTGGATTTCCTGTCATCAACAGATCCTTCATAGTCTGAGTCTATATATCCATGTAAGAAGAACTGAGTGTTCTTTTGATACTCTAGACCAAATTCAACTATACCTCAAACATATCTCAACACATGCTTTGCTACTATCTAATGGCATTTCTTCGGCTCCTACATAAATCTGGTGAGATAGCTCATTGTAAAGAAAAGATCTGGCCTGGTATAAGTCAAGTAAATGAGACTCCCCACAAGCTTCCTGTAGTGAGTGCCATCTACCTGTAGTGAATCCTGGAATCTAGATAATTGCAAACCTTTTTCCATAGGTGTGGACATTGGTTTACAATTTGACATTCCATACTTCTCCAGGAGAGTCTTGGCATATTTCATCTAGGAGACAAAGATATGATTCTTCTTCTGCCATATCTCTAAGCCAAGATAGTAGTGAAGTAGCCCCAAATCATTCATGTTGAATTATTTCTTCAGATCATTTTGTACATCATCCAAAATATTGTCAGAACTTTCTGTGATCACAAGATCATCTATGTACAAAACCAGAATAAAAATCTCTATTCCTACCTTCTTGATATACAAATTTGTATCTGAGGGGCTACAAGTGAATCCATGCTGCAATAGGTGATCATAAATTTTTATATACCATTCCCTAGGTTCTTGTTTAAGTCCATAAAGATGACTTTATCAGATGACATACCTTGTGTGGTTGATGTTCATCTACAAACCCTTCAAGGTTGGGCCATGTATACTTCTTCTTTAAGATCACCATTCAGAAAAATTCACTCTTGATATCCATCTATTGAAGTTTTCATCCATTTTGTGCTGCCAATGCACAGACAACTCTGATGGTTTTGATCTTCAAAGTGGGTGCAAAGGTCTCTTCATAGTCAATTCCTTCTTGACTGAGCATAACCCTTTACAACAAGTCATGCTTTGTGTTTGTCAATTGAACCATCTACCTTATATTTTGTTTTGAAAATCCATTTACAGGCCAATGGATTTTTTACCTGGAGGCAGATCGACAAGTTCCCACATCAATTCTGAAGTAGGGAATCATATTCAGCATCCATAGCCTGTTTCCACTATGGTTGGTCTAATGCTTCATGAATAGTGTCAGGTTCGGTGCTCTTAACAACTAAACTCATGAGTGAAAAATTTACCTCATGTCTGGCTTGACTTTGTGTTCTGACTCCCATAGAATTTCCTAGAAGTGAGTTCAGGTGTGCATCCCTAATAGTATTTTGTACCCACTTCGGACGTTGGTGTTGTTCCACTGTTGATGTGAAGATGTGTTTTCCAGTGTGCCTAGATCAACAAACAAGTCTCCACTTAGCTCTTCTCCTCTCTAAGAAGAATTGTCTTGCCCATCATCTAGATGTGTGAGCAATCTATGTGACGAGGTTGGTACTGGATCTCCATTGTGTGGTAGGGAGTCAAAGGATGACTCATCACACACCACATCTCGACTCTCATAGATTTTCTTTGTCTCAGGATCCATGAGATGATATGCCTTTGAGGTAGTACTATACCCCAAGAAAAGACATGGTAGTGTCTTTGGATCGATCTTTTTCCTTTTCTCATCTGGAACATGCATATATGTAGTACAACAAAAAACTCTCAAATGATGAATAAAAGGTTTACGACAGTCCATACCTCGTCCGGTGTCTTGTTCTGCAAGATCTTTGTGGGTGCTTGGTTGAGTAGATACACTACTATCTGGACTACTTCTACCCAAAACTAATCCTCCAACTTGGCGGTCGAGAGCATACAATGAGCCATCTCCATGACAGTCCTATTGTGTCACTCAGAAAATCCCATTCTAATGGGGAGTGTAGGGTGTAGTCAGATGTTATTGAATGCCATGTTGCTTCAGGTATGATAAGAACTTCTTTGACACAAATTCCCCAATCGATCTGGGTGGAGGAGAAAGAGAGGCTTCCCAGACTGCCTGGTTGCTTGCTGGTAAAAGGTTTGGAAATTGGTAAATACCTCACTCTTCTTCCAGAGAAAATATACCCACATTTTCCATGAGTAATCATCAATGATGAGCTAGAAGTACTCAAAACCTTGGAAGCTAGCTGGTAGGGGTCTACACAGATCAGTGTGAACAACCTAAAGATGCTCCGTAGAATGATAAGAGCTCTGTTTGAATGGACCTCTATGTTGTTTGTCTACAAGACATCCCAATCAAATAGGTAAGGAATGGGAGAGTGGAAGAAGCCCTCCTACCATTTCCTTGGCACTGAGCTAATGCAGAGCCCCGGTAGAAAGATGACCATATCGAAAGTTCCATAGTGTAGTGGATTCCTTCATTGAAGCAGAGAGAGCAATGTTAGATGAAGTGACCACATCCAATGCAAAATAGACGGCCCTTCATAAATTCTCTAGGAGCAATTACTGAGTCTCCCTAGGAAATGATGTAGGACTTGACCCCTTTCTCAACAGAAGTAATTCAACCTGCATTCAATGATTAAGAAGCTGACTCACAGAAAGAGATTTGAGGTCAAGCCTAGAACATATAGCACCTTCGTGAGTGTACATCTTCATGTCCCAAGAGGAATGATGACATCATCAATCCCTGTCGTAATATACTCCTAATTATCTGCGATGGTGATCTGATCTCCAATGGACCGGTCACTCAGAGTATGGAACAACTTCTTATTGTCAGTCATGTTTTTACTGGCGCCCAAATCAATCAACCAGGAACTTTTCTGATGGTTGCAAAGTCTGTGAGACTAGAACAATGTCTAGAATGAGTTTTGTCTAGAACCTCTTCATCAGAGGTGGTATCCTGTTAAGCAGTAATATGACCCTTCTGCCTCTGATTATGAGCATGCCATCAGGATTTCTTGGAATATCCTTGGCCAGAAGTGCTCTCTTCACCAGAGTTTCCATACTTGCGACTGTTGTAATAACAGTTCGCAGTCGTGTGTGTATCCGTGGAGAAAATGTGGCACCATTGATCCAACTTGTTTTTAAATTGCTACTTCTGGGGTGGCCCGTTGTGGTGGCCACTGAGAAGGTTTCTGCTAGGATGTTGCTTCTAATTATTGGGGGACTGTCTACCCTTTTCTGAGGCTTGTTGCTATGCTTTTTCCTCGTGATGAGAGTCTTGTCTTCGAAGGCTTCTTGAACATTCTGCATGGCTTCTTCCTGCTGGAGATAATTCACCAGTGTTGACAAAACTCACCTCCTGTTGAGTGATGGTCAATGTGGTGATCAGTGTCTGAAACTTGAGAAGGAAGAGCTTGCAAGGTGAGTGGGGCTAGCAACTTATCGTCCACTGGTTCACCAAGAGCAAAAAGTTCTACACGTAACTTGGCCACACGCTGCAAGAAGGCTTCTACTAATTCACCATCATGCATACTCAATGTGTGAAGCTTTTTCTTAAGATGCAGCTTCATGTTGTCAAATTCTTGGCTTCATAGATGGTACACAATGTGGCCCATGCCTTAGAGGAAGTGGTTGTTTCCCAAATGTAAGGTTCAACCTCATCATAAAGGCTCAGAGTGATAAGCATTAATTCTTTTGCATCATCGTTTTCATACTTAGAAAATAGATCAATGTCTGTGCGAGGGGTGTTTTTGCTAGAAACGATCCCCCAGAGATCTTTAAACTAAAGAATCATCCGCATCTTGGTCTTCCATACGGAAAAATTTGGCCCTTTCAGCAACTGGGCATCCGACAACAAAATTCAAGGTGCAGACATTTTCAAAAACTCAAAATTTATATTTTATTTATTTATTTTTCAAAAGTGGTTAAAATGCTTACTGAAGGAACCTATTTCAAAGATGGGCTCTATAGGCTCATGCAATGAAATGAGGACGCTTTTGTAGGTGCTCTACTTCGCATTCATCATTTGCATCATAGCCACGTTCAAGTTCTGCATGAATCTGCCATGCTTGACATCGAACCTCGAACCAAAAATACTGCGACAGTCCTCGGTGCTCAATCTCATCAAAGAGAATATTCCCAGTATTGCGGAGCTCAGGTTGACCAAAGAAAAGAACAGTCCAGTGGTGTCTTCGTTGTTGCTCATTGCCAAAACATTTGGTGCATTGCTCACAATGCTTTTCTACATCCAAAATTTGTGACATATACGGGCTGGCATCATTTCGAGATCGTGTTGTGCCTCAGGAGAATGGCGACTTGGGGATGCTTTGGAAACCACAGTTAGCAATGCCAAGGCTTGGCCTCCTTTTTGTCACTATTTGCAAGGATGCTACAATTATCCTTTCTACTATGCTACCCAATGTCAAATTGTTACGCAGGTATCCCCCCTTTCCCTATCCACGCACAGCACAAGTACTTCTATGGGATCTCATGCCAAGGATGTTAACTGCCACGCCTGGTGCAACTCTAACGCCAAGTTGACTCCAAATTCCACGCACTGGTTACCTTTGGCGCTAGCTCTGGAATCCTTCACATGGATCACCTTCTTCCTACTACCCTCTGCACATCAATCTCCATGCATTACTTTCTTCAATTTTTAAACTCTGCAAAAACTTCCTTTGGCCGATGCAAGATCCAAAAATACTTCTACACCCACAAGTTGGCTGCTCTCCTCGCACAAAAAATTTCACTGGCTCTGATACCAATGAAGGCCGAAGAACACTGTTTTATTTATTGTTATATGACAATACAAAAGTGCAAGCCATTATATAGGCTGTGGATCAGAGAGAGGAGAGGAGAGGAACAGTTAAGTAACTGTTCACTATCCACTAACAACTAAATTGTATTAATTAATCTAATGTACTAACAGGGATTAGAAACCAATCACTTTGGAAGTAGCTATATGACTTTCCAAGGTCACCATGGCTACTGTTAACCCACCTGCACATGTGTTTCAATTTTTATGGATAAAAATGGCAACAGGTATAAATGTATGAGGGATATTATGTCATTTTGTTTTATTTGTTCCACTTAATTAATGTTTGCATGTGTTTATTTTCTGGTGCATGGACCCAGATTATTAAATGGGTGTTCATACATGTGAAATCATGAGTCTTAAGTTAATTAATTCAAAGATATGTCATAAGGAAGTAAATAATAGAGTGTCAGTTAACCTTGAATTAAATAGCTATATGAAATGCGTAAGTGATTGTAAAGATATGGTGTTGATTTTGGCCCACTTCCACTTCAACTTCTTTCATACTGATCATGATACTATTGATTCCTTGAAGACTGATTTTGGAGGCTTATAGACATGTTGTTTGTCATGCTTTAATGTAGTTGTAAACTACATTATGTTTTGGACTGTGTTTTAAATGTGAAAATGTTGCTTGTGCATGTTGTGGTAAGCCTGTTGAATTTTCCATGAGTTGAATCACATGTTCTATTCAGTTCATTATGGTTGGGTTTGATTTGGGGGCCAATGAAGAAGTCATGGATTATTCACCTTATCATTGGATGTATTGGTTTGGTAGAGAGTTGACTTGCCTTTTGGTAGTTTAGGTTGTGATCAGAATTGGAAGAATGGATAAACCTACATGTTGTTGTTCTTGAGCAAAGGAAAAAAAAAAAAATAGTTTGACAGTCCCTTGTTGAAATGAAATCTTACCTTTGTAACCCTTCCCACTTGAAGTGGATGAACTTGTATATGTTTTGGTAATGGAAATATTTTGTATTGAATATGAAATTTGTAATTTTGAAATGTAAAGGAGATATATGGATTTTTTCTATTTTGAAAGAAAGAGATGTATTTTGTATATTGTATTGCGAAAATCAACATGGAAAAGAGAAGCTTGGCTCTTGAAGGAATGCTTATCTTTTGAATACAAAATTGTTGTGAATGTTTTGGCATGATTGGGGAACTATGTTGTTTAGATGGAATCGGAATGGTGTTGAAATGTATTTGAAATCTCTATTTGAAAGGAAGAAATGCATTTTGAGGAAAATACAGGAACTATGTCTTTTGAAATTGTAGATTGGAAATCAGAATCAGATTTTGGTTTCCTGAATAGTTTGATTTGAATCAAATAAAGGTATTAGATTAGAATTGGAATGAATTCTAATACTTGGAAGATGAAAATGGCAAATAGATCCTTTAAAATTTGATCTCTGGTTTTGTATTTTCAAACTGGCAAATACTTTATCCAAAATGCACAAGTCGAACCTAGTTTCAATGAAATAAAAAATTGGTTTGTTAAACTGAAGTAGTATTCCCTAAATGAATTCAATTGGACAAAAACACATAAGGAATTTCTTAGAAAACTTAGCAAAATATGGGATCAAACATGTTTTGCTGTCCTTTTTATTGTCAAAGTTATTTTTTTAATTAGGTTGAATAAAACAAAATTACCTTCCAAATCCATCCTAAATCCATCTAATGAAGAATTCTCCATGTCTAATGACATGTTGGGTGGAGAGCGTTGAAGAAGATCAAACTGATTAAAATCTTCATGTTGTTAAAATTTACCAGCTTGCCTTTTAAAATCCCTGCAGATCATTTTGTGAAACCTTTTACCCACTAAACATGGATGACAAAAATGTAATATATTTTGTACTGAAAGAGTTACATTGAGAGATTTCCAAAAAGTCCTCTTTTGAAAAAATGATCTCCCAATCAAAAGTTATGGCCTTCTGAATTTATTTGTTTTTGGAATGAAAAATAATTCTAAGTGTCTAAAATAATCATTTGGGAAAAATTTCCTTATTAGACCCAAATGCCCAAATTTTCCCTTAGAAACCTTTTTGGTCAAAATTCCAAAGGTAAGAATCCCTGCTGCCCCACTTTTTGACCTTGAAAGTGTTTTTTCAGCCGTTGGAGAAATGTCATAATGCAATAGTTAACTGTAAAATGGATAATTTTGAAAATTTTCTAGAAGTTGTCCTCCAGAATTTGAATACCACCGGCTGCAGCCAATCAAGTGCTGCCACCATGACAGGATAGGCGTCACATGGAGGATTAATCCCCTTATTGTTGAAGCTTAATGCTTCAAAAAAATTTTGAAGGTAAAATCTTCCTAAGAATTTCCTCTCAACCTGGAAAATCTGCATCTGAATGGATGGCTGACATAATGACCCCTATCACAACGCATCCAGCGGAATGAGGAGATTTTTAAGTCTTTGAACTTTTTATAACCAAAATGACCTCAAATAGACCTTACCACTTAACCGATGGCCGGATAGAACCACAACCAATCATTGATTGACTTTTCGCAGTCGTTTCGGGGAAGTCAGGAGGCAAGCTGAGAATAATCCTTTGCGAATTGATCCTAAATCTAAACATCTCTAAGTTTCCCCTTTCTATCCATTAAATCTTAACCAATCAGCATTCCTCCATGTTTCCTTAGGCATGTCTGTGAAAAAAAGATCATATTGATTCCATAACACTTTGTTCAAGCTAAAAAATACAAGTTCACCTGTATTAAAATGACTCTGAAAAACGTTTTCTCAAAATCAAACCTTTAAAAATTATCCAAACGTGTAAATTTTTAAGTTTTTTCTGCAAAGAGCACATCGAGAGTAGATTCCATGCTTGTTGTTCTAAAAGGGAAAATGAGTTTCCTAAAAATTCCCCAAGCTATGCCGACCTAACGCATGGGAAAAATTTCTTTTAGGCCCACAAATCCGCTCTTGGAAAAAAAACTTTTCCGTGCCCAGGAGAAAAAGGTCCGTCCGATGCCCATAACTTGAGAAATCATGCCTGAGTTAGGAGGAGTTATTTACATCACCCGTCTTTCAAAGGTGAGGAAATTTTCTTTCTATCTAATGCCCGGGAGAAAAAGAAGTTTCTTTGAGTGCCCATCTAATTTTGAGAAAAATAAAGTTAAATCCATTTTAATCCTATTAGAGTGTGGTATAGTGAGAAATTACCCTCTTAACCTAATTGATTAATCTAAACCTAGGTTTAGACCTTTTGATCTATAATAATTTTTGTACTAATTAAACTATTAGCTATTAATAGTATTTGGATTTGAAACTTGCTTGCGACAAATGTTGTCTTGCAACCTAGTTGTAGACTCTTTTAAAAAAAATATTCCATAATTTTCCTAACTAAACCTAGGTTGTTCTTGGGTCTCAAGTGGGTTGTTTTAGCGTGGCGTTACACTTGGTATCAGAGTGTGGGTTCAAAACTTGGACCCTTGGGCACACTAGAAAACTTGAGACATGAACTTTAAACCTAGTAAAATATTAAACCTAGCACACTTTTAAATCTAGAGAACAACATTGTTTGAAATTACATATTTAGTAAACATGGAAAAAACTGAATAAAACTTAGAAATAATGAACTAACTCTTGCATTGGTCTGTGTAGGAGGTGTAGACGGGACGAGGGGTCTTTTCACATAGAACTTAGGCTTGCCACCACCAAATCATGCTGTGGCATCCATCCTACCACATATTTTACAGATACTCCATGATGTTAATGCCGCTTTACACGGAGGGACCGTAGGAGCACGTGCCAGTTGGACATGATAGGGTGACATCCATTGAGGCTCATGCATCTCTTCTCAGTATACAAGGATGATCATAGAGAAGAGAAATCCCACATGGATTCAGTCTAGAGCAGAGTCACCACAGAGGGGATAGGGAGACCGGGTTTTAAGACACAGAGATAGGTCTTGGAGCCCTAGGCTTAGGGATGAGCATGTAGAGAGGCCTAGGGGTCGTCAGACCATAGCTGCAGACCATATCACGGAGATCCTAAAGCTACGGCCATCACATTATTCTAGTGACATAGGTGGATTTCAGGAAGAGGCCTGGTTGGTGAGCTTGAGCGGGCGCTTCAATCTCTGCCCTTTCTCTAGAAACATGAAAGTTCATGTTGCAATCCATCTTCTAAGGGATGAAGTAGGCGTATGGTGGAGGACAGAGGAGCAAAAGCTCCATGTTGATTCTAAGACAATTACCTGGGAGCTCTTTGAGGAGTGATTCAGGAGCAAATTTTTATCACAAAGGTTCATATAACAATAGATATATGAGTTTTATGACCTCCGGCAGGCATCTCTTACAGTAGCAGAGTATGAGAGTATATTTCTGGATCTACTCTAGTATATTGATTACATGCAGGATGAGCAGGTGCGGATCCACAAGTTCATCTGGGACCTGAATCTAGACATTGGAGGTGTAGTATGGATCCATTGTCCATGGACATTATCTAAGTCTATCGAGAAGGCCTATACAACATAGGAGACTTGGGGAAATACCCAGTAGGCTAGAGACCGAGTCCAGAGCCGTATATAGTAGATATAGGAGAGTAAATCGAGGGGGTCAGTACCTCTTCCTGTGGTGGACAGGGTTCAGCACAGTTATCTTTTAGACCATAGCAGCAGCAGTCCCACCCACCTTATAGACCTCCACAGAGGTTTGATGCACAAAGAGGTCAGAGTATGGGGCCTCCTCCTAGGGGTCCCATCAGGACACAGGGTGCCCAGAGAGCTCACTCAACAGGAGCTTTCCAACAAAGACCTCACCAAACCACAACCAGATCATCAAGATCCACACCACAGACCTCTAGAGTACCGGCTGGACCTGCTACATAGGGGAGAGGATTAGGCAATTTTTTGGTTGTGATGTTACTGGAAATTTTTGGAGAGACTTCCCATCAAACCCTAATAACAAGGGTAGGGCACAGATCTAAGAGCCTACTATTGGTGACATGGGGCGTAGTCATAGGATATACGCAGTGGTCGAGAACTGATAGGTAGAGCATCAGAAGTACCATTATTGAGACTACAGGTAACATTGGTGGTATTCCTACCTCCATTTTGTTTGATTCTGGTTCTTTTGATTCTTTTATTGCACCATCTTTAGTAGAGCGATGCAGGCTGGTGGCAGTTAGGTAGGGTCATAGTTGGGATATTAAGATGGCTTCTGGGGCCAAGATCTCTGTAGACTCCTTAGTTAAGGAGTGTGTAGTGGATTTGGTACCTTTCACCACTACCTCGGATCTCCATATCCTTCCGTTGGGATCTTATGGAGTCATCTTGGGCATGGACTGATTATCTACACATAGAGCCTGAGTGGATTGTTACCACAAGATCATATCTTGTACAGTTGATCTAGGAGTTGAGGTAGTGATAGAGGGGGTAAGGAAACCAATTTCTATTCGCACCATCTCCGCTATGGAGCTTAAGTGGTGTGTGCGAAAAGGTTTTTAGATGTTTGCTGTCATAGTTAGTGACCAATTAGAAGATGGGTCTAGTGAACCATCGCTAGATGACCATACCATTTTGAGATATTTTTCTGATGTCTTTCTAGGGGAGCTACTGGGGTTACCACCCCCACGTGAGATTGATTTTCATATAGATCTAGTTCTGGGAGTAGATCCTATCTCACGAGCACCTTATCGGATGACCACCCCAGAACTCTATGAGCTCAAGTTACAGCATGAGGGCCTTTATGAGAAAGTCCTAATTCATCCAAGTGTGTCCCCTTGGGGTGCACTGGTGATCTTTGTAAAGAAGAAGGATGGATCCTGCAAACAGGGACGAAAGCCTATAAATTTAATTAATTTAAATCAACTAAAAATACAATGGAGTTCTACAATTCTTATGGGAATTGAACAACCATGTGCAGACAAAGAAATAGGTTGCACAGGTAAAACTAAACTCACAACTACTTCCAATATTACATCCGGGAAGCACATAATTGTTATAACAATTATACATGTGGAAATAAAAGACAAATATGGTTGATAAAACCATATAACAAAATACAACAATAATATGGTTTATAATATAACCATATAACATTATTATTTAATTAATAAAATTAAATAAATAATCAATTTATATTATAATTATGCATAATTAAGCTAACATTCCCCCCCTTAATTGTGCATTGTTTCAAGGGATGAGTAAAGGAATTCTCTGAACAACTCAAACTTGTCACGTGCAAGTGACTTCATGAAAATATATGCTCGTTGTTCAGCTGTTAGACAAAATTGAAGTTGGATGTTGTGCTTCAACACATGTTCACGTATGAAATGAACTTGTACTTTAATGTGCTTTGTTCTCTCATGAAAAACTGGATTGCGAACAAGTTTGAGAATACCTTCATTGTCAACATACATGGTGTTTGGTTTGTCATGTGGTATTCTAATTCCTTCTAGTATGCGATGTAGCCAAATCACTTCATAGACAGCTTCTCCTGTAGAACGATACTCGGCTTCTGTGGAAGAGTGAGAAACAAAGTGTTGTTTCTTGCTTCCCCATGATATTGGTCTAGATCCCATAAAGAATACAAATCCAGAAGTGTATTTTTTGTCATCAATATTTCCTACATGATCTGAATCCGAATATCCAGTCAAGAAGAATTTTTCGTTCTTCTTGTATTCTAGACCAAGATCCACTAATCCTTTGAGAGATCTCAAAATGCACCTTGCTACTTTCCAATGACAAAATTTGGGTTCTTGCATGAACCTGGATAGATATCTTACTACAAATCTGATAGCTGGTCTAGTGTAGGTCAGGTAAATGAGACTCCCAATCAACTACCGATAGAGAGTGGCACTTACCTCAGGAGATGGATTTGAATGAGATAACTACAATTTGTTCTCCATGGGTGTAACAATTGGTGTGCAATCTATCATCCTAAATTTCTTGAGCATTGTCTTGGTATATTTCATCTGAGAAAGAAAGATGTGATTCTCTTTCTGTCATACTTCCAATCCAAGACTATAATGCATTAGCCCAAGATCAGTCATGTCAAATGATCGATTAAGATCTTTCTTCATTACATTGATCATCCTCACTGAACTACCAGTGATGACTAGATCATCGACATAGACATCGACAATCACAATCTCCTCCCCTTTCTTTTTGAGGTAAAGATTGGGATTGTATGGATTTCTAAAAAATCCATGTTGTATGAGATGCTCATCAATCTTGAAGTACCATGCTCAGGGTACCTATTTGAGGCCATACAAAGATTTCCTGAGTCTACATACCTTTGCTTCTTGACCAGGTACTACATATCCCTCAGGTTGAGTCATGTAGACTACTTCTTGTAAATCTCCATTTAGGAAGGAACTTTTTACATCCTTCTGATGGAATTTCCATCCAAATTGAGCAGCTAGAGAAAATATCATCTTGATCATTTTGATCTTAGCTGTGGGAGAAAATGTCTCCTTGTATTCAATGCCTTCTTTTTGTGCATACCCCTTTGCTACTAGTCTTTCTTTATACTTGTCTGTTGTCCCATCTACTTTGTACTTTGTTTTAAATATCCATCTGCATCCAATGGGTTTCTTCCCTGGTGGAAGATCAACAAGCTGCCAAGTGTTATTCTTTATCACTGATTGATATTTAGAATCCATGGCATATTTCCAAGCTTTTAACTATAGGAACTCATGGACTGTAGAGGGCTCATCAAACTCAATAACTCTACTCATCAAATCAAAGTTAACTTCTTCTCTTACTTTACTATGATTCCGTGGTCCAGGGGTGGATGTATCTGGTGGAGCATCCATTCTTGCATCTCGTAATGTGATAGTACACCATTTATGCATACGTCGAAATGTTCCCATGGGTCATGCTTCTATCTGATCAACACCATCATCCCCATCATCACTTTCATCATCTGAGGGAACATCAGCTTCAATTTTTACAACTGGAGAAAAATCTACATCTGGTGATTCTAGAGTAGGAGAATCTGCTTCCTTCTTCTCAAAAAAATCAACATCTCTCCTAGTGTAGACTTTTTTTGTCTTAGGATCCATCAATCTATACCCAAGGGTCTCTTCATGGTACCCAATGAAGACAAGTTTTTTTGACTTCATGTCCAATTTATTTTTGTTTTGCTTGGGTATGTGCATGCTTACTTTGCACCAAAATACACTAAGGTGTGTAATAGATGGTTTTTGTTTTGACCATGCTTCTTGTGGTGTTACTCCGTCAAGAGCAATTGTGGGCACTCTATTCAACAAATACACTGTTGTCTTTGCTTCTTCTGCACAAAATGTCTTTGTAAGTCTAGAGTCATTGATCATGCATCACACCATTTCCATAATAGTACAATTTAAAGGGTCGATGCCCAGACGACATTGTTGCAGCTATATTTGGTGTTAATTGCAGTAGTAATCATGATGACTTTATCCGTAAGCACTTCCTAGAGGTATCGTATGTACCGAACGCTAGGAATGAGATCTAGGATCTTGTGAGTGTTACAGAACCAATTTTTTTACTTTTTTTTATTACAATTATGTCATTTTTTGATCAGTTACAAAGTTTGCAGTTGACTTATGACAACTTGCAAATTAGTACAATATATTGCAGCATGCAGTTACATTCAAAAATATGGAAAAAATTGAATGGCAAGCAAAATGTTTTTGTTTTACGGGCCTTGGTGGCCTCCGGAGCCTAAAATGACCCTTAATACCAAAAAATTGCAAAACTATAGCTGAAAATGCAATTTCTAGATAGGCATCCTTTTGCAAAAAAATACTCGAAATGAAAAAATAGGCCTATTAGGAGAAAAAAAAAATTACCCTAAATTAGTGTTTTTCTCACTAAAAATTTAGTAGGCTGTTTAGTTATGACTAAACTATTTAGTGAAGGTTTTCCCACTAAATCCTCCTCCAAGTTTGGTGGTTTCACTAAATTTTCCTCCAATTTTCAAAAAACTTGTGTTTTTGTGTGATTCAAACCATGCACCTCCCACTACTAAGTATTTTCCTCTATCCACTTAGGCTCTATGAGCACTTGGCTTATGGAAAGAACAAACTTGTATTTAAAGAAAACAAATATTGAACTGACCTTTTAAAAAATGTGACCTGGCTGAGTGGAGGCTTGCGTGGAGCTTGCATGGCATGAGCTTGGAGGTGGGTCTGTGTGGCTGCGTGTGTGGCAGATCAAGGTTTTCGTGTTAAACAAATCTTAAACACCTTTAGCTCCTTGTTGTATTGGCCACCACCTTTTCCAATTTTCATGGCTTTCATTCACGCCATTTTGATTATTTCTCACCATTTTTTCTTCTCTACAAATTTATTTGTGTAGTTTCTTTGTACAGGTTGCATGCGTGGAGGAGTTTGTAGGTTGCTTTTGATTTTTCACACCTTTTGCATTGTTTGACTATGTTTTTCTTTGTTTTTGCAGGGATGTGGATGATAATGGCCTCCACATTTTTGTAATCCATGGTTAGTATGGATGTTGGTGTGGATCTATTCGACTTGTGTTCTCGGTCGTGGAGGGGGGTTGGATTTGCAACAATGGCTTTGGCTCACACAAAAACCTTCAATGCTTTCAACGTTGCTTATCCACTTGCCACTTCTTTGGTGCAAGATCTTTGCTTTGAATTGGTTGTCGTTTGTTGTGTGCATGATCTAAATACAATTCAATGCAATGTCTAACGTGGTAATGCACTCGGTCTGGGAAATATAAGACTCAGCACTATGTTGGAGAAGGAAAATCTCGTCTTTCTTGTTGTTGTCTTGGTGCTCGAATGGCTCACTAGACTGTGGGAGCTTCAAACCATGCACATCTTGACTGTTAGCTTGGATGCACCAAATCTGGGGGGTTCTCTCGAGAGCTTGATTTGAATGTAGGATAAAAAAACCTCTAGATGTAGCAAGGCTGCTAAATGCAGCAGTGACTAAATAGACCTCTAAATTAGAGGGAAAACCCTGAATGGGGATTTTTTTTTAAATGTATATACGTGCAAAAAAAAATTCTTGGTGCTGGGTGCACCAGTGTAAAAATAATTTACATTCCAAACACCTGGAACAAACAAGAGGATGTGAGGAGGTAGGGCTAGGGCTGGGAGGTTGCAAGAGGCTGCACAAGCTCTCAAATGTTGCAAACACTTCTCCAAAAATCCTCTATCTTGGTTGTTCTCTCTTTCCACACCTTCACCAACTCATAGGTCCAAATTCTCGCTCTGGTACCAAATGTAAATAGGGAAGGAAGCCTGTAAATTATATTAATCTGAATCAACCAAAAATACAATGGAGTGCTGCAATTCTTATAGGAATTGAACAACCCTGTGCAGACAAAGAAATAGGTTGCACAAGTAAAACTAAACTCACATTTGCTTCTAATATTACATTCAGAAAGCACATAATTGTTATAACAAATATACATGTGGAAATAAAAGACAAATATGGAAATATGTTTTGTAATGGAAATATTTTGTATTAAATATGAAAGTTGTAATTTTGAAATGTAAAGGAGAGATATATTCTATTTTTGTTTTGAAAGAAAGAGATGTATTTTATATATTGTATTGTGAAAATCAATAGAAAAGAGAAGTTATAAAAGAAGGAAATCTTGTCTTTTGAATAAAATTTTCATTCTTTTCCACGATTGGAACTACTTTTGTTTAAAATCTGAGTTTGAAATGTATTTGAAATCTCTGTTTGAAAGGAAGAAATGAGTGTGAGGACAATACAGAACTCTGTCTTTTGAAATGTGTAAGATTTGAAATCATAATCACATTTTGGTTTTGAATAGTTTTATTTGAATCAACTAAATGTATTAGATTAGAATTAGAATGAATTCTAATACTTGGAAGATGAAAATGGCAAATAGATCCTTTAAAATTTGATCTTTGTTTTGTATTTTCAAACTGGCAAATACTTTATCCAAAATGCACAATTCGAACCTACAACAATGAAATAACAAATTAAACAATTAAACTAAAGTAGTATGCCCTGAATGATATCAATTGGACAAAAACACATAAGGAATTTCTTAGAAAACTTAGCAAAATCGGGCTCAAACCATTTTGTTGTCATTTTTACCGTCAAAGTTGTATTTTTTTTAATTAGGAGTCAATAAAAAAAAATTACCTTCTAAATCCATCCTAAATCCATCCAAGAATAATTCTCCATGTCTAATTGACATGTTGAGAGAGGAAGAAGATCAATTGATTAAAATTTCATAAGTTAAAATTTACTAGCTTGCCTTTTAAAATCCTGTAGATTGCTTTCATGAAATTGACCCATTAAACATTAACAAAATGAAACATTAATGATTCTTGTGCAAAGAGTACATCGATATCTTTCCAAAAAGACCTCATTTTCCCAAAAATGATCTCCCAATCAAAAGTTATGGCCTTATGAAGTTTTTCTTCATTTGTCGTCAAAAATAATTCTAATTGTCTAAAATAATTTGGGAAAAATTTCCTTGGCAGACCCGTGGGCCCAAATTTTCCCTTAACACTTTTTGGTCAAGAGCACCAAAGGCACAAATCTCCTTTCTGCCCCACTTTTACCTTTTTGGTTGTTTTTCACACCCACGCGGGCCCGCAACAGTTAACTTAACCTTCAAAATAATTTCAAAAAAAATTCTATGTTTCCTCCACCACCCCGCCAGCCCACATCCAATCAGGTGTTGTCACATGGCGATACAAGGCAGCGGAGGAGTGGATCACTTTTATTTTAGCTTAGTGCTTCAGAATTTTTTTGGGAAAAATTTCCTAAATCCTCCCATCGGCCCGCCGACCCACATCTAATGGATGGCTGACTCGTGTCTTCACAACGCGTCTGCAAAGGCGCAGAGCTTTTTAATTCCTTAAACCTTTTTCTCATAAAATTAAAATTTTTCTAAATAACACCAACAGCTCGATGGACCACAACCAATCATTGATTGACATGTGGCATCATTCAAGGAAGTTGAAGTAGTTGGCTATTTTAATCCTTTGCGGTTTTAACCCTAAAGTCTAAAATCTCTAAGTTTCCCCACAAGTCTGTTTCTCCTGCAACCAATCAGCACTTGACACGTGGTGCCTT
This sequence comes from Taxus chinensis, assembly GCA_019776745.2. Taxonomy (NCBI): domain Eukaryota; kingdom Viridiplantae; phylum Streptophyta; class Pinopsida; order Cupressales; family Taxaceae; genus Taxus; species Taxus chinensis. The sequence goes on from CM034151.1 coordinate 348,159,184, forward strand.
GGGCATCGGCAGAGGTGCAGATCATTTTATTCCATAGTGCTTTTCAGCCAAAAAGGATCATTGTCTTAAAATCCTCTAATGACCAATTTTCCGCCAGAGTTTAGAAATGCTGACACGTGTCCTCTTCGGGCTCGTGGGTGCGCGGAGGAAGATCACGCTTTTTTTCTAAAAGGGAAAATGTGCTAAAACTCTCCCCACTCCACCAGCCATGCATGGGAAAACTTTCTTCCCCAGGCCCGCAGACCTGCTCTTGGGAAAATTTTCCTCCCAAGGTCCGCTGGCCCATAACTTGAGAAATATGAGGAGTTAGGAGGACTTATTTATATCACCAGAAAGGTGAGGAAATTTTCTATCTAATGGTAATGTTTTTGGGAATTTTTTAGTGCATTAATTTTGAGAAAAATCAAGTTGAATATTTTAATCCTGTTAGAGAGTGGTATAGTGAGAAATTACCCTCTTAACCTAATTGATTAATCTAACCCTAAGTTTGGACCTTGTGATCTTTTATAATTGTCATATTAATAAAACTATAAGTTATTAATAGTATTTGGATTTGAAACTTGCTTGCGACAACTGTTGTCTTGTAACCTGGTTGTATACTCTTTTTAAAAAAATGATTGAATAATTTTCCTAACTAATCCTAGGTTGTTCTTGGGTCTCAAGTGAGTTTTTTTAGCAGGCATCACAATTGGATTCAAGGTATCTTGTCCATGGGTTTTCCCTATGCCAAGTTTTTACATCTTGTAGGAAAATATTGCTTTTATGACTGAAATTTTTCCTCATCTTGAAGGTTAGATCCAAGAAATAGAGGCCCATGAGTTTGATGTAATGAAATCCTATTGATGGGTAGGTTCTGCACCACCACCTCAGAGTCCTCTGTCTATTTCCCAACCAATATAATTTCAGTATAGAACCCAAATCCCAAAATTTTCACCTATTTCCCATGTTGAGAATCCCATTTCTGCATCCCCTATCTTACCATTCCACCATGAATCTTAAGCTCCTCATTCTTCTAGGATTCCTTCCTTTCTACAAAGCCCACCAATACAAGAAGTTGCATCTCTTCCACCACTTCAAATAATGAATGAAACACTTCAGCCCTAACCCACCTCTCCTCTTATAGTCTCAAATCCATTTTGGGAAGACCAAGAGTATGATTATAACCCTTCTACATGTGCACTATTTTCACAACCTCTTCTTCGTTAAAATTACCAGCGTGAACCGGTAAACCATTGATATGCTCCAATTGAAAGAATTGATCTATATAAATCACCAATCTCTCAATTTTACCATACTATTGAGGGCTATCTAAATGGATTCAAGAGGGTATCCATAGCATTTATTATCTCATCATATTTTTAAGATCATCCTCAAGGTACTTGAAACTATTATCCATATTTTCAAGAAGATTGAGCGATACCTTCTCAAGATTGATGGTGCATTATTTTCCATATTTGGAATATCATCTTAGTGGTGGCTCATTGTCATGCAACAAGGATGAATCAATTCCTTCCCCATGACTAGCTTCTTGAGAGTGGTTACAATGCATGCCACCTAATTGACCAATATGCTCATTTTACCACCCTGGATCACTTTACAGAGTGCTGGAGAGTTGTAGACTATTTTTCTTACTCAAACCCTAGACATATTAGCACATCACTCAGAAAAATTTGATTGCTCACCAGAAGCATGCAAAAGGTACCAGGTCCCTCTTTTAATACCATCTTTATTAAGGTGTTAGCATGATCACACAAGTATTCCATACACATAAAAAGTAATTAAAGGTAAAGGATAACATGAACTATATCACAACCATAGTGCATAATTAATCAAAAAAGGATCAAGATCAGATTTACCATACAATAACCAGTAATGGAGACATCAACAACCATTATCCATCTACAAAGATCCATTATATTAATCCACCATGAACATAGTATTTGAATACATCAAAAAGCATCATCACAAAGTCATGTATGCAAATATACCAACATTATAACTCTATTACAATCTCAATGGTGTCTCTAAATTGTGCAAATAAATACATACACACACACACACATATACATATACATATGTGTGTGTGTGTGTGTGTGTGTGTGTGTGTGTGTGTGTGTGTGTGTGTGTGCGTGTGTGTATTGGGGTCTTTCCCTTTACTACTCATGCACTCTCAGAAGTAGGTTGCATGCTAATAATAGCCATGTGTCGGTACAAAAGCAACTATAGAATCATGCAAGCTTTTCCTAATAATAGATTACCTATAAATAACTCTAGTTCTAATCCTATTATGAGCTTGAACTCTACATGACTCTTCATCCTCCACTTGGTCCCAAAATATATTTGTGTGTCTTCCAATTCTTATATCAAAGCGTGTTCAACAGTCAATCCATTCTTAGCACATGCAGGTAAAATGGCTAAGTCACGAAATCTAACTTTCCTCAGCATGCCCTATATCCAATGATCTTCTGCGTGCATGTACGCACCTTCTTCCTTTGTGCCCTTATCTCATTCACCTTTATCACTTAGGCATAAATTTTTCTATCCAACATTACCCCACACTAGATTCATTTCCACCCTAGAAATGGCTAATCATGCCTTATCTCTCCAAGAATAAAGAATAAGAAATAAAATAATGTTTGTACATAATGAATGAACATATACCAAAAAGATTTTGGGTGCCCTATTCCTCTGAAGGAATAATTAACTCAGGGTACTCACTCTTGATTTATACCTCTAACTCATTTCATTCACTATGCACCTTCTTTGTCTTTTCAAGGATGTCTGTAAGTACCCCTTCCATTTCATCTAAGGTCATATTCTTGCCCTCGTTATTTAGCACCCTAAGAATGTTCGCTAAACTAGAGATCATCCCATCTATTACATCCATACATTGGGTTATAAGTTTCCCAATTTCCTTTATCTTTTCTTTTTGAGGGTCTTTGGATGCTCTGAGCACATCACACATTTCTGCTAATAGCACCAGCCTCTCCTCATGCCAAAGAGTTTCATTCTCTTTTACAACAAGGAATTCATTATCCTCAACCAAATTCCTTATCTTGATGATTGCATTTGGGTCTTCACACATATTTAATTTTGAGTCTTCCTTCTTCATTTCATCTTTCAGTGTTTGAACCATAGATCCATACCCAACTATTATACATGTTATTATAGCCTTGGATTTTTCCTTCTGAGTTGTAATATCTTATTCTTTCTATGTAGCTATCTTCGTGGTCTCTCATGGTGCACCAAAATATTTTTTGATTAGTAATTGCACACAGTCTTGTAATAAGTGCAGAGAGGACTGATAAGTTTTGTTTTTCTATTCATCAACACCTAGATGTGCATATATGATCTCCTTCCCTAACTCTTCCTCAAAATATATAATGTTCTGATGTTTCTCTTTATCTTTATGTTTCACCTTATTCTTAGACGTTTCTTCGAAAATGACGAAACAGATAGGGTAACGGGTGTAGGAGGAATACCTGTTGAAATGTTGGTTGATAGGTTGTTACGCGCGTATGAAATCTGAATCCACGGCTGATCATGAGAGATTCCTTTTGGCTGGGAGAAACTACTTGAAATAGAACACAAGACCACCAAATAAAAGTTAAACGATATGTGTAGTGAACTACCTAGCGTGTGCTAGATCTAGGAAGTGTGATATGTCCTAGATGGTTATCAGTCCACTGTTTAAAACAATTTAATGTTGGTAATAAAGTAAACCCTATTGTAGTTAAAATGATTTAGGTGTCTCATTTAAAACACGATAAGAAAGATCTAATCTAACAAGCTAGGTTAAAATAAGATCCGAAGGTCAAGTAGCTGGTTCTAGGTCTTTGCAGGTATGACAGAGGTCTTGGGTAGGTCACGGGTGAGTAAGGGTGATGTGGGAATAGGCAAGTAGGTTACTGTTCTGGGTTGTATTGGTAGATACAGATACCAATGCCAGTTAAGGGTGACTGACACCGGTTGGGGAGAACCGATGTCGATTACTGTGGAATACTGGGAATGTCACAGAATGAGATTTAGATCTCCCTTATGATTACACAAAGGACTAGGCTAGTCAAAATGAGGTATTAAGTTGTTTGGATGGGATTTGGCGAGGTTTTAATAGGGATAAGGAGGGGTGAGTATTAATGGAGGTCAGTGGGTGGCTATGAGAACAAAGGATGAAAATACAATAATGAAATGAGTGAACCAGAGGAGTAAAATGTTCTACTTACTTGAAATCTGGTTTTAGATGTCTGTGAGTGAGGAAGGAAGGTTCTGATAAGAGGTTGAATGTTGTAGAAGATCACCAAACATTGGGGGGCTCTTGTATGGGCTGCATGTGCTATCCTTCTTGCTTGATTGAATCAAATCTATGCTGGGGTGAGTACTGGATGGTTGTTGGGTGAATGATGGATTCATGTGTAAGAGAAAGTACTTAATCTTTTTCTTTGCATGTGTGTTCTCCTTGAAACTTGTTCTCAAAAGATGTGATATCTCTCAAGAATATACCAACCTCCAAAATAAGGTTGTTTTGGGAATTAAATGGTAACTGACGATGGTTCCAACTGAATTGGCAATGGTTAAAGGGTAACCAGCGTCAGTTAGGGTGGGATTTTCTAGGTTTACTAAACTAGGCAAATCCCCTTGATTTTCTAGGATCTCGTGTGTTGGCCCTGCGGATTAGGATGGAAGCTTATTTTAAGCATGTGGAAATGTGGTTAGAGGGAATGCATGCATTGATTTTTAGGGTTTGGGTAAGTCTTAGTTAGTTATGGCAACTTACTAAGAATAGGTCTTAGGATGAGGTGGCTAGATGAGGTGTCTTGGTGAGGTGGATATGTGGGCATTATCCCAATTAGGATATTTAAATAATAAATATTTTGAGGATAATGAATTAATTTAATTAAATGATTAAATTAATATTATAGTAGGGTCAAGGGGGGCATGGTTAGGTGAATGTGTTCAATGGTGTTTATTTGATGAGGGGACCAAAGGGGAGTGTGACCTAATTTTAGTGTCTACATTTTTCCCCTTTTTTTGCATAGCTTGTATTGGTAAGTGATGCTGAAAAAAATAAGATGTGGTTGCCCCATGTGTGGGTGGAGGTGATCCCCCTAAAACTAGGAACTGACGAGGAAGAAGGTAGAATCGGTGAGTGGTTTGATAAAAAGGTGAATGTTATATAGTGGAAGATGGGTGACAGGGGAACAAAAAGGAAAAAGGAAAAAGGGCTACTCGGGTAATCTAGGTAATGGGTCAAGGTCAAAGGTAGTAACAATCAAACGCATGCACACATATAAACTGTAGCATGCTACTAGGTTGAAGAGTAGGAAAACTCTACATTATCTAATGTCAATAGGTTTATCCAAACAAGGTTGAAGTGATTCTGGCATCCAAGGTATAGGATATGGTCAGGAAACACAATGCAAGTTAGGTGCAGGAATGTTTAGGTGTGTTTCGGTACACCAAAGGTAGGGTTAGGATAAACAGTCAAAGAAATAGGCAAGGTAAGGTCATTAGGTCAAAAACACAGGTAACGGTGTTGCAAGGTATAGTGAACACATGGGGTCAAAGGCCACTAGCAATTTTCCAGGTCCAAGAATCTAGGTCATGACATGAGTAGGGCCAAGGTATGGGTAAAATAATGAGTCCCCAAAGGAGGATGAGGTTAGGTATTAAATTATGAGGTTAGGAGGGTGAGGTAAATGGTCAGGGTAAAGGTTGGGTGGGGTAAATGGTCAAGGTAAAGGTTAGGTGTGGAAAAAAAAGATAGATGAGCAGGGTAATAGGGTAAAATTTAGGGTTTTTATGTAAGAGAAGGTGACCGATGCCAGTCAAGGGTAGCCGATGTCGGTAGAGGATAACTGACCTCAGTAAGTTAGGGCATGTGACCGATGCCAGTGAAGGTAACACTGGCATCGGTTAGGTCGGTTTTAGTATAAAAACAAAAAATCCATGTTTTTTGTTATTCATTTATCATCTAGAAAATTGAGAAAATGACAGAAGAGAGAGAGAGAGAGAAAAGGGAAAAGTGTCTGGACAGAATGGAGAGTTGATTTGGTGAGCCAAATGGTGTGTGATTGGTTGTTGAGAGGCAAGTCCACGGGATTGGTGTGTGTGTGATTTGATTGGTTGGAGTCGCGGGTACCGATTTGGTGATGCTAGAGGTCAGAGAGGGATGGGGTGGGCCATTAGTGCAATGGCTAGACATGCCACCATGACAATGGTAGCATGATGAGGTAAGCATCCAACTCTTGTTGTGTTTGGTTAGATAGATTAGGTGATAAGTTGGGGTTTGGAAGAAATTGGGTTTTTTGTTTGTTGGGGGGGCAAAATGAAATTGGAAATGTGGGGGGGGGGGGAAATTAGGTAGAATAGGAGAAGGGAGAGAGATAAGTGGGAGAATAGGGGAGGGGATGAGGGTGTAGACAGATTTATAGGTGAGATTGGGTGAGTAGAAGTGTTAGGAGAGGTAAGTTTTTTAGAAGGGAGGGTTTGGGGGTCGTGGGTTTTCACTGCGACAGTGACCGGTGTCGGTCGGGTTTAGCTGGCGTCGGTAAGGTTCAACCGATATCGGTCACAAAATGGGTGACCGATGCTGGTTTAGGGGTGATTGGGGTCACTTAGAGAGAACCATCACCGGTTGGGTTTTAGAGAGTATGGGGCCAAAAGTGCCATAGATTGGGTGGTTGAGATGGGTAGGGGTAAAATAAGGTGAGGGAAGATGATAGTCGGTGAGTATGGGTATGATAAATGTACATTAATTTTTTGTTTTCATTGGATGTAGGGGAGAGATCAGCTACGCATGCATAACAGGGTTCCACCCCTACTCGTGACAGTTCATGGCGCAACGACCCCTAAGGAGTTGCGGCATGTGGAGGAGGTGGGCCTGAGTGGGGTCTGACGCTTCTGGCATGTAATCTAGTAGTTGAGTCTAATGGTCACTCTTAACGATAGATGGGATTCTGTGACCAACATGTTCCACCTACCAATAGGTGAGATTACAGTCACCCTAGAGGATGTGTTCAGGATTCTGTGGCTACCCATATTGGGTACATAGGTCTGTTTGATCTCCTCCGAGGCCTTGGAGGAGTTGATGTTGATGGTGTTTGGAGAGGGGATGGCCAAGCTGACATTCCATAGCGCCAGCTTTAGCTATGGAGAGATGTACCTAGCCTGTCTGGAGGAGATGAGGCTAGTAGTTCTATTGATGGAAGCAGTGTGCTACTTTACACTGCCAGATGCAGAGGGTGGGTGGTTTCCCTGATTGTTGATGGGGGTACTCCATGACATGATGATATATCAGACCCACTTTTCATGGGTGCCAACATTCTTGGTGCATCTATACAGAGAGCTATGGACGTATGGGCATCTGTGCAGGTTCAACCTATGTTGTACCTTTTTACTTCACTGCTGGGTATATGAGCACATTGTCTGTGTGCATCCAGTGGGTATGCCCCAGGCCGATGCCTTTCCACCAGGATTTGTACGAGTGGGGTATAGGTGATGGGTGCTTGCTATTGGAGAGTGGAGATCAGATAGGGATACACATAATGTAGCATACTTACAGGTGATTTATTGGAGGGGTTTTCTAGGAGTGGACATCATATGGAGGCCGTATGTGGGCTTCCCATCATATAGGCATATGCGTGATGAGCTAGCTAGCCTCCAGTTACTGAGATGGATAGTGGGGTCGTCATGTCTGGGGAGCATGAGATGATCCCGGTTGACAGAGCTAGGTGGTAGTTTGGGCTGCTATAGGACGTACCTCCACCCTTTTCATAGTATATGAGAGATGACATGGAGAGGCCCTTACCTCTACCACAGCTGACAATGCCCACAGGGAAGGAGGAGCAAGTACTAAACCAGTAGATTGATGATGTCAGGGTTACAGACAGATATAGATAGTGGTGGGCGGCTCATTTACAAGCAGTACCACCTAGGCCAGGGCAGCCAGATCTAGCCACCATCACGGTGTAAAGGGATGCCCTACAGGGGTAGGTGGTGACACTGATTACCCAATTAGGTATGGTGTAGGTAAAGCTAGCCAGTTCAGAGGAGAAGGTGGCCGAGCTACATTTACAGGTGGCCAATCTTCAGGCCCAAGTGGCCGAGGGTGGGGATGGAGATGGAGATGGAGATGATGGTCGAGTGGCTGCCCTACAGGCACAGGTGACAGGGTTACAAGGCTAGTTGACCACAACATAGGCACAGATTGGGGCTTTACAGGCCCAGATACAGGGGCAGGGGAAGAGGCTGATGGCACCACCACAGGCACTGAGGACAGGGTCCAAGTTCACAGGTAGGGGTGGGACAGGTATAGGGGCCAAGGCCTATGGGGCCACCATGAACCATGCCCATATCTAGGTTATGAGATGCCCTAGGTGAGGCCAGATACTACCAGGATTAGGTGATGGTGGTTGGGATAGATTTCCTATCCTATGGAGAGTACAGGGCACAGCAGGCCTCAAGTGAGAGGACTAGATCCCAGACTCATAGTGTAGAGAGCACAAGGGGCCATCGAGCTCTGAGACAAGATCAGGGAGAGGCCACCAGCTCATGGAGACCAGCTCCAGGTGATGTGCTAGTAGGGACCCAACCACCACCTATGATGGGTGGGGAGATGTTAGCAGGTCACCAGACAGGGGCCAAGGAGGCTGAGGGGACAAGCGATACCGATATGGAGGATGTCCACCGAGAGGGTGCTTGATATATGGCTCCTGATTTTTGACATAGTTTTGAGTTTTGATATATACCGGCCTATGTGCCAAAGAGAGTGAGGATGTATGAGAATTTTTGTATATTGTGAGCATATACCGGCCTGCGTGCTAAAGAGATTTTGTATTATTTTATTATTTTATTGTATATGAGACCGGCCTGCGTGTCGATGACATTTTGTATTGAGTATCATCTTGCATGCCGACGAGTTGTTTGAGATGGACATGATGGGATATTCGTGCATATTGTATTGAGACACACATATTTATTTATATGATGAGATACATGAGATGCTTGATTTGTTGGTGTTTTATGAGAATTTTATTTTTTTTGTTGTGATATGGATGGAAACTAGGTGAGTTAGGCATGATGGAGTCAGGTTGGTTTAGGCATGGATCAAGTCAGGTTTAGGCATGGATCGAGTCAGGTATTAGGCATGGATCGAGTCAGGTTTTAGGCATGGTTTGAGTCAAGTTTTAGGCATGGATCGAGTTAGGTCAGTTAGACATGGTTGAGCATAGGCATCAAGTCTAAATGGGCTAAAGTTGTGTGCAATGAATGGTGATATGGGTCATGTTTATAATACATGCATGATGATGGTAGAGAAATGGAAGTCATAATAAATGTATGGTGTGGTGATGATAAAAATGTGAAGCAACTTGTTATTTGTTTGGTTTAATTTCCAATTTTGGATATAAAAAGGAAACTAAGTAGGGTAGAGTGTGATTTGAGAAAGATGAAAGATGAATTGGTTAGGGTAGAGAGTGGCTGAGCTAACCTCCAAGGGCCCCATGCCCTCGGAGTGCTGCCTACATAGTCCCGGTGAAAAGGGACCTCAGGCCGATGTAGTTCTCCCATAAGCTAGGGAAGAATATGAGGAGGTATGAAAATGAGTTGGTAGGTTTTAGGTCATGTTTTGGGTTTAGGTCTATTAGGTGTGGGTGGGTTATAGGAAAAATTAGGTATAGGTGATGTCGATTGTGGTGGAAGAAGAAGGTTACCCTAAAGGTACGCGTCAAGGACCAAGTCCTATATAAGGTAATCAAAATGTAAATAAAGACGGTTAAAAGATAAGAGGGGGCAATAAAGCCACTTGATTGGTTAGGATCATACCAAGTAGATCATACCTTGGAGGAGGTGATGAACATGAGTCCCTAAAGGAATTGCATGATTGATTGTTTGAAGGGTGAAAATTAGTCACATGATCACCAAATGTCATGGTTCCCAAGAGGTCCCTTGAGGCAGTAGGAAATGGGAGTGCGAATGGTGAGAGGGGTGAAAGGTGGGTAATTTTTATATGATATGTGGTAGCATGCTCTGTGGGCAAGAGATCTGAGGTCACAATGGGCAAGTCCATGACGAAAAGTCTTCTGTTTTGACTTGTATTTGAGATAGACTGATTGATGTGGGAAGTCTATATGGGATGATGAAATTAACTCCTTGAGGTCTTCATGAAGCTGATCGATGCGGGAAGCTTCAAATTATCTTGCTTTTTTCTTCTTCTTCTTTTTTAATTTTTTTTTATGCTTTACATAGCTGTCCTTCAAGGGAGAAGTCTATTTATAGCAGCAATTACCAAGAGGAATATGTCCTTTTGAGGAAGTCATCATTTTATTAGAAGTTTGACTCAAGGATTTGTGTCCTAAGTGAGTGCTTCAAAGTCGTGGACAAGACCAAGGTGACGAATAGAATTCTTGTTCAGATAGCAAGGTGAAAATACCATGGGATCTCATCTAAAGGTAGATGAAAAGTATCCATGAGAATCATGTCATGTGCAGCACCATGGTACACATATTCAAGAGAAGATAACAAGTGACGGGTACTCACATGATTCATTTTTAGTTCTCAGTGAGATGTAGGAAGTGGACAATGCTCAAGGGACGAGCATGGAAAGAGGCAAAAAGTAATGTAGGACTAAAATTCAATAGTAGAATGGTCGAAGATGCAAGGCGTTAAGGGGCTCAGGCTCGGGTTTACCATCAAGGGAAGATAAATGATAAGCACCTGATCCATAAGTATGGGTTACGATGTATGGTCCAAGCCAATTAGGAGAAAATTTTCCCCATTTACTTTTTTCTACTTTGGTTACATGTTGATTTTCTTTCAGGACAAGGTCACCAACTTGGAAGGTCTGTTCATGGACATGTTTTTCGTAGGCACATTTGATACGTTTTTGGTAAACTTGGAGGTGGTCAAGAGCGTTAAGACGAAGTTCATTTAATAACTCAAGTTGTGCTAAATGGTCTTGACAAAATTCATCATCATTGAGCATGTCATGGAGAGAAATGCAGAGTGAGGGGATCTGGACTTCAAGAGGTAGAACAACCTCTGTACCGTAGACCAGAGAAAAAGGAGTAGTGGCAGTGGAAGTGCGGATACTAGTGTGGTATGCCCATAGGGCAAAAGGAATGTGCGTATGTCAGTCCTTCCCAGTATCATTAACCACTTTCATGAGAATTTTATTTAAGGTTTTGTTAGTAGATTCGGCTTGGCCATTGGTTTTTGGGTAATAAGGTGATGAGAAACTCATCTGAATGCCAAAGGCATCGCAAAGTTTTTGCAATGTTTTGTTTTTGAATTGTTTTCCATTATCAGTGATGAGATGATGAGGAACACCAAAGTGACAAATGATGTGATGATTGATGAACTCACATATTTTCTTGGCTTTTGTGGAGATGAGTGGTATAGCCTCCACCCATTTTGTGTAGTATTCGGTAGAGGTAATGATCCATTGATGTCATTAGGAAGAATGGGGGTTGATCTCTCTGACAAGATCCAAACCCCATTGAGAGAAGGGCCAAAGGTCACGGGCAACCTGTAAGGTGTGACTGGGTGTATGATGAAGGTTGATGTGTTGTTGGAATTTTACACAACGTTTGATGTAGTCACAACAATCATGGTTAAGGGTCGGCCAATAATAGCCTAGGTGAAGAATACGCTTAGCAATAGCAAGGCCACTGAAGTGGCCTCCACATATGCCATCATGAACTTCCTTAATTGTATAAGGAATTTCAGAACTCGTGAGGCATCGTAGGAGAATACCATAAAATCCATGTTTATAGAGAAGGCCCCCCATGATGACGTAGTGAGAGACTTTTTTAAGGAAGCCACGTTGTCTGTTACAGGTGAGATCAGGAGGTAAGATGGAGAGAGAAAAATAGTCAGAGTATTGTTTGTACCAAAGGTCACTCGGGTTAGGGGTAGCAGTTCCTATGGAGTAAACATTGTGAGGTAAATAAGAAGGTGATTGGAGTAATTGTACGGTGACAAATATTTTAGAATTGGCAGGTGAAGCGGGTATTTGAGAAGGCAAGCAAGCCATGGTATCTGTAAATTTATTGGTTTAACGGGGGACGGTTTAAAGGGCGTAATGGTCAAAGGTGGTCAAAAGTATGTCTACATGATGTTTATACTTTTGAAGTATCTCATTATGACATTGGTATATACCATTGACTTGGTTTATAACCAATTGAGAATCACCAAAGATGTTGATTGATTTGACATCTAGGGTGTAGGCAGCTTGGAGACCTAATACGAGTGCTTCATATTTGGAAATATTGTTTGTACAATCAAAATCTAGTTTGAAAGACAAAGGCATGGGTTCACCATCAAGTGGAATGAGGATAACACCAGCCCCACCCCCACACTGACACTTGGAACCATCGAAGAAGAGTGTCATTTGGTAAGTGGGTTTGTCTAGGGAAAGGGTAGCAATTGACTCATCTGGAAATTCAAAATTAGAGGGTTGATCCCCAGAAATAGGTGCGTCGGCCAATTGGTTGGTGATAGCTTGGCCCTTGATGGACTTTTGATGAATGAATTCGAGGTCAAGGTTAGCTAAAAGCATAAGCCATCGTGCGGCACACTGATTTTGATAAGGTTTGGCATACATGAAGTGTAGGGGGTCAGTGTTGGTCACAACATAGGTTTTATGGTTGAGTAGGTAATGGCGGAGTTTTGTGGCAATGAAAACTAAGGATAAGACAAATTTTTTTGAGGATAGTTGTATCAGAGTTTCATAGTCCAAAAGAGTACATGACTTATGTAATAAACCACCTGCTCCCTGTGTTGTTCATCACGAGGTGAGCGAGCATGGCTCCCAAGGAGTGATCAGTAGCTGAGATGTATAGGTAGAAAGGTTGATCATCTTTAGGTGGAATGAGTACGAGTGGTTGGAGAAGGGTATTGTTTTAAGGCCTCAAAATATTTGTGGTAGTCATCATTCCATTTAAAAGAGACATCCTTCTTGAGCAGATGATGAAAATGGTTGAAACCGATCAGATAATTGTGAAATGAAACAGTGAATAAACTATAACTTACCTTGCAAGCTACGGAGTTGCCTAAGGTTAGTGGGCATAGGAATTTCCAGAATGGCCTTGAATTTAACAGGGTCAACTTCTATACCACGTAGGGAAACAATAAATCTCAGGAGCTTGCCTGAGAGAACCGTGAAGACACACTTCTTTGGATGAAGGAAAACACAATATTTAATGAGGCGGTCAAAAATGGTTTTGAGGATGATAAGGTGCTCAGAGCGGCATTTATATTTGGCCAGGAAATTGTCCACGTAATCTTCCAATATACGATGCATGATGTCATGGAAGATATAATTCATAGCCCGCTGATATGTGGCACTAGAATTTTTAAGGCCAAAAGGCATGACTCGGTAGAAGAAGGTCCCTCAAGGGGTGATGAATGAGGTTTTGGGTTGATCCTCTGGGGCAAGCAAGATTTGGTTATAACCCAAGAAGCCATCCATGAGTGAGAGCATCTCGTGACCAATGGTAAGGTCAACCAGTTGGTCACTACCGGGTAGAGGGAAGTCATCTTTTGGGCAGGCAAGGTTGAGGTCATGGAAGTCCATGTAAATGTGGAGTCCCCCTGTTGCCTTAGTGATAGGGACAATGTTTGAAATCCAATGAGGATAATCAATGGGTAATATGAAGGAAATGAGAAAGAAGGCACTGAAGTTCTTATTTGATGAGAAGGGCAATGTGAGGGTGCATTTTCCTCAACTTTTGTTTGATGGGTTTGGCATCGGTAATGGTTATGATATTGTGGACCACTATCATGGGGTCAATACTGGGCATGCTTGTGTAAGACCATGCAAAAGTGTGGTTATGATCTTTGAGAAAATAAGTGAGGGCTTCATGTTCAGCAGCATCTAAAGATTGACCAATATTTAGGATGTGTGGGTTATCCTGAGTATGAATGTTGATCTCGATAGTCGATTCATTCAACATGGTTTGTGTCTCAGAAGGTAACGAAAAATGAATATATGAGTCTTCTACACCAAGATAGGTGAGTATAGATTCATCATCCTAACATTGAACGCCATTAATTGAAGGTGTATCGTCATTGATCATTTCAGGATACAGAGAAGGGAAGAGAGGAAGGGGCCTCACCCTCACGTTGATAAGTCAAAGGCCCCAAGGAAACGGTGTTTATGAAAAAAAAAATTAGGAGGGATAAATTTAGGATCTATCGACTCTGTCGGCGAAGGTGGTGATGAAGGCAGAGCGAATGAAGAAGGTGGAGAAGGGTGAATGTTCTCAATGGGTTCAATGTGGGTTTGCTTAGTAGGTGGTTCAACAAAGCTGATACCACTATGGTCATTATGTTTGTGGGTAGTACATGGAATAATAGTATGGCAGCCTTGCTTGTAAAAGCCAAAAGAAAAACCCTTCCACACACATCGGTGCTAGAAGGTGTGGGTGAAACAACGATTGGTGAGAGACTAGAAGTTAGCAAAAAATGGGTGGGTTTGTGACGATGGTTTAGGTGTGTGAGTGGTAGTATCAAGTCCCCCATAGTTGAGACTGGTACAAAGGTGAGGAGGACCATAAAGGAGGCATTCTCCTATGTGGTGATCATAGCAAGGATTTTGGTGAAGACTTCCATACTCTTGTGGAGTAAGGAATGTGTTAACACTATATAGGTGATATTCCCCCAGACTGAGGCTTTGAAAATTCCCTCAAAGGGATCGGTGGTTGGTATGTGGGTAGCTGGAATAGACGATGTGTCAAAGGTCGATGCGGAGGTGGAGTTAACAGATTGGGAGGCTGATGGGTTGCCCATGGATGTTGTGGTGGCGGTAGGAATGGAGGAGGCATGTGCATTTGAGGTAGCGATTGTAGTGGTAAGCGGAGGTGTAGATGAAGTGGTAGTGGTCGTGGAGGTAGATGCCTTAATGGGGATGAGCACGTCATTGGGTCAGTAAAGCATGTTGTATGTTTTAAAAGGTGATGGATCAGCTAGAATAGTATAGGTGTGCCCTTCATGCTCAAACTTTACACAACGATGCAAAGTGGAAGGAACACAACCCATGACATGAATCCAAGGTCTGCCAAGCAATAGGTAATATTGAAATTCCCCCTCCAAGATGTAAAATAACTCTGGAACAGTGCGGGGGCCCACGTGAATGTGGAGGATGACGATGCTTAGTGTAGAGGTGATAGCATCATTGAATGAATGTAACATGACATGATGTTTATGCATGCAATTGTCAGGTATGCACATTTGAGTGAATGCATGAGATGAAATGATGTTAATGCTAGCACCCCCATCGATCATTACACATCATACATGTACATCATCGATGTGGACAAAGATGAAGAGGGCTGGGTCTAGGTCATCGGTTTGGTGCGGTGTAATCTCTTCCTATGAGAAGCTAAGGGAGGCTAGTTGGTGAGTAGGGTGAGGTGTGGATAAAGGTGGAAATTTGGTGAGAGAGGATACATGATGGGGTGTGATAATGGAAGCTACGGGTGTAGGGTCATTGGGTAAAATGTCAATAGATTGCAAGAACCTCCATGAGAACTTGACAATGGGATTTCTGAGGTTTGGATGAGGTCATATAGGGATTTTTTGAGGGGGGATTGGTTTAGTTGTTTGAGCATCATGTGCGATGTGTGACCCCATTAGAAATAGGGTATGTGGGGCCGCATGGATAGTAATCTTAGGTGTGGGTGCAGATGGTATGTTGGGTATAGGATTGGTTGGTGAGTTAGTTGCCTTTTCCTTGCCTTTGTATTTTTGAGCATGAGTAGTGACGTGTATCATGTTGATCTGAGGGGAGCTAGAAAATGGAGAAGGTGTAGGATGAGTGGTATAATGACATGACAGGAAAAAACCTATCGGGGAAAAAAATCCTTGTGAAGTGAGCTGGGTGCAACGACATTTAGGTAATGGTGTGGCAAGTTCTTTGATGTGAACCATGTTAATTTTGAATCTTGGGGGTGGCTCTATAGGAGTTGTGGGGGTGGAGGTTATGGTTGTTGAGTATGCGTAGTGAGGGAAGGACTGTGGGAATGGGCATTGGTGAAGCATGAGGTCCTCATCAAGAAGGTCATCATCGTCAAAGTTGGCTTCAAGAGGACACAACCAGATAAGGAAAATTTTTAAATCCTTACATTTCTCCACATCATGCCCTGGCACACGATGGTAGGCACAAATTTTAGTGTCATTAAACCATTTTGGCTTGGGTTTGAGGGGGTCACAAGGTTTGAGTGGTGGTAATGTGATGACAGAAGTATCAAGGAGGTTGGTTAATATTTTCGTCATAGGACCCTGCTAGTGGATTACAATGGGAAGTGAAAGTGGATTTGGGTGTAGGTGTGGCTAATTGTTGAGGAACGGTCCTTGCAGGAGGAGGAGTGGTTCGATCCATGGTTTTGGGTGCTAGAGTGGTCTTGGGTGTTGGTTGTGTTTGCTTGGGTAGGGGTATGGTAGATGAACGGGTAGGAGGATGTATCGTTGTTTTGAATAACCTTATTGGAGGGTAGCAGGATTTTTGTCTTTAGGTGGGCACCTTCTTGGGTAAAGGGGATACGGTGTGTATGATATCTAGAGGGAAAAGTGGATGGGGGAAGAGGGCGAGTTACCCATGGGGATAAAGGAGGTGTTGTGAAGGTAGATGATGTCGGTCGTGCAGGGCGTGTGAGGGACAAAGACTGAAGTGTAATGGGTAGTGAAGAAGTTGAGGGTATTGGAGGTATGGGTGGTAAAGATGTTGCAGGTGTAGGTTTAAGTCGTGTCAAGCACTTGGGTATGTTAGAGGTTTGAGAGTAAGGAATGGGCTATTGTTTTTTGGTTTACGGATGAATGGAGGTTTCTTGACTGTGTTGAGAGGTTGAGGTCCTAAAACAAACATAAAGGGTGAAGGTGATGCAGGTGTGATTAGCGTAGCTGGGGTATGAATTCTATGGGTTTGGTTATTCTGTGTGGGTGCCAAAGTAGGTTGGGTATTGAATATGGAAGATGTAGCTAAATCTAGTTTGATAGGTGGATGAGTAAGGCTGGCGGTTGGGGTGAGCCCTAAGGTAGTGATAGGTTTAGTTGAGGAAGATGATATAGGTGTGGGTTTGGATTTAGATGTATGTTGGGCTATGGGTAAGGGTGTATGTCGAGTGGTGCTGAGGGTTATAAGAGAAGTAGTGATAGAGGTGTTTGTGCTCGGTTCAACTGGCTGGAATATTTTGGGGTAGATAATGGAAGTGTTAGCAAGTGACATCTACATCTGTGTTGAAACAGGAAGCAGAAGATGCCCCCATAGTAAGGCTCTGTCTACATAATCGAAGCGATAAACTAAGCATAAGAAGGGCACCTCTGTTGGTGAGGTTAATGAGGACCTAATGGAAATTCCTATGAAATGTGTCTTAGAGATGAGGAATTTGTTGGCTTCGGCTTCCGTGGGTAAGAAAGCTGAAATTAGGTCTACAGGATCTTGGTTGGATGATGGAGAATGGTCACCTAGAGGCAAAGGTATCTCTACTAGATCCTTGATAGGTACAGGAAATGGGTGTTCCTCTATAGGTGGAGGAGATGGTGTGTGCTCCTTTGTGGGTGGAGGAGATAAACAAGCATCCTCCATGGACTAAAGAAGTATTGTGAGTGACGGTTCCCTAGGTGGAGAAGCCAAAGGTGAAATAGCTTTGACATTAGCAAAGGGCCCCTCCACGGATGAGGAAGGAGGTGAAAGGTGCTCCTCTATGGGTGGATGAATAGGTGAGGTGGGTTCCAATGCAAAAAGAGGAATTTGGGAAAGAATTTCCTCTATGAAAGGAATATGAGGTAATTGGGAAGCAATGGGTGCGTCATTGAAAATAGCGTGGACTCGCGGGTATAGCTATCATGAGTTGAGGTCTCACCGGTTTGATCAAACAATGGGGCATGATTGGGAAAGGGTTTCTTGAAGATGTGCAGGTTTTGATTGGTAGGTGCATTAGGATTATCCACATGGTTAACTCACCTTTTCTTGATCATCTCTTGGACAATGTTTTTGAAAGTGATGCAATTTCCGTCATTATGACCCTTTACTCGATGATAGTTACAGAAGTCATGTTCTTTATACCATGCGGGTGTGGGGTGAGAAGGGTCAAAACCAGTGTGTGGTTTTATAGGTAGAAGGGTGATGGCCACAGGTTTGATGAGATTTTCTAAAAGAGAAGAGTAAGGCTCCCCAATTGGGGTTTGTATTTCTTTTTCTCCTGTCTAAATTGAAAAGTCTAAACGGGTGAGAGATTAGATGAGGGGCTAGCCTGATTTGATAGATGAGCCAAGTTGGGCCATCCTTAAGTACCACTACGTTAGTGGTGCCCTTTTGCATTTGAATAATTTTTCTACAGTTTGGAATAAGAAGAGGTATCATTCGAATTGAATGCCGAATTCTTATTGTGTAATTGGATTTTCTTCTCTTCAATGGCCCGAATCTCTAGCTTTCGTGCCATGGTGAATGCTTCATCGAAGGTTCAGAAAGTTTGGACCTGCATTGGGTTGGCTGAGATATGTCTATCACAATCCCACATGAAGATATCGATGAGTTCTATTTGTGGTAGTTGGAATGTGAGTTGATTGATCAGGCTACGCCAATGAGCAAAAAAATCTGCGATAGATTTGTCGTCATACTGACGCGTGGAGTATAGGCCAATCATGGTAACCTTCTTAACGATATTGATGGAGAAGTGATCTAAGATGGCTTGGGCTATCTGATTAAATGAAAATATAGAGTGTCTGGGTAGCCCCACTGTACCAATCTAACGCAGGTCCAGTCAGAGACATGGGAAATTTCCTCAAGTGCAAAGCATCATTATGGGTGATTAGGTAGCACCCGTGTTTGAAATATTGCAAATGTTGTTGCAGGTCTTCATTGCTATTGAAATGGTTGAATTTAGGCATCTCCCAATGAACGGGATATGGATGGATAGGAATGGATGGGTGGATAGGCTCATTACAAATCTCATCATAGGTGAGAGTATTTTGGGAACTAGATACCGATGCCTCCAATGTCTGCATCTTGTCCATCATTAATTTGATTAGGTCATTGATAGGTTGCGATGATTGGGTGCCTCCTGTAGTGTAAGAGGGTTGGTGTTGGGCACATGATGAGGGTGGCATTCCAATATATGGTGCTGCTATGTAGGTTGATTGAGAATAAGGTAGTGAAATAGGGGGTATGTACCCAGAGTGAATAACAGATCAAACAGGAGGCTACTGATAGTACATATATGAAGGTGGAAGGGTCGTAGTGAACCTAGTGGCAATGGGGGCTAATGATTGTCGAATAGAAAGGACTACATTTTGAAAAGGGGTAGGGGTCACTGACATAGGAGGTGGTTGTGTAGCTACAGGTGTATGCGAGACAATAGGGGTAGATGAGGTCATGTTTTGGGTGGCTGTCAAAGGTATGGTGGATGTGGCGGGTGCAACAGATGTAGCAGATGTGGCAATCATAGCAGGTATAGGACCTAGCTATGAAACAACCGGGGTAAGGTAGATGCAGGCAGCACAAAGCTAGTTGGGGCTGGAGCAGAAGTAGGAGTGAGTTTCAGGGGGATAGATATGGGTATGTCATATATCAACTGACCCGAGGCATCTCGAGTGGATGAGTGGGAAAGAAAAAACTACAAGGCGGTAGGGTTTTAATCAAGGAGTCATGTGAACTCCTCATCTCTAGTAGCGATAGTGATAGGTCGGATAGGTTCCATGGCAGGTGATAAAATGGAAGGTGGTGAAGGGATAGGTGGGAGTGGTTGACAACTGGCATGGAATATGAGAGTGTTAGCTTATCGACACATCAGTACCATGTGAACAGGTACTAGCGTGGTAAGACTACTTTGATGAATACTGATGAGATTTACAAGGTCAATGTATATGATGAGTGTGATAGGGACTATGAATAATCAAAGAAGGTGAATAGGTGTCCTTTTGGGTAGGTTAACCAAAATGATAGTGAACCGATGCCAGTTGGGTATAACTGATGACGGTAAGGGGGTAACCAATGATGGTTGCTGGACCGACACCGGTTATTGTGAAATTGAAATAATGATGAAGAAAAGTGGTTGTGAATTAAAATCTGATGTGGAATCAAACTCATAATTTTGAGAATGATGAAAATATGGTCTAAGCACACTTAGATGAAGATGAAATACACCAACTATGATAAGGAGCATGCAAGGATAAAAAGGAAAAATGAAGAGCGTGACCTCTCACCTCAAAACGCAATCCAGGAAGAAACACTAAGAAAAATGTGATCCTAAGAGTGCTTTTTCTATTATGTTTGTTTAGCTTATGTTATTTAAGGACTGACTCATGAACTGTAGAATAGAATTTTTTTTGGTGAGGATGGCTTCCTATGAAGAAGGAGATCTAAAAGGTGAGGTTTCAGGTATGTTATGGTGGGGGCAGACCTCGCTCTAAAGTATGACTCGACAAAGCAACGAGTTGGGGAGTACCTTCCAATCCTCATATCAGTGTGATCGTTGACAGGTGTTCCCAGGAAAGATGTTGTTTAAGAATATGTATTTGTTTTGAATTTATACAATTTCGTAAGACTCAAAGAGAGAGAGAGAGAGAGAGATGTGCTTTCTATGATTCATTTTTCAACCATCAGCTAGGAATGACTTCCAGCATATAGGTTGCCCTCAATTAATGTGAGCTAATGCAGAAAATTAGAATGAAATGCAATTATTTTTAAGCCCAAATCTAAATATGGAATTCGATGACATAAATAGATGAAAAGGGAGAGGGATGCTCTTTCACTAAAATGTAGAAAACAAGAAGAAATGGTTCTTTTTATGCACACCAAAAGAAAAGGTTTCTTTTAGAGAAAATAGAAAGAAAAATAATTTTACCAAGGAATAAAATTAATGTGTATGCTTTTCAGAAGGGAAACAAACACACAACTTTTTCTAGGAATGAATAAAAATGTAAGGAACCCCAGGTGGGTCCTAATGGGCATGCCAAAATGTTTCACCTAATTCTTAGACATTTCTTTGAAAATGATGAAATAGATAGGGTAACAGGCGTAGGAGGAATACTTGTTTAAATGTTGGTTGATAGGTTGTTGTGTGTGTATGAAATCTGAATCCACAGATGATCGTTAGAGCTTCCTTTTGGCTGGGAGGAACTACCTGAAATGGAACACAAGACCACAAAATAAAAGTTAAACAATATGTGCAGTGAACTGCCTAGCATGTGCTAGATCTGGGAAGTGTGATACTTCCTAGATGGCTATCAGTCCACTGTTTAAAATAATTTAATGTTGGTAATAAAGTAAACCCTATTGTAGTTAAAATGATTTAGGTATCTCATTTAAAACACGATAAGAAATATCTAATCTAATAGGCTAGGTTAAAATAAGATCTGAAGGTCAAGTAGCTAGTTCTGGGTCTCTGCAGGTTTAATAGAGGTCTTGAGCAGGGCACAGGTGAGTAATGGTGATGTGGGAATAGGTAGGTAGGTTACTATTTTGGGATGTATTGGTTGATACAAATACCGATGCCGGTTAAGGGTGACCAACACCGGTTAGGGAGAACTAGTGCCGGTTACTGTGGAATACTGGGAATGTCACAGAATGAGCTTTAGATCTCCCTTATTATTGCATAAAGGACTAGGCTGGTCAATGTTTATTCTTTTGCTATTGATACTTAAAGTTCAACTACTAGTTTAATTATGGTGTCATCTATGGTGGTTTCCACTCCTTCAGTCACTTCTTTGATTCCTCTTATACCTTTGATATCACCTCCTCTTCCTCCCACTATCACTACACCTACCATTCCCATGTTATCCCCATCATCCACAGTGACATCCATATCTATGATAAAATCATTAGCACCATTATTTCCATTGTCATAATTCCACACAAGACCAACTAGTCAGTTGGTGCCAAGCTTTACAGTGCCGAGATTTTCCAGTAGTAAGGATTCTAATGTAGATCCCAATGGGTCATCCCATTGGATAAGTAAGGAAAAAAAATCATATTATTATTCCTATGGGTGATCCCATAAGGAAATTACCAAATCAAATTTCTACTACATCAATATCCCCAGTTTTTATATCCCCCCCATCGGCCACTATGTTAAAAATAGTCCCACCTACATCTAATGAAGTGGCAAAGCCCACAAAGGAACATGTAATACTGGTTTAAAAACAATGGAAAAAAACAAATGGTTACAAAATCTCAAGCCCTATCTATAAACCTCCTAAAGTTCTTTCTTTTATAATAAGAAGAAAAGAAGCTACAAAAGTTACAACAAGCAGGATGAAGGCTTAAGGACAAGACATCCTGCTAAGAACAAAATAAAATATAATGGTCTTTTCTAGAAAGTGGGACAGAGAACAATGACCATCCTTTGATCCTTTGAATATAATGGAAACATCCCTTAATATGGTAAAAGGAGCTTTACAGGAAGAAAAAATATTCCACTACCAACAAGCTATAGATTAGTCTTCCTCCATCTCTTATATAAAGTGTATCATGCTTTGAAGAACTTGTTTAACAACTTTATAGATAAATTTATAGTTAAGGATAAGGCTTACATAGTCCATGCAAAGCTTGATGGTTTAAAACAAAAGGTCATGGAGTTAAAATTTAAGATTGCAGTCATTTCAATGATTGTCAAGGGAAATTTGTTTCCAAATTTTCCTCTCATGTCTGTGGATGATGTGATCACCTTTGAAAATAAGTTGGAAAAGACAAAATTTGAATTAATAGAGGCATCAAACACAATTTCAACCCTAAAAGCAAGAGGAGTTTAATGAAGACTGCTTCGAACCCTAAAAGCAACCCATTGCTGCGAGCCCTAAAGGAAAAAGGTAACAACCATGGGGGAAAGAAATCTTCTCATGGCGGATGCATTTCTTCTTCCATCCATTGAGATGATGATTCTTGTGGTGTCACTCAGAAAGAACAGGTGTTATCATGGATTAATCAAGCTTTCGGTGGTGCTAAGGTTACCTCCCTAAATCCTAACTCTAGACCCTCTCATGGTGGTGGATCCCCTCTGTAGAAATCACCCTTTGTGGAGCCATACACTGTTAATGGTGGCAGCAGATCTCTGAACGATGTTGCTTCTTTTAGTGCCCACTTCCCTTTGACACCTTTTGATACTGATCTTGATACCATTGATTACATTATGGACATTATTATAGTTTTGATTTAGTATGATGTTAGATATTTGATCATGGATTATTGTTGATCTTGATTTGGTTAGGATGCATGATGATTATTAGAGACCACTTCATATGTGGATGATGATATACTATTTGACATGGATATATTTTGAATGTTGTTCGGACATGGGATTTTTGAATATTTTGAGTAGACCTAGAAAATGGACATTATATGATGATGATGTAGTTGTTGATATAAATTGTAAGTGATATGGTTGATTTCCTTCACATTGTTGTGATTCATATGTATAGATTATTTGTGATTATATTTATATCATGTTGGATGTTCTGATATGGCCATGAGGCCGAAGGAGGTATTTTTGTTTTGTAGGTTAAAACATCACAACAAACATCGGGGGATTGGAGACAAACCACATTGGAATTCTAGATGAATTCAACAAGGTCACCATGGCAACTTGTTTTATTGTGTTTGTGTTTGATTGTTGTTAGGGATTCCCATGGGGGGGATCACCTGTAAATGTGACCATGGGTTTTGTGTATTTGCTTGTGGTTCCTTGTTTTATTGTATGTGTTTTATTAGTGATGTGTCCCTTTCTTTTAATTAATTAAATCATGGAGAATTAATGTGAGTAATCATATTGTTAAAATAAATAAATCAATCAAATTGGGATATGAGAAAGTAATTATAGAAGTTGTTGGCTTTTGTATTAAATATGTAAGAGATGTGTAAGTATGTGTAAGAGTTGTGTAAGTCAAATTTTGGAATAGGAAACACTCCACCTCTTGTAACATCCCCATTTTAAGACACTAGAACAAGGGAATTTTTTTTTAAATGTTCCCTGTTCTGAATTATGTAATTCACAACACACGATCAAGTTTTAATAATTGTTCTCTGTCCAATTAATGTAATTCGGATCACACAATTACTTTTAAAACCAATGTTCTCTGTTCACATATTTATAATATGGAGCACACATTCAATGCCATTCAATCATATAACAGATACCATATGCTGCTGTAAATGACTCGAAGAACTACCGATCTCCCATTTTATGGCTCAGAGTTTCAACGATCTCTCATTTCATGACTCGGCTACTTACCGATCCTTCATGTTAATCCATGCATTGTATACTAAGTATACTTGGTTCTCTATACCATTTTCGGTTATCGAAGTGTTCCATTTAAGAGGCCTATCTGAATATCTGTTACTGATATTCATCTGATATCCTACTTCTTAAACTAGGTGATTAGGACAACGCAACCAGTAACTTACGATACTTTGGCCAAATATTTTCACATGCTTTGCATGATTATATTCCTAGATGTTATACACATCAATGGAATACGTCCTTCACCTCACTTTGTCTGTTATCTAGAATGGTCTTTTCTGACCTCTGTCAGTCCTCTCGTCCAAGGTTAGACTTTAACCCAAACTAGCAATATGAAAGAGTATAGGAAGACACTCGCGGTGACTAAAGGTACGCAGACATACTGTGTCGACCCTAGATGACTGCATGTGTCTAGTTACCTTTAGTCCTCCGGAGTCACCCCGTATACGTGGTCACATTCCTATCATCATCCAAGTAACTTGGTCCCAGCTTATGTAAACTTGATGATTCGATTCGGGAGGGTGTTGTAACATGTCAGCTGCAACATTGTGTCGTCATGAAGGCCCCACCTTCATGAAGACACCAGATTACAGCTGGCATGTGCCAAGGTCCTACGGAATCCTCTCATCAAGGGATATGCATCCAGCTAAAAGTGTGATTAGATCATAATCTTAAGTATTTAAGATCAATTTTCAGCAACCGTGTTGATCTTCTAACCTCACTGTTTGTTACAGTTGCATAGCTAAGAGAGACTTATATTGTCTTTAAAGCTTAATATGCCTTTACTCCTCTTTACTGAAGGATTACTTAATTCCATCTTAGTTCCTTAATTTAAGCTTCAGACTAACAGTCCATTACAACTTAACGTAGTAAGATCAACTTACTAAACTTAACCAAGTTTTATCTCGCAACTGAATTTAAATTCAGAATTCCATCTTATTAGACGTCATTTAAATGAGGCCTAATTCCAAATGAATGTATTCATTTATTCACTATAACCTTACTTCAATTAAGGTTTGTTACGAGGAGATATGATTCCTCATACTAAATATCCTCTGAATCAAACATCTCAAGGATATTAACGAAATCAGAGTACAAGATTCAACTGCCTCTTTATTTATATTCATTAGCTTATATGACAGTTCCGAATATCGTTCATTTAAGAATTCATATTCACTTAACTCTTTTCAATGTCAATATAAAATCCATATTAACCTAAGTATGAATTAATTGTACATTTCAACTTAAAAATTGTATTCAAGTAAAGAATAGATATTATATCCTTTTTAAAATCTGTCAACCATCATTTGAATATATTCAAATTTAATGAATAAAATTTATATTCTCGATCTTATTCTAACAATTTCAAAGTGATACTGCCATTAAAATATCACACCTTTCCTTGTATTCAATCCTTAAGATTTAAAATCTATACAATTTACAAGTCCATACAACTGGACTTCATTCATATCAAACAACATTACAACACATAAGGAAAGAAGAATGCAACTTCTCCTTTTCCCATTTCCTCGTAGAGGAATAATAAATTCTCAGATACGATCCATCCTTAGCTAATCAGAAGAAGCATCAGAAAATAACATGTCTTCATTTTTACTCAAGGAAACCATCTGCAAAATTTACTTGCACGGGTCAGTTCATCGAACTGAGCATATTAAGCACTTATCATTAAAATGAGGTGCTCTTAATTAACTATCTCAATAAAAGAACCCTGCTTTTATGAAACGTTTAAAAATGAGATGGACATCATCCATGAATTAAGTGCTAATAAGGATGAACAACTTAACAACCCAATCCACTAATTACCATCACAATCAGACAAAAGATTTACTAACTTTCTCCCAAATAATTACTACAAGAAGTAATTTCCTCTAAATAGTTTCAGATTAAAACATCTGTAAGAACTAATACACATATGTATATAATGTTGTTCTAATGTAATTGCTATCAGTTCCATTTCCTTATAATAGTTGAAATTTCAAGAGATGAATTTTAATTAAGAATTCCAACAGAACTACTTCCCTTTCGTACTACTCATTTAATTTCAAACAATCAAATGCAGAAGAGAAAAGTAATCATTCACCATGAAAACACTGGTGTCAATTCTCAAAATTCAACAAACAACATAATACTTCTTTCAAATCAGAAAAGAAAGTAAACAACAATTAAATGCAGATGATTACGCCTAAGGCAGTAAGAAATTCATTCAATATCAAATATAGAGTTTCAACTAGATAAGAGAAGAAAACAATTATTACTTCCAATTATCCATCCAATATTCTCTTTCTTTTCATCACAACTGTACTGAATGATTTAAACAAGAAGTGATATCAATCAATGATAACAGCTAAAGAGAGAGAGAGAGTAATTGAAGTCAATAATCGAATGAAAGAAAGAGAATCATATTGCCTCTTCTCATTGCTTAGCTGAATATCAACTATTTAGTACAGACCTGTTCCCATAGGGTGATTTCTTCTAACAATTATAATTCAGTAATTAAAACTTACTAACTACCATTCCAGAGAGTTTAACAGAATTCATTTGCATCAGGTCTGTAAGTATCAATATCAACGACCCCTCTAAATAAAATCATTTCCTTTAATTTTTCACCCAACAGACATTCTCGTCCAGATATCAACAAGTAAGAGTGTACAGCAGACAACAATCATATTTTCATCATAATAATAAAAGGATTCATTTTCCAAACACCAAAGGAAGAACCTAGTTCCGATTCAGTTTTAATGCAAGCAGCAAGAAGTTTAGACTGCAATTTGCATATATATATATATATATACATATTCGCTAAAAACAATCATTCCCAGCTAGGTCTGAAACAAGTACAAAAAGTACAACAAGCTATATTTCCATAATTTCACTGTAATAGGTAAGGAACCCATTTTTTTTACAAGAACAAGAATCTACTCAAGTTCAGTTCCAATCGAACATACTGAAGAAGTTCAAATATGCAGTTCGTATATCTATATTTTCATCATTGAATTCAAGGAAGAAGTAAAACAATTAAGCTCTATTCCACCCATCGATCAACTAGATTATTAAGTTCCAGGTTTAAGTAAACTATTCCCAAAAACCATTCATAGGTTTTAAAATCAAATAAGGAGACATTTAATTGTTTTTAAATCATGTAAGAGTAAAACGATGAAATAAATACACTGTCCCAAGAATTTGTATTCTATGCACTGTATCACAACCAGAGAAATAACTCACGCAAACAATTCCATCAAACATTCTCACGGTTTTTCCAAAACCATTTATATGCTCAGAACTCAGAAAACAATCTATTCATTACTGATACATTCATCAACTCAACCCATAATGGGTAATAGAACTGAATACCCAACACTGTCAAAACAAAACTCATACAACAAGGACAGATGTCATTTCATTTACTCTTTTTGCAAAGAAATTCCCAAATCACATTCATTTCATTTACTCCTTTTGCAAAGTTCATTAAAAAAAGACTATCAACCCATACAGCAAGGAAAATCACTTTTTTCAAATCATTATCAACAATTTCATTTATCAACAACATTTTAAAACACCCAACATAAGAGCAGAGTTCTTTTAATGAAGACGCTTAAACAAGAGCAAAACAGTTTAAGGAGAAGAGCTCAACATGCCTGTAAAATTTCTCGTGGCTTGAAGAAAACCGCGTCCACACCCACAAGAGCTATTCTTCTCCACGGTGACAACAACAAGGATTTCCCAACAATCTCCTAACTTCCACAGGCTCAAAAATAGCCGTGGTTACTCCAAACAACCACAACAATGACCAGAATAATTGCAGGTTCGAAATAACCATGAAAAAAATGCAGAGAAAAACTCAAAACCCGAATGAACACAATAACCACCAAAATTTCCTCTATCCCCTTTCCAAGGTGAGCTGGTCACCAAGACCGAGACCATTAAATGCATTGAATGCATTACTTTTTCTTAATTTCCACGCCATCACCGACTCAGGCTTGGTGAGTCTCATTTTTTTAAATTTTGCATGTAATTTCCTTCTTAGCTACATAGCTAGTTGGATATCTCCAACTTTTCATGTTCCCGCCAAACTTGGCATTGAAAACTGCAAGGACATCATTTACCGTCCCTCATTAAATTTCTAACCTTTCCTTCTTATCCACTTCATCAGCATGGGTCTATAGGTCCCCTCCTTAGGTTAGCAATAGTTTTAGGTTACATTGTCCATAGTTAGGTATTCACCAAGGTCGCAAATCATTAGGATTTGCAATATTTTAAATTCCTTTTAATTTATCAAACCCTCCTAGGATAGTTGTTAGGTCATAGGTTAGGACTTAACCCCGTAGTGTTTTAGTTAATAGGTTCCTTAGTAAGTTTTACAACTTACGTTCATATTCAGCATATGCAGGATGTTTGTTCCATGCCCGACATACCTATACCTTGTTCGCTTGCACCAAAACTCTTACTATCTTACGCTGTCTGGTGTTACAATTTGTATGTAGTTCGTAAATCGAACCTTTTCCATTGGCATCAAGGTACTAGATATTTATACCTGTAACCAGGTTCTATAACATTTATAACAACCTTCAGTCTGGTTTCAGACTTCATTCCATTTAGAAAGTAAATCGACAAAGTGATCATAAAGAAGACCGCAGCATACCTTGGATCAATGGAATTGATTCAAGGTGTGCTGTCAACAACAATATGTGTTCATCAGACACAAAAGTAGTCTACTATTTCACACTTTGCAAAACACAAGTTATAATGACCTCCGTCTCAAGTAAACAAGTTACAGTAAACAAGGGTCCAGATTAGTAACACATTCTTTTTAAGATTAAAAGATATATCTTAACATAATTATCCTCATTTCCACAGTTACAACATCATGAAAAGAGGTTATCATAATAGCTTCTAAAAATCAAGACGTTACATTCCTCCCTTCTTAAAGAATCATCGTCCCGATGATCAAATTAGCCAATTCATAGAGTTTTTAGGACAAAATTCAATTATCATCCTTCCATTCATAAGTTCATACCAAAAATAGATTTAATCATCAAAACAATGTTTTAAGATAACTGTAAAATAGACCAGTAATTGTCTATATTTGGTAGAATTATCAGTTTTTCGAATTCAATTTCGATCAAACAAGTATGGAAAAGTAGATCTCATTTCTTCGAGATTTTCCCAAGTTGCACTTTCTTCGCTAAACTGGTCCCACTGGACCTTACATTGATTCACTTCGTGATTTCTTAAGTACAACTGGCAAGTTCCTAGCACTCGAATGGGCTTAACCACGATTATTCCTGGGTCTTGGACCTGCAAGGAATTCCAATTCAGCACATGTGATAAATCTGATACGTATTTCTTAAGCAAAGAAATATGAAAAACATCATGCATTTGTGATAAAGCAGGAGGTAATGCTAGACGATAAGCTACAGGGTTGATTATTTCAACAATTTCAAAAGGTCCCACATAACGAGGTGATAACTTGGCAGCCTTGCCAAAAGTTATAGAACTCTTTTTTGGCTTAACCCGAAGAAAGACCTTCTCACCAAGTTTATAATTCCTATCAACCCGCTTTAAGTCTGCATAACTCTTTTTCCTATTGGCAGCCTCCTTTAAATGTTCCCGAATCATTTTAATTTGTTGTTCCATTTCCATAAGGATTTATGGCCCAATTACCTCTCTGTCCTCTACGTTGTCCCAGCTAACGGGGGTTCTGCATTTCCTTCCATACAATGCTTCAAAAGGTGCCATCTTTAAAGAGGCATGGTATGTATTATTGTAGGAAAATTCAACCAGTGGAAGGTATTCCTCCCATTTATACTGCTGGTCCATGCAATACATTCTTAACATATCCTCTAAAACTTGATTGACTCTTTCGGTCTGTCCATCCATTTCCAGATGATATGCAGAACTGAAGTTTAATTTAGTTCCCAAGGCCGCATTAAGCATTTTCCAAAACCTTGATGTCATCCTCGGATCTCTGTCCGATATGATCAATTCGGGTATTCCATGCAATCTGAAAATTTCATGTACAAATCTTCTTGCTAACACTGGTGCATCATCTTTTAAATTACCAGCAATGAAGTGTGCCACTTTGGTTAATTTTTCGACGACAACCAGAATGATATCATGTTTATTCCTTGACATAGGTAATCCTTGAATGAAATCCATAGTTATCACTTTCCATTTATACTGCAGAATGTTGTGGGGATACAGTAATCTGGTGAGATGCATATGTTCCACCTTAACATGCTGACATTCCAAGTAGTGTGTCTCACAAATTCCACCACATCCTTTTTCATTCCCTTCCAGAAATATTGCTGCTTGAGATCAACAAGCATTTTTGTAATGCCAGGGTGTCCAGAAAAAGGTGAATTATGAAATTCAGTTAACAATTTCTTTCTTAAATCATTTGCCAAGGGTATATATACCCTGTTTTCAAACCTCATAATCCCTTCATTATCAAAATGGAATCCTTTGTACTTCACATCCTTTGGATCTGCAGCAAGTGTTGTTTTAACTTGCTGAAAATAAGAGTCAGATTCCATGACATCTTTCACCTCATCCTTAAACTGAGTTCTTAATGTTATAAGAGCAGAGATGTGCTTCCTATGACTCAGAGCATCTGCCACCCTATTTTCCTTGCCTTTGATGTAGCTTATATCAAAATCATACTGAGATAGAAATTCTAACCATCTTCATTGTCTTGCATTCAGGTTTGGTTGAGTAAAAATATACTTCAACCCCAGATGGTCGGTTTTTAACTCGAAGGGCTTGCCAAGAAGGTAATGCCTCCACATTTGAAGTGCATGAACAATGGCAGCGAGCTCTAGGTCATGTGGAGCATAATTTTGTTCATGTAACTTAAGCTTTCTGCTTTCATAAGCTATGACATGGTCATTTTGTAACAGAATGCCTCCGAGACCCTCTCCAGATGCATCCGTTACGACCGTAAAATTTCCATTTGGGTCAGGTACAGTCAGAATAGGTGTTGTAGTTAACTGTTCCTTTAAAATTTTAAAGGAAGATTCACATTTGTCAGTCCAGACAAATTTCTTATCTTTCTTTTGTAGTGAAGTGATTAGGGCAGCAATTTTTGAAAATTCCTTAACAAACTTTCTATAGTATCCTGCCAGGCCCATGAAGCTTCTTACTTCATGCACGTTCTTAGGCACGGGCCACTCAGTTATAGCTAAGATATTTGAAGGATCCATAGCTATCCTGTTCTTGCTAATAACATGCCCCAAATAATGCACCTCTGCATCATAAAAGGAACATTTAGACAATTTACCGTACAACCTTCTCTTCCTCAAAATTTCCAGCACTACCTTTAAATGCTCTTGATGCTCTTCGACATTTTTGGAGTATATAAGAATGTCATCCAAGAAGACAAGCACGAATTTATCCAAATACTCTTGAAAAATATTGTTCATCAAATTCATGAAGGCGGCAGGTGCATTCGTCAACCCAAAAGGTAACACCGTGAATTCGTAATGCCCGTACCTTGTTCTAAAAGTTGTTTTATGAATATCTTCTTCCTTTATTCTTAGCTGATGATATCCAGATCGAAGATCTATTTTTGAATAGACTGATGCTCCATGCATCTGGTCGAATAGATCATCAATCCTAGGAAGTGGATATCGATTCTTAATGGTTTCCTTATTCAACATTCTGTAATCAATGCACAATCTTAGTGTGCCATCCTTCTTCTTTACAAAAATTATCAGTGCTCCCATGGTGAGACGCTCAGTCTTATCAGCCCTTTGGTCAAAATTTCTTGTAACTGAGCCTTAAGTTCCACCAACTCAAGGGTGGTCATTCGATATGGTGCCTTAGATATGGGTTTGGTTCCTGGCTTGATCTCTATTGCAAAGTCAAACTCTCGTTTGGGTGGAAGACCTGGTAACTCCTCCGGAAATACATCACTGAAATCCCTTAATAATGGATACTTTTCCATGAAATCATTATCTTCCTCAACATTTTCTGTCATTCTTACGGCATACAAAGTGCAGCCTCTATTTTTAGCCCTTTTTAGTTGCATAGCTGTTAGTTTCCTAACTGCAACCTCACGCTTTACACCCTGAATGACTGCTGCTTTCTGTAGGTCATCAAAATAGCAAATCTATTTTTCATAACAGTCGACCTTTGCCTTATGTTCTGCCAACCAATTAACTCCTATAATTATATCATATGACCCTAAAGGAGTGACATACAGGTCAACTTCTGTGGAGAAACTGGGCAAGTCAAGAATTGCCCCAAAAAGGCACATATCGACTGTATGGACAACATTATTCCCATAATGCACTGTCCATGTCTTATCCATTCGTTCAGCTTTCCTTTTTAATTTCATTGCTAGTTTAGTAGAAATAAAACATTCAGTAGCTCCAGTATCAAAAATTATGACTACAGGTGTACCGAATAACTTACCCGGAACTTCTATGGGTGTAACTTGCTTTTTAGCTTGTTTGTTAGCCACCACATCATGTATTCTATGTTGTTGATCACGATCATCCTTTTTCAGAGGACAGTGACTCACATAATGGTCCTTTCCAAAGTTGAAGAAGCCTCCGATGGGCCCCTTCCTAGGCTCGAATTTACTACTAGCCTTGAAGTTATCACTCTAGATTCCATAAGACTTTTGTCCATTACCACTAATTTTTACAAAGTTGCTCCACACACTATTAACAGGTTTGTTCATTACTGATTTCTTATTGTTATCCACAACAATTTTGTTTTTCATACCAAACCTTTTCCAGGGTCCCTTTTTGGGTGCGAGAGATGAAGAAGAGTTGGGAATCTTCTTCCTAATCTCCTCCCTATGAGTAGAGATTGCTCTTAATTTTTGTTCCTATCTTATTGCCTTTTCGACAACTCCTTCCATAGTGGTTGGACCGTGGACATCTACTTCACCACCAATGATGGGATTCAGTCCCATTATGAACTTTCGTATTCTGAACTTCTCGTCAGCTTGGTACTACGGTACATACTTAAGGAGTTTAGTAAACCCTTCCCAGTATTCTGTCACCGTCAGCCTTCCTTGTGACCAGTTCTGAAATTCAGTCATTTTCTGATCAAAATAGAGTTGAGGCAGCCACCATTGCCTAAAATAACCTTTAAATTGATCCCAAGTTATGTCTGTTTCGACAATATTCAACTCAACCTTACGGTTGTCCCACCATGATGATGCTTCATGAGAAAGCTGATATGCTCC
This sequence comes from Taxus chinensis, assembly GCA_019776745.2. Classification (NCBI taxonomy): domain Eukaryota; kingdom Viridiplantae; phylum Streptophyta; class Pinopsida; order Cupressales; family Taxaceae; genus Taxus; species Taxus chinensis. The sequence goes on from CM034151.1 coordinate 348,192,631, forward strand.
CCATATCACTTTGGTCTCCTCGGAGAAGTTTCTTATTGCAAAGTACTTCTCCATTTCACTGAGCCAATTTTCAGCCCCGTCCCCAAGTGTTGTTCCATCAAACTTTGGAGGACTTATTCTCTTTATATCATTTGTAAGTTCAGCTGCTAATCTTGCCCTTTTATTTTCAGGATGATTAGGAGCATTCACATTACTATTATCAACACCCAGATTCCCTCCATTGGTGTTGTCCACAGGAGGTGGCTGATCATTTATATCAGCATCTTCTTCCTCCTCCTCATTGCCCATTGATTGTTGTTCCAAAATAGTCAAACGATCTCTCGTATCTAGTAGGGAAGCAAGGATTTCATCTAGCTTTTGAGCAGTAGCTGCTTCTCCACCTGGTAACGGGTTGTTCGCAGCATTTCCTCTTGTTCTAACCATTTTCTGTTCAATAAGAAAATGTAAACCTTATTAAATTGTGGACTCATTAGGTCCAAGAGCTGCAACCTTCAGCTCTGATACCAAGATGTAACATCCCCATTTTAAGACACTAGAACAAGGGAATTTTTTTTATTTATATAAAACGTTCCCTGTTCTGAATTATGTAATTCACAACACACGATCAAGTTTTAATAATTGTTCTCTGTCCAATTAATGTAATTCAGATCACACAATTACTTTTAAAACCAATGTTCTCTGTTCACATATTTATAATATGGAGCACACATTCAATGCCATTCAATCATATAACAGATACCATATGCTACTGTAAATGACTCGAAGAACTACCGATCTCCCATTTTATGGCTCAGAGTTTCAACGATCTCTCATTTCATGACTCGGCTACTTACCGATCCTTCATGTTAATCCATGCATTGTATAATAAGTATACTTGGTTCTCTATACCATTTTCGGTTATCGAAGTGTTCCATTTAAGAGGCCTATCTGAATATCTGTTACTGATATTCATCTGATATCCTGCTTCTTAAACTAGGTGATTAGGACAACGCAACCAGCAACTTGCGATACTTTGGCCAAATATTTTCACATGCTTTGCATGATTATATTCCTAGATGTTATACACATCAATGGAATACGTCCTTTACCTCACTTCGTCTGTTATCTAGAATGGTCTTTTCTGACCTTTGTCAGTCGTCTCGTTCAAGGTTAAACTTTAACCCAAACTAGCAATATGAAAGAGTATAGGAAGACACTCGTAGTGACTAAAGGTATGCAGACATACTGTGTCGGCCCTAGATGACTGCGTGTGTCTAGTTACCTTTAGTCCTCCGGAGTCACCCCGTATACGCGGTCACATTCCTATCATCGTCCAAGTAACTTGGTCCCAGCTTATGTAAACTTGATGATTCGATTCGGGAGGGCGTTGTAACATGTCAGCTACAACATTGTGTCATCATGAAGGCCCCGCCTTCATGAAGACACCAGATTGCAGCTGGCGTGTGCCAAGGTCCTACGGAATCCTCTCATCAAGGGATACACATCCAGCTAAAAGTGTGATTAGATCATAATCTTAAGTATTTAAGATCAATTTTCAGCAACCGTGCTGATCTTCTAACCTCACTGTTTGTTACAGTTGCATAGCTAAGAGAGACTTATATTGTCTTTAAAGCTTAATATGCCTTTACTCCTCTTTACTGAAGGATTGCTTAATTCCATCTTAGTTCCTTAATTTAAGCTTCGGACTAACAGTCCATTACAACTTAACGTAGTAAGATCAACTTACTAAACTTAACCAAGTTTTATCCGCAACTGAATTTAAATTCAGAATTCCATCTTATTAGACGTCATTTAAATGAGCCCTAATTCCAAATGAATGTATTCATTTATTCACTATAACCTTACTTCAATTAAGGTTTGTTACGAGGAGATATGATTCCTCATACTAAATATCCTCTGAATCAAACATCTCCAGGATATTAACGAAATCAGAGTACAAGATTCAACTGCCTCTTTTATTTATATTCATTAGCTTATATGACAGTTCCGAATATCATTCATTTAAGAATTCATATTCACTTAACTCTTTTCAATGTCAATATAAAATCCATATTAACCTAAGTATGAATTAATTGTACATTTCAACTTAAAAATTGTATTCAAGTAAAGAATAGATATTATGTCCTTTTAAAATCTATCAACCATCATTTGAGTATATTCAAATTCAATGAATAAAATTTATATTCTCGATCTTATTCAACTAGTTTCAAAGTGGTACAACCATTAAAATATCACACCTTTCCTTTTACTCAATCCTTAAGATTTAAAATTTATACAATTTATAAGTCCATACAACTGGACTTCATTCATATCAAGACAACATTAACAACTCATAAGGAAAGAAGAATACAACTTCTCCTTTTCCCATTTCCTCGTAGAGGAATAATAAAATCTCAGAAACGATCCATCCTTAGCTAATCAGAAGAAGCATCAGAAAACCACATGTCTTCATTTTTACTCATGGAAACCATCTGCAAAATTTACTTGCACGGGTCAGTTCATTGAACTGAGCATATTAAGCACTTATCATTAAAATGAGGTGCTCTTAATTAACTGTCTCAATAAAAGAACCCTGCTTTTATGAAACATTTAAAAATTGAGATGGACATCATCCATGAATTAAGTGCTGATAAGGATGAACATCTTAACAACCCAATCCTCTAATTACCATCACAATCAGACAAAAGATTTACTAACTTCTCCCAAATAATTACTACAAGAAGTAATTTCCTCTAAATAGTTCCAGATTAAAACATCTGTAAGAACTAATACACATATGTATATAATGTTGATCTAATGTAATTGTTATCAGTTCCATTTCCTTATAATAGTTGAAATTTCAAGAGATGAATTTTAACTAAGAATTCCAACATAACTACTTCCCTTTCGTACTACTCATTTAATTTCCAACAATCAAATGCAGAAGAGAAAAGTAGTCATTCACCATGAAAACACTGGTGTCAATTCTCAAAATTCAACAAACAGCATAATACTTCTTTCAAATCAGAAAAGAAGGTAAACAACAATTAAATGTAGATGATTACGCCTAAGGCAGTAAGAAATTCATTCAATATCAAATATAGAATTTCAACTAGATAAGAGAAGAAATAATTATTAATTCAAATTACTCATCCAATATTCTTTTTCTTTTCATCACAACTGTACTCAATGATTTAAACAAGAAGTGATATCAATCAATGATAACAGCTAAAAGAGAAAGTAATTGAAGTAAATAATCGAATGAAGAAGAAGGAGAATCATATTACCTCTTCTCATTGCTTAGCTGAATATCAACTATTTAGTGCCGACCTGTTCCCATAGGGTGATTTCTTCTAACAATTATAATTCAGTAATTAAAACTTACTAACTACCATTCCAGAGAGTTAACAGAATTCATTTGCATCAGGTCTGTAAGTATCAATATCAACGGCCCCTCTAAATAAAATCATTTCCTTTAATTTTTCACCCAACGGACATTCTCGTCCAGATATCAACAAGTAAGAGTGTACAACAGACAACAATCATATTTTCATCGTAATAATAAAGGATTCATTTTCCAAACACCAAAGGAAGAACCCAGTTCCGATTCAGTTTTAATGCAAGCAGCAAGAAGTTTAGACTGCATATATATATATATATATATACATATTCGCTAAAAACAATCATTCCCAGCTAGGTCTGAAACAAGTAAAAAAAAGTACAGCAAGCTATATTACCATAATTTCACTGTAATAGGTAAAGAAACCTCATTTTTTTTACAAGAACAAGAATCTACTCAAGTTCAGTTCCAATCGAACACACTGAAGAAGTTCAAATATGTAGTTCATATATCTATATTTTCATCATTAAATTCAAGGAAGAAGTAAAATGATTAAGCTCTATTCCACCCATCGATTAACTAGATTATTCTGTTCCAGGTTTAAGAAAACTATTCCCAAAAACCATTCATAGGTTTTAAAATCAAATAAGGAGACATTTAATCATTCTTAAATCATGTAAGAGTAAAACGATGAAATAAATCCACTGTCCCAAAGAATTTGTATTCTATGCACTGTATCACGACCAGAGAAATAACTCACGCAAACAATTCCATCAAACATTCTCACTTTTTTTTCCAAAACCATTTATATGCTCAGAACTTAGAAAACAATCTATTCATCATTGATGCATTCATCAACTCAACCCATAATGGGTAATAGAACCGAATACTCAACACATCAACTGAAACCCAACAAGGCATTTCAAAACAAAACTCATATAGCAAGGACAGATCTCATTTCATTTACTCTTTTTAAAAAGAAATACCCAAATCGTATTCATTCAAAACAAAATCTCAACCCATTTACTCTTTTTAGAAATCACATTCAAACATATCAACAATTTCATTTTACAAAAACACCCAACATAAGAGCAGAGTTCTTTTAATGAAGACGCTTAAACAAGAGCAAAACGGTTTAAGGAGAAGAGCTCAACATGCCTGTAAAATTTCTCGTGGCTTGAAGAAAACCGCGTCCACGCCCACAGGAGCTATTCTTCTCCATGGCGACAACAACAAGGCTTTCCCAACAATCTCCTAACTTCCACAGGCTCAAAAATAGCCGTGGTTACTCCAAACAACAGTAACAATGACCAGAATAGTTGCAGGTTCGAAAGAACCATGAAAGAAATGCAGAGCAAAACTCAAAACCCGAATGAACACAATAACCACAAAATTTCCTCTATCCCCTTTCCAAGGCGAGCTGGTCACCAAGACCGAGACCATTAAATGCATTGAATGCATTGCTTTTTCTTAATTTCCACACCATCACCGACTCAGGTTTGGTGAGTTTCATTTTAAAATTTTGCATGTAATTTCCTTCTTAGCTACATTGCTAGTTGGATATCTCCAACTTTTCATGTTCCCGCCAAACTTGGTGTTGAAAACTGCAAGGACATCATTTACTGTCCCTTATTAAATTTCTAACCTTTCCTTCTTATCCACTTCATCAGCATGGGTCTATAGGTCCCCTCCTTAGGTTAGCAATAGTTTTAGGTTACATTGTCCATAGTTAGGTATTCACCAAGGTCGCAAATCATTAGGATTTGCAATATTTTAAATTCCTTTTAATTTATCAAACCCTCCTAGGATAGTTGTTAGGTCATAGGTTAGGACTTAACCCCATAGTGTTTTAGTTAATAGGTTCCTTAGTAAGTTTTACAACTTACGTTCATATTCAGCATAATGCAGGACGTTTGTTCCATGCCCGACATACCTATACCTTGTTCGCTTGCACCAAAACTCTTACTGTCTTACGCTGTCTGGCGTTACAATTTGTATGTAGTTCAGAAATCGAACCTTTTCCATTGGCATCAAGGTACCGGATATTTATACCTGTAACCAGGTTCTGTAACATTTATAACAACCTTCAGTCTGGTTTCAGACTTCATTCCATTTAGAAAGTAAATCGACAAGCGATCATAAAGAAGACCGCAGCATACCTTGGATCAATGGAATTGATTCAAGGTGTGCTATCAACAACAATATGAGTTCATCAAACACAAAAGCAGTCTGTTGTTTCGCACTTTGCAAAACACAAGTTACAATGACCTCCGTCTCAAGTAAACAATTTACAGTAAACAAGGGTCCAGATCAGTAACACATTCTTTTTAAGATTAAAAGATATATCTTAACATAATTATCCTCATTTCCATAGTTACAAAATCATGAAAAGAGGTTATCATAATAGCTTCTAAAAATCAAGACGTTTTGGAGAACTTTGCATGCTTGTTGGTTGTTGATTTTGGGACTGTGTTTTTGGCATTGAAAGTTTGCTGTGTTGGAACAAATCTTCCACGGAGAGGTAGGAGCTCATCTCTTCATTTATGTTGTTATTTATTTTTGTGTTTATGTGAATGGTGAATGTTTTGGTGTGTTTATTGGCTGTTTGGGTAGACTGCCATAGGAATGGTGTAACTCATGCATTCTTAACTTATTATCCAAAAGTAGAATTTTTACTTGTTGATCACAAACAAACATAAAATGTAATAAAAACTCATCATATTGTTCAATTGTAAAAATTTGATTGTCTTTATCCAATAAATTAGAAAGTTAAGCCCACGTTTTCTTTAAAAAAAAGAAACAATATTGCATAAGGAATGGGTTAAAAGTACTCTCCATAGTGGTTAAAAAAAGTGAATTACTTACCAAATGCGTGAAGGTGCAATACCGTTTTTTGGGAGGAGATTACTGCAGCTTTGAGGAGACAACGTGCTCAAAAGCTAGAGAGTGCAGGTTGGAGCCGCTCCGTTGGGAGATCAGGATAAGCCGTAGGTGCTTACATGAGATCCCAACTGCCTCGTACAACCAGTGCAATAGCCAAGAACTCAAATATACAAACATAGCTCGGGGAGGAGCTTGCAATCAGTGTAAAAACAAACGCTAAACCACGTACTTCAACCAGCTGCATGAATCGAACAAGGTGCCAGAAATGGGCTTGTGATTGCACCCAATCTTTTTGAACAAGCATCTTCCACCCGTCAGAAACAGCCTTAAAAGGCAGACACGAAGCAGCTATAGAGTCTCAATGCAGAGGATATGTGTCACACTCAATAGCGAAGCCAGGAAAAATAGACAAATACAAATCCAAGGAACTGATCATGATAATGATGTTGGCGTTGTAGCTTGCAGGAAAAAAATGCTACCATACCAATTTCTTGAAACCTAGGAGTCTCTGCAAAAAAATCATGCCCAAACATCCAAATCTGCATTTGAAGACCAAATCAACCTTGGTATCTAAAAACTAAATGCTCGGGAAGGGAATTTAATCCACCATTTGTTTTTATGATTTTTATGCTTTTCCAGAATAAAGAACCTCAACTTTTTTTGTCCAATCTGCTAAATTTAGTTGCAGCTAGCTAAAGGGAAAGCCTACAAAACCCCTGAAAACTTGAGTCCAAGATCTGCATTTTGGCATTGAAGATTTACATTAGCAAAACTGAAATCTGTTCAAAGAGTCAACTTGCTTAACATAGAATTCGAGTGCAAGGAAAAACTAGAATATGAATTATCGAAAACTTGCACGAGTTAAAAAAATAACATATGACCAAGAGTATTTCACAACTCAAAAAACGAGTGCACGTGTGGTACTCGATATCATCTCTGATACCATGAAAGAGTGTGACGAAGTCATATCTGGAAACTGGTTTGTAGGCACCATGATTCAAGTTGCACTCTGGTTGAATCGTAATGGAAACCAACGTTTTAATCACCAAGTAGTGGAATCGATCAATAACTAAACAATCTTGTATAACTATGATTTCAAAGTTATGCACTTGATAGAGAAAAGACAGCGGAATGTCAATGGGCATGCTCATAAATGAATAGTAAAAGGGTAAACATATAGGGTGTCCTGACAGTAACCCTAGGATGCAGTGACTCCAATAGATCAAACCCTGAAGGGAGGCTAAGGCTGGGCCATGTGCCTGATGACCCTCCAATGATGTGAGGAGTGACACTTGGATAGACTCATTCTGAACCAAGGACTTCTTCCCCAAATGAAACACTAGGGTTTAAAACTCCTAGGATATTTCATAAATGGTGATGGGAGTTAATACCTTGCGAATGGACAACTTTGCCTACAAACTAAGAAATCTTCCAATGTAACTTACTTCATTTGAGTTGTTGGTCCTCTGACCCACCCCTATCACAAGCTCTGGTCATACCTTTATGGAAATATGAGAAGATTCCTACTATAACCTTTAATCATGAAATTTGTAAAAAGAATAAAAAATGTCTCAGTACAAGTCAATTTCCTCCAAGTCTCTTTGAGCTAGGGTTTAATTAGGGTTTTAAACCATTTTACCTTCTGAGTAACGACCATTGTATCCCCCATTAGGAAACCCCAACTGATCAATCAAATCATCCCCTAATTTGCCATAAAAAAAAATCGAGCTCTTATCAGCAATGGAAGCAATTATCCCCCAGAGAACCCCTAGGTCACCATGCAAAGTGCATGGCAATTCACAACGAGCATTTGAAGTTCTATAGATTGGAGCTAGTTTTGCCACTCTTCTTAGACCTTGTTTTACAAAAACTAATGTATCTTGAGGGAAGTAGCTCTTCAGCACTAACTTGAAAGCTTGTCATGAATCCATCGATGAAAACATGTTATAACTGAGTAATACTCACCACCATCCTAAAATCCATGGATTGGAACTCTCCAACCATAGTGACTTACCCATGTTTTCTTAGTCTGTATTCGTCTTTTTACTTCCCAAAGACCATGAAACACTTTTACCTTTAGAACATGTGATGCCCATTAAAACAACCAACTTGAGACCAAAGAAATAACCTAGGGTTAGTCAAGAAAATTATGGAATAAATTTTTTTTTTAGAAGTGAACCAACAACCAGGTTGCATAAGGGCAACAGTTGTCACTAACATGTTCTAGAACATAGGTTTAATTTACTAGAACATACTTTTCTTCTATTAACAATTATCAGAGGTTACAAGGTCTAAATTTTAGGGTCTAGAAGTTTTAGTTAGGTTCAGGGGGTAAATTAACACCATATCCTCTCTCAAACAGGATTAGAGTTTCAACTTGAATTTTCTCACACTTAATGCATTCAAAATTTCCCTCAATCATTCTCATTGGATAGGAATTTTTCTCACCTTTCCAACGATATAAATAAGTCCTCCTAACTCCTTGTAAAACTCCAGTTATGGGTCAGACAGGCCTTGGAGATGAAACTTTTCCCAAAAGGGACAGCATGTAGAGCCTAGGGAAGAAAGCCCATTTTCCAAAAAAAAAAGGTTGGCGGGTCGCGGGGCAGATGTTTAGAAATTTTCCCCACGCTGCCGGTGCAAAGTCCACTAATTTTCCCGTCTGTGCTTCCACAGGTCCTCCTAGGGACATGTTTCGGGCTCCAAGCCAAAGCAGGGAAGAGGATACAAGGGAAGGGTGAGGAGGCTAGAGAAAGTTGGAGACATTCGTCAAAGGGGAGAAAGACCATTTAGTGCCCACACGCCCGCGAGGTCCGCCATGGACATGTGGCGCTTAATGACCCAAAGTGGAGGAGAAAGAGAGGGATGGGCAGGACAATTGGGTTAGTTAGTGAAATTTTCCAAAGGGAGGGACCAATGGGTAAATGGTGCATGTGGGTCTACGCGTCCATGGAAAGGTATCACCAAGGCAAGGGCGGGAGTGCAGGGCTGCAGAGGTAAACTCGGCAAAATTTTCCAAAAACAAAATTTCAAAAACAATAAAGTCTATGAGGGTTCCACCCCTCCACCATGCCACATGGAAGCCTCTAATTGGCTATGGGCTGGTGGAGGAAATTTTAAATTTTTTTCCCAATAATTTTTAAAGGGAATTTTTTAGGCCGCGGGCCCGCCAAGGAAAATTTTCCTAAAATTTTCTTGCCTAAGGAAGGAAAACTTCAAAGGGCCATAAATTTTGCTAGGAAGCTCAGTTTTGGGAAAACATGAGGACTTTCTGGAAAGCTCTCGATGCCCTCTTTGCACAAGAAATCATAAATTTTACATTTTGATAAAGTTTGAGGGGTCATTTTAAAGAAAAATGTTCTGCAGGACTTTTAAAAAGAAAACTGGTAATTTTTAACTTATAAATTTGGTCCAATTTGATCTCCTCCTTCACTTAACATGCCAAACAGACATGGAGGATTATTCTAGGAAGAATTTAGGATGTTTTTAGGGAGGTGATTTGCTCAATTGATTCCAATTTGATTTTTTTCCAACAATTGATAGAAAAAGGCTGCAAAATGATTGTGAAAGGCTTAGGACCCTATTTTTGCGATATGTTCTAAATGATTTCCTTAAGTGTTTTTTTTGTCAAATTTGAGTTCATCTGATATTATAACATGCTAGATTTTCAATATTTCAGTGTTGATTATTAATTGCAGGTTCAAACTATGCGCATTTTAATTAAATCATTTACCAATTTTAAAATTTACAGATAGAGATCAAATTAAAAGGGGTCCATCTGAATTTTTTCATCATTCAAGTATGGAATTTCATTTCTATTCTAGTATAATAAATTTAAATGATTTAAATCAAACCATTCTAAATCAAAATGCAATACTAAATTCAATTTTACACATTCCCAAAAGATATAATATACTGTACTATTCCCATATACATTTCTTCCTTTCCAAATAGAGATTTAACTATCTCTTTTGCCATACAATGAAACATTGACATTCGATTCCATGTTGGCCTTAAATTTTTTTCCTTCTCAAATCAATACAATTAAAATAAGAATGCATTTTTCTATCCTTTCCAAAATCATACATTTTAAACAAGGCAGAATAATACAATTTCATCTCACGTGTTTCTTCCTTTTTTTTTCCACTTTCTAAAATAGGGATTCCAATCACAATTTGATATTACATAGTTCAACACAACAATGCATATTAAGAAAGGTATAGAAATCACTTTATTGATTTCAAAGCATAAATACAGTCTTTACATTCTTCCATTCCTTGAATGCACTTTAGCAAATTTCACTTTTTTTCTTTTCAAACGTACAAGAACAAAATATAAGTATATCTCTTTCACATTTCGAAATATGCAACTTCCATAACCAATTACAAACATCTTCTCCTTTACAAAAATACATTACAATTTCATCCACTTTAAAGTGGGAAAGGATTACAATAAGAATTTAGTTCACAAGGGACTGTCAAACTGTCTTTCTTTTCTTAGCTCCAGGACAACAACATGCAAGGTTTCCTTTTTCTTCCAATTTGATCACAACAAAAATGGGGGAAAGGCAATGATCTCCACCCAACCAAGACATCCAATGAAGAGGAGAATCCATCCTTCATCATTGGCCCCCAAGCCCCAACCACAATGTAATAGATAAATGTGATATAAACCCATGGCAACAACATGATTCCACAACAGCATACACACAAAATTCTTTCAACATGCATATTTCAAATTTAGAAACACATTTCAACACAAGACAATAGCAATTTACAACTTCATTTGAAAACATTCAAAACAGAACTGGGGCTTGATCATGCAAGCCAAAGGAGCAAGGACTATGGGTGAAGTCTAATTATGCCTCCCAAAGGGAAATTGGGCATCCACTTGTAACAAACCGCCAATAATAATTCATCACAAAAATCCTTATGTCCCCCATAATCCCTCCTTATGCCCCCCCACAATTTTCCTTATGCCCCCCACAAGTAAGAAATGCTAGTTTAATTATGGTATCATCTAATCAAGGAGTTTAGGATAATGGTGGTGCCATGATATGATCCAGAGAAAGCCCCTATAATGCATCTCTAGATATAAGGATCACTTTGGAATATTTGGTGTCAATACTTCATCTGAGGAGGTTAAAAAGTGGTTCCATGGAACCAAGTTTGATGTAGACATGGGTATGCTAGTGGAATGGATTGTGGCTCCAATAAACCAAAAAACCATGTATCAAATGAGGAAGGATAAATTTTAAGGATCTTTGTACATTTTGAAAGTAGGTGACTTGTCTGTCAGTCAATCAACTGACAAGACACAAGAAATGACTGCATTTGTAGCAACTAATACAAGGCATTTTAAGGTTAAGGCCAAAAAATTGGAAAAAGAATACGAAAAAGATTAAAACCAAGTTATTTTTATTTCAATAGGTCTTAGAAGGTAAAAAAATTATTGTGTAACACTATGGAGAAGAGGGTGTAAGAATTGGAAATACATGGACCTATGTTCCTCATACCATTCCTCCTATCAGTATCCCCACAGTGCCAAGTGAAATTGATGAATTGATAGAAAATATGAGGCAAGTTAAGGAAACACTTCTAGAAATAGATAGGAAAATAATATCCATGAGAAATTATTATGGTTCCATCGAGATCAAAGTTCCATGGGTTGTGAGATTTATTTGAGTGTTGTGTCAGAGGTTCTAGATGTAGAATGTCTACTTTCTCAGCCAAATTTGGCTGCAAAAGGCATGTTATTTGTGAGAAATATGACTATTGAAAGGCTGGTCATGTAGTCTTCGACAGGTAAGACATCCTCATCTGCTGTATGGGTTGATATTCTCAAAGTACCACCAAACAAGAATGTGGGATCTCAATCAACCTTGAATGTGAAAACTCTATTCAAAATATCTAAGGACAAGGAAGGAGTGACCCACCTCCATGTGTCATATGGGTGCTTATATCGAGCAATGAGAAAAAAAAATTTGCACTTATTGGTAAGTTTCGAGGATCTAGATCCAATATTGATGCTATCAGGAAATAAGCCTTGAGAAGGTGGAAACCAAAGGGATATCTGGTTATTACAACCATTCCTTAGGATTTTTTCCTTGCCAAGTTTAACCAACAAATAGATCTTGAATAGGTTCTTTTGGGAGGACCCTAGTAACTTAAACACTTCACTTAACAATGCAAGGTAAAAATGATATCACAAGCCCGCCTTTATAAATTTTGTAAATTTCCCCATATTTATTGCTCTCCATCTACCACCGTACTCAGCATTAAATGGCATTTTGTTTCTTTTTCTGTGCTTCGCAAACATTTTTTCCACACTGAGTTTTTGGAGCCCCAGTCATAACCTTCTGGTGCACCCACTACTTCTCAGCCAAAGACATCCTCTCGCATGCCTTCATGCACCGAAATACAAAACCTATGTGCCTAATACCAAGTAGTTTCCCATGTTGTTGTCTACCTCATGCTACACTATGCATCCATCCATCTACGCGTGATCTTCACCTATGAGCAATTTTCCTTAATCTGCACCTGCACCATATTTCTTCTATGCATACCCATCCTCCATATATCATTCATTCATGGCCCATTTATTATGTATCTGCTCCACCTCACACTAAAATTATGTGTGGTCCTCTATGCATAAACTCACTTAGATATTAATCAGCTACTAACGAGCTCATTATAAAAAACACAGAACTAATTTGACAAAGCATAACAACGATGAAAGGAAACAAATATAATGAAAATGCATTAAAGGGAGACCTAATCTAAATGTCACTACTTCCTCATTACAAACACTAAGAAGACTTATTTATAGTATGGCTTCAACCTACTCCCATTAAATTAATGGGGAAATCGAGTTCCATATAGCGCTTGTAACAAACAAGCATCTGAATTAAGTATATACGTCACAACATGAATTAAGCATCTGAATTAAATATATGGCAGCACACAAATTTGGAGTCATAAAGAAGAACCATCTTTCCAACTTCAATCTTCTTATTCTTAATGTGCCAATCATGTCACGCATTCTACCTATATTTTTTTTTCTTCTAGCTCTAACATGTTATAGCGCACCTCTCATCCAACTGCATCAGTTTATCTATACACTCTTCAAGTGCTTTCTCATAGTCTAGTCCTCCTACAGGTGGAATATGTGGGGAGGGTTACATAAATTCCACTAATGAGAAATCCTCTACACCAAACACCAACTAAAAGGGTGTGGACTTGTTCAACCTCTTGTAAGTTGTCTTGTACACCCAAAGTACAGTAGAGACTTTATTGTCCCAGTCCTTCCTTCTAACATCATAGATCTTAGTCAATGTATGTCCCAATATCTTTTTGAAAGCCTTAGTAGTTCCATTGGCCTATGGGTGATAAGGTGTGGTCTTATGTTATGCCATCATAAATTTGGCCAATAATACTTTGATTGTCTCATTCAAAAAGGGTCTGTTCCTATCACTTGTCAAGCTCAACTGACATCCATACTGGCTGATAATGTTTTCCCATAAGAACCTTGCTATTGTATTTTTCGTGCAATCCTTTGTAGGTACTACTTCTTCCCACCTTGTAAGATAATATGTACATTTTATAATGTAATGTGACCCAGTACTATGCTTCGATGGGAAAATAGGGCCCACAAATTCAATTGCCCATTTTTTGATAGGTTATGCACTTGTAATCGGTCTCAAGGGCATTTCATCTCTATACCCAAGCTTCCCAAGGCACTGAAAATGATCACATGCCTTGGCATACTATTTACAATCCTTATATAGTTTTTCCCATGAAATACCAGCTTGTAAAATTTTGCACATGGTAGCATTTCCTACATAATGTCCTCCTACAATCCTGTCATGATCTTCCTCCATTATAGATTTGTGCTCATACTCTAGTACACACCAACAAAAAACTTCATCACAACCTAACTTGTATAAATATCCACTAATTAACATGTAAGGTGTGGTGCATATGGAAATTTTTTTCTTCTATAATCTCTTCATCCTCTTGGGTGCCACACCAATACGTAAAAAAATAGCAATGTCTTCTAAATTAGAGGGTGCATGGTCCAATCCAAATAGTTGTGCATCTAGAATTTTTTCCTCATTTCTCTTCACGTCCTCACTTGAGTTAATCCTTGATAAATGATCCAGCCTAGAATTTCTCTTTCCTAGTTTTACCACCACTATAAAATCAAATTCCTAAAACAAGATAATCCATTGGCATATGTGCCCCTACAAACTTGGGTTATTAACCAACTACTTAAGTACCATGTAATCTGTATAAAATATAAAGTGGGTTACCAACAAGTATTGTCTAAACTTGTGCAATGCATAAATCATGGACAAAGCTTCGTACTCTGTAGTTGTATAATTATGCTCAACTATGGTCAAATTCCTACTCGTGAAACAGAAAGGATTGTTGAGCCCGGAAAATGACTAAGTCCTAATGCAAAGGATGAGCACACTCAGAAGGCACTATGAGCAAAAGTGTATGATTAAACACGCGGGAGGAAAGATAGGTTTGTGTGTGAGAGCAAAGAATATTTTAAGGGTTTAAAAACTAAGTTTCATTTTGGTTGAAAGGTATCACATGTGAAACACGTGAAGTTATGGATAAGCGTAATGATGAAAAGCTTGTTACATGAAGACTTGGAGCTCAAGAAAAGAATATTCTAGGGAATCATTATGGTTGCATGTTATAAAGTGGAGGTTTTTATGGATAGCTAGCATTTGTGTGGCTTGGAAACTTAAGTATAATAGGATATGATGACATTTGGCATGATGTGCTTGCTTCTGGAATGATGTTTAGGCGAGGCTCATATCCTATTTAAGGAGGCATTTGGATCTAGACAAGGAGATAGATTAGTGTTCATATTGGTATTGGGTGTTAGATATTAGAGGTCAAGTATGGGTGCATATGAGTGGTGTATTTCTACAGGAAGGGATTATGTGGTTATAAGGGGATAATAGATGGTTTCTAGGTCAGAGCCATGGGAAGGTTATGATGTTAATGGTAGAATGATGTATTGATCTGGTGTTGAACCTTTTTTATGTAATATGTCTATTATAAACATTTATTAATCAATATATGATGATTTATTCTGTATATATGTGTTTATGGGTTCAAACCCTAGTTTATTTCATGTTACTCATGGTATAGATCGAGTCCTCTTATGTTGTTGCAATGTTTACGTTTATATCATGATGCATCTATGTAAGATCTAGTGTCTTTACTTTGTGCTAGAATAAATGCTTGTATTTTTGTTTCTGCAAACATTCCTCCATTAATGACAAAGCATTCTTACAAATTCACATAAAGGAGGCACTTGGCACCTATGCCCACCTTGGGTGAGCACCCAACTTAATGTTGCGTGATAGGACATTGCACTTGGGATTTAAAGGGAGAAGAGAAATGAGACTAGATTTTGGTTCTATTATTGGGACCTCTTTTGAAGATATTTTGATAATGTTGTGTGATGACATAATGTTTGACCTTGGATGATGTTGATACTTGGCTTAAAAGCATAGAGGATGATTTTTCTCAGCAATTTAATATTGGACCTAAGTCTGATGCACGTAAATGGGTAAAGGAGCACCTATATCATGAGCTTTATGAGACATTATTTTTTTGTTTCCCACTAGAGTTATATGAATGGTTGTCAGCATATGTATCAAGGAAGATTTAGTATTATAGACCTCATGTTTGGACCCAGGAAGAATATCATAGGTTACATGATGTTGATCTAACATGGACTCATGTTGTTGATCATTTGTGGAGTGGAGTATTGACCAGTTATACCTTGGAATATGTAATTTCTACGTATTCTTACCTAGAGATTGTTGAGTTTGAATTCTTGTGGGAGCCAACAGGATCATTCTTGTGGGCTATGTCAATATCCATTCAGATATTGATCATCACTCTGAGTATGGAGGCATTTCCTATGGCTGGCTAACTTCCCACTAGGCGCAAGGTGCAAAAGTTGGGTTGGTGAAAGATGGCGGACCTTGCAAAGGAAGCAAAGAGAGAAAAGAAGAAACTCAAGTATAATGAATCATGAGAAATGGATTTAATAAGACAACATGAAGTTGTTCAAGAAATTTATTTATGGAGACAAATGTTGCGGGAAGGATTTGAGGTTTGTGTGGAGGGCGTGGGACCTAAGCAATATGTGCTACCCCATCTTAGCAAGTATGGGAGAGAAACCCACTCAGCTTTTGGTGAGAGCTCATTGTATAGAGAAAAGAGAATTCTAGTTATGCATCTTAGCCCACCTGGTGACCAAACCTTGGCACTTAGTTTTCTAGTTCCTGAGATAAGTGTTTTTAACCCGGTTGGTGTTGGTATTGGTAGTTAAGAGGTACCTGGTAGATATAATTTTACATTGAGTTATTCTATGGCAACACAAACATTTCCTATGTTTAGAGGCATCCTATCTAGCACATCATTTGGGTAAGGTGTGGGTACAAAAAATTTTGGTACTATGTCTGAAAGTGGTTTGACATCACATATTATCGGCATGTAGTTTAGCACGATAGTGGATACGCAGAGCACAAATGTGTCAGGCCCTTTACTTGCAATGGGAGGAGGATCTGGTGGATCCAGAGGAATAGGAGCTAGTGGATCTAGTGGATCTTGTGGTGGAGGCAACACACGAGGGAATTAAGGTCCTAGATCTAGCAGAAAAGGGGCAAAACACCATCAATAGGTGTTTTATGAGATGTCTCTTCACTTACCTGATTACAAGGTTGTTAAGGGTATCACTTCCCCAGAGTGGAAGGAAAGTCAGTTTTCAATTACATTGCGGGGGAATGCACATAGTTGGTACTGAAAGTATGACCCCCATCAGATGGTGGTCGATTATATTGTGCTGAGTGATGACTTCTTGGAAGAATTTCACATTCCTGAGTTTGAGCAAAATAGCATCAACACATTAAAAGTAGATTCAATGAGGTATGACAGAGAGTGTGCGAGAGTATGATGCATGATTTAACACTCTTCTGTCAAAATTGTCTTATGCGATATCCATCCATCTCAACATGCTCAGTGGTTCATGGGTGGCTTGATAACACCCTTCAGGTGAGTGCTCTCACATAATAATTTCATGGATCTACACAAAGCCTTGGAGGCTGCTTTATGCATGTTGAGGCTATCAGAAGCATTGATAATGGGGTAAGTCCCATTTTTAGAATCACAAATCATTTTCATGGCAAAGTAGCTAGAGAAATTGTTTCAGTGAACTCAACTCATGAGACTCACAGTGGACTATGGTGCACGGATTGTGAGGTAGAAGTGACACACAAAGGATAATTTCCCAAGAAAGATAGTGTGTGCTCCATATCATTGGATTGTGAAATTTGTCATGGAGATCATGATCCAAGTAGATGCTCCTGTTGTTGCAGTGCACATCCTCCACAAAAATTTGTCTTTTTATTGTAAGATTTTCTCATCTATGACTCATGATACAAAGTACTGCTAATTGATAGAACAAATCCATGATTCCATTTATATGTGTGTGCACCAGACTAGCTTTGGGAATAATTATAAGAATGAAGGTCATCATTATGAAGGGTGCAGAGATGGAGGCGGTCGAGGAAGAGGTTTTGACAGAGGATTTAGAGGTCATAGTGGTCAAGGAGGTAAGAGTGAATTTCCCCATGGAACTTGTTACAATTTTGGATCTACTAAACACTACAAGCGCGAGTGTCTAGATTTTCTAAAATGCTTGTTGTGTAGGAAGAATAATAAGTATGAGGAGTGCCCTAAGTTATATGAGCACATGAGCTAGAACTAGAGGAAGGACAAGGGTGTACGGATGGTGAGTGTCAAGTGATCTGATCCCCAATGGATGCTTAGGGTGGCGCATGACCCTGATTTGGAACCTATCTTAGTAACCACATGGGTAAAAGATGCAAATGTCAGGGAAATACCAAAGTAGAGGCCTCTCATTACAAGATAATATGTGTTACATGGTAAATACCCTGATCTAACTCATCGGAAAGAAGTCTACCAAGAAACCATGGAAGTGATTAGAACCCTATAAGGGGAGATTCAATGTTTGAAGGAGAAATCAAAAAAGTTAGAGTAGAAGAAGAATGATGAGGTCCCTCAGAAGGACATAGAAGTGTGTACGATGTTGCGTCAGGAGAATATTATCCCTCTATTATGAGAGTGGCTAAGTGAAAAAGTACCATGCATTGGAGGTGAGCACAAGAGGTAGGTCTTGCATTCTAATCTACCCCCTCATAATATTGATTATGACAAAGAAATAACATTGAATTCAGTTATGGATGGATGGCTCTTGAGAAACATTTTGATTAACATGGGCACTAAGATCAGTATTCTCACTTTAGATGCATGGGATCAGATGGGGAGGCCCCCATTACTGCCATCTTCAAATGTGCTGTATATTGCGAATACGACAAAGGCTATGCCCATCAGAGTGTTAAATGATGCATCCATAACCATTAGAGGGACCAAGTTCACTAGAGATTTTGAATTCTTAGTGCTTTTTGAGGCAAATAAATTTCCAACCTTACTTGGATGCCCCTGGTGCTATAAGAATAATGTTGACTTATGCTTTAACAAAGGGTGCATAAGCTTCGAGAACAAAGAAGAGCACATCATTATTCCACTGACGAATGGGGAGTCTATGCCCTATGTATAACCTTTGGGAGAAGAGGACCTAGATAGAATCTATGTGTGTACCATTAGATACCCTGAGTTTATCCATCCATCAGGAGAAAGAGTCATTCAATGGGAAGATGTTTATTCCATGAGTGATACAACTAGTGTTGTATGTGATAATTGGTCACATGGGACCTATGAATTTTTCGAAAGATAATTAAAAGACTTTGTGACTCGCATCGCTAGGGCGCGCTCGGTTAGGTTCCTGGGAGGAAAGTAATTACCCAATTACACTAGAGAGGGTAACCCTGAAGTCTTTCTACATGCAATAGAGGTACATTATACCGATCAAATAGAAAGGAGGAATATGTTTCCTTATACCTTGCATGGAACAATAGCATGTTGGTGGGAATCCCATCAAGATAATATTTTAGAGTGGTGCAAAGTGAGAATCGTGTTCTCTGTTAGGTTTCTCCGGAGTAATGCACCTTCTGTAATACACAACTATCATGGGAAGGATTTTGACTCATTCCACATCTAAGAATGTGAGAGATCCTAGAGGGTAGGCCTAGAAGCCTTTCCCCCTTAACTATGGGTGCATAAGTTCTACTCCACCTTATAGGGTTGTGCATACGTATGGTATATTCATTCAAATTTGGGCCATCATATGGGTAATTAGAAGGAGTTAATAGTGGATATTATCCATACTTTTGAGTATCAATCTCATAAGCCACCAGTGAATGAGGTGCTACAGGTACTCAAAAGCCTTACCTTGGGAGATAGTGTCATGGCTAAGGACTAAATCTTGGAATTTTTAGGTGAACCTAAGTTAGGGGCCCACTTCTTAGAAGAACTAGGATAAGGAGAGACAAAGGAGATATATTTTGAGTGCACCTACCTGGATAAGGAAAAAGGAAAGGTTGTATACTTGATAGATGGCGAGGAAGTAGAAAACTTGGATGCTAACCACACAGAGGGTACACATGAAGTATTGGACAAAGAAGATGAGAAATTGCATGCCTACCATGAGCCTTTGAAAACAAATAAGGTTAACATTGGTACTGAAGCATAGCCAAATGAAGCTATCATTTGAGATTATTGGTCAGACCAGGAAGTTTCAAAAATACTTGAGTTGTTGCATGACTTCCAATACTTGTTCCCACGTGGGTACCATGAATTGAAGGGATTTCACCACTCTCTAGGTGAAATGAGGATTAAGTTAAAGGAATGTGTGAACCCGGTTTAGAAGAGACCTTATATGATGAATCTGAATTTACACATAAAGGTTAAGGAGGAGATTGATAAGTTGATATAATCTTGTATCATTGAGGTGATTGATTCTAACTGGGTGAGTCTAATGGTAATTATTATCAAGAAGGATGTGAGGATAAGGATTTTTGTTGATTATAGATATTTAAATGCTTTATGTGTGATAGATCCTTTTCCAACCCCATTTACTGAGGATATTTCGGAAGGTGTTGTAGGGTGAGATATCTAATCTTTCACATATGGATTCTCCAAATATCAAGTAATAATTACAAAGGAAGAAAAGGAGAATACTACTTTCATGATGGAGTGGGGAATCTTTTCCTATACCTTTATTCCCTTTAGGCTTAATAATGCACCTATTGTGTTTTTGCGCATCATGTTGTAGGCCTTTCAAGAATTCATCCACAAATTTCTGTAAATCTACATGGATGACTAGACGGTGTATGGGTTAGTAAGGGATCATTGTGACAATTTGAGGTTGATGTTTGAGAGATGTAGGCAGTTAAGTATCTCCCTGAACATTAATAAATGTGTCTTTATTACTCCATTTGGTACATTACTAGGTCACATTATATGCAAGGAAGGATTATTGGTAGACCCTTCCAAAGTTGTTATTTTAGGATTGGAGGAGCCTACCTATCAAAGTGTGATGCATGGATTCTTAGGGCACATGGGATATTACAAGAAATTCATCAAAGGCAATGACAATATTGCCATGCATTGGAGGATTTTTTGAAACATAAAATTAAATTTCTTTGTGGAGAAGTGCAACAGGTGGCTTTTGACACCTTGAAGGAAAAACTCACTACTGTGCCCATTTTACGTCTTCACTCTTGGGACAAGCCATTTCATGTATATGTTGATACATCAGGTATGGTCATAGGAATAGTGTTATCATAGCCTAGAGAGGGGATTTTTGATAACCCCTTGTGTTTTATAAGTAGAAATTTAATGCTGACAGAGCATAATTATAAAATAACAGAGTGTGAAGCATTGTCCATGATCTATGCACTACATAAATTTAGGAAATACTTGTTGGCTACTCTGTTTACATTTTATACATATCATATGACTCTCAAGTACTTAGTGAACAAGTTTTTTATACAAGGGCGCATATGCTGGTGGATCTTATTGTTTTAAGAGTTTGAATTTTTAGTCGTCATAAAACCAAGAAAGATCAATTTAGGACCTAACCGTCCATCACAAATTAACACAAGAGAGGATACACAAAGCATTAAGGACACAATTTCAGATGTACAGTTTGTTAGATTGAACGACATGCCCTCTAATTTGGAGGACATTTTTTATTTTCTTACAAATGGGTGTGGTGCCAAAAGGAATAAAGGCCTTGGAAAAGAAGCAGTTGGCTTTACGTGTTGCACCCTATATGTTGATTAATGGAGACCTATACAAAATATGTTGAAATGAGGTCTTGTGACAATGTTTTTTAGAACATGAGCGTACTACAATCATGGAAGAATCTCATGGTGGCATTGCAGGAGGACACTATGTAGGGAATGTGATTGCGTGCAAGATCCTATTGGTAGGAGACAGTTTATAAGGATTGTATAGATTATTGCAAGGCCTATGACCATTTTCAGCACCTTGGTAAGCCAAGGTGGAGAGATGAAATTCCATTAAGACCTATTGCTAATGCAGATCCATTTGAAAAATGGGCAATTGACTTTGTGGGCCCTATTTCCCCAACCACATGTAGGATAGTTGTGTTATATTATCACGTGTATAGACTATCTTACAAGATGGGAGGAACCGGTGCTTATGAAGGATTGCACGGTGGCTACAGCAAATATATTTTTATGGGAGAATATAATCAATAGGTATGGATTACCATTGATTTTAACAAGTGATAGGGGTAATCACTTTTTGAATGAGACCATTATAATATTATTAGTGAAGTTTATGATGGACCATCACAAAACTACACCCTATCACCCTCAGTCTAATGGGACTGCTGAGGCATTTAACAAGATATTGAGCCACATGTTAACTAAGATTTACGATGTCGAAAGGAGGGACTGGGATGACAAAGTATCTGTAGTGTTATGGGAATATCCTATGACTTATAAATGTTTGAATAAGGCCACACCCTTTTAATTGGTGTTTGGCGTGAAAGTTGGTTTGCCTATTGAATTTATGTTACCATCCCTGTGTATTGTGTGCGTAGGAGGATTGGCTGATGATCAACCATTAGAAGAGCACATTGACAAACTTATGATGTTAGATGAAAGGTGAGCCATTGCTAGGTGGATATGAAAGATGGAGAAATCTAGGCAGAAGTCATGGCATGATCAGCATATTAATAACAAGGAGTTTGAGGTTAGGAAGATGATTCTTCTATATGATTCAAATTTTATGCGCCACCCTGGGAAACTCAAATTTCATTGGTTGGGACCATATGTTATATCATATATACTTGATCTAGGTGCTTTCTAGTTATAAGCACTGGATGGGACACAGTTTCCCGGTTATTTTAATAGGAGTAGGTTGAATCCCTATTATAAATAAGTCTTTTGTGTGTTTGTAAATAATTCAGTGTTGCCATTTATCTTAGGATTTCCCTCAATGCATTTTCCTTTATATGTGTTTCCTTTCATCATCATTATGCTTTGTATTTTCATTTCATTTGTTTTGGGCATGCTTACGCGCTAGTATCTAATTATTATCTAAAAGGATTGTATGTGCAAAGGACCGTGCATTTATTTAGTGTGGGGTGGAGAGTGTAAAGAAGAGTTTCAGTAAACAGTGTAGTCTGAAGCAAGTTTTGGGAGTGATGTTGATTATCATCCCAAAGAGAAAATCAAAAGTGCATGGGATCAAAGGAGTGTGCATAGCAGAAGTGATTATGGGTGAAGATTGGTGTCAAAATCTTTATAAAAACTATGTACAGGGATAAAAGCACAAAATAAACTCGGGTAGGATACAACAAGAACTTGGTATAAGATATAGGAGAAGACATACTTCAGTGCTAGAGGCATGCGGAAGGAATTCTATGGTCGATGAATTTTTGCACACCAAAAGGTTGAGGAGGTTATAAGTTGGTACACAGAGGAAAATTGATAGACACAATGCGTGGGATGAAAAGCACTAGAAAAAGCTGACTTTAATGCGGAATTATGGTGGTAGGTGGCATGGAGATTAATGTGAAAAAATCAAAAAGCTATAAATATAAGTTTGGGGTGAGCTATTTATTTTACCTTGTGTTTGTTTATTGAAGAGTTATTGCAAACTAGGGCATCCTTGTAAGAAAAATTGTGTACGAAGTAGAGAACTTGACAAATTGGTTAACCAGAGTGGAATGGAGTACACGAGCGTATGTAGAAGATATTTTTTTGTGGATTCTCATGAGTATTTACATTTTCTTTTGGAAGGAAATTTTCCCATGTTAGGGTTTGTAGAGTTAGGGCATGGGTTTTGAAGAAATTTTGAAGGAGTGGAGTTGATGGACTGAGAAATGTTAAATGAAAACGCAAGGAAGAACTTACAAGAACTTAACGAGAAAAATAGAACTAAGGAAAGGAGTGAATGTTTCACCAAAGAAGTGAAAGGGCAAGGGAAAAGGAAATCTAGTCGCATCAAAAAAAATTAATGAAGAGTGGTACGTGGAGATGTAATACCCAAATGGCATTTTGATGGGGATGGAATGGGTCTCTCATGTAAAAAATATGGCTATAAGTGAGTATAACCATAAGAAGAGCACCATTAAGAAAGATATGGCGTTGGAGATAGTTCACCCTCCAAGAGAAAGGACACTGGATGATAAGTCAATCTATGATGACTCTATGAAGACCACATTGGAGAAGGTTGGACTCTTGCAACTCTATTAGTTACCATATTTCAGAAAACCCAAAATTTTATACCAGTGGCTAATGTCATGCGTGCATGAATATTATTTTTATTTCACATGGAGGAGAATGCAATTAACTACTCATTTGATCTCCAAATACATTGGGCTTATCTGCACATGAGAATCAATGGATGAGGACTTGGTTGAAAAGGACGTCGTCAAGGAAATAGCTACAGGATATGAATATAAGAAGGGCTCATGCTATTTTGATATCACCAAGATCACCAATCCAACTATGAAGATGGTCATGCACCTGCTCACCAAACTGAATGGACAAGAGCGATGGACACAAGTGAACAAGAGATGGTTGAAATTTTTTAAGAATATTTTAGAAGGAACAATTTACAACCCCTCGGCCTTCATTGTCAAGGATATCATAGATGCCACATGTGATGAGGATAAAATCATATATGGTAACGTCCTTCTTACCATTGTATTTTTAGATATTGGAGTGTTCGATGGGCTGAATAACTACATCTAGGAGTACCCTAAAGAGGACCCTTCCCCCGCGAAAAGGTTCAAATCATACACTTGTGATACAGTGAATACTGCATATAAATCGTGCTTGGAGAAGTGGTACAAGTGAATATGCGATGCATTTGGGGAAGAATGGAGAATCCCTGAAAAAATTTCAGCCTTGGTGGATGGTGAGGATGAGTTTGATGTATACCAACACTTCTACATAGGAAGATTCGCTTTGACAGATGGCACAACAATTCCACAGTGTAAACTACCTTTTTCCTTCACAGCGCAATACTTTCAAAGTGTAGTTAACATGTTCAAGGAGGCCAAGAAACTTAGATTTTATCTAAGTGATGTTGATCAGGATCACCATGTGTTGTGCCAAACATTGGTGTATCCTAAGAAGCACACATATGTGGATAAGTATGTCTCTCATGATGTACATATGTTAAATTCTTTATCAATACCTATTGCAGGAAAAATGGCAGCAAAGGTATATATACACCTGAGTCCCAAGTTTGAAAAAGGCATGTATGTTGAGGATGATGTATCCATCATAGAAGACCCCACTAGATTAAAGAAGGTAGTACCAAAGAAGAGAAAAATAGAGGAAACTCCAGTAAGTAGGGTTCCAAGCACACGTATAGTCTAAACTGCATGGGCGCAAGACTTAGGCACAGGCCCAAGTACATACACGTGAAGGAAGAAATCCCCCATGAAGTAGAAGTCACCTGAGAAGGAAATATCCCCTGTGATGGAGGAGTCACCAGTAGAGGAGAATAAAAAGATGGTGCAGAGTCTAGACTCTGAGGAGATGAAGAGCATGAAGGGTGACGATTTTGAGGAGGATGAAGAGTGTGAGGAAGGTGAGGATACCCCTAAGTACAATGTACACTAATCTGATGAAGAGAAGAATGGATCTGACGGGGATGCTCAAAATATGGGAGGAAGTGAAGAGCTGAATATGAATACACAAGAGACCCCGCACTTGGCAAGAGAATAGTTGGACAACACAATGGAAATGGAAGTAGCAAGTATCATCAAGGATTTTATGGAGCACGAGGTGGAGCACAACGCTAAATAAATAATAAGAGAAATGGAAGAGAGTGTAGACAAGGATAAGGGTTTAACATTCATCTTCCCAATAGGATCACACACATGTGGTAAGGGTGCAGCGACATAAGGACACCCAATGACTTATGTCAATGATCTAAACAAGGTCATGCACGCGCATTTCCAAAGCATGGTGCCTACATACCAACTCTTTTGTTAGCCTTCATTTGAGAAGGATAGTTCCTACATGCACACAAGGAAGATGATGTCATGGACCTTTGAGTCCCATGTTGATGAGCCTGGAAAATGACTAAGTCCTAATGTAGAGGATGATCGTGCTTGGAATTCACTATGAGGAAAAGCACATGAGTAAACGCACACAAGGAAAGATAGGTTTGCACACATGAGTAGTAAATGGTTTAAGGGTTTAATAACTTAGCCACATTTTGGTTGATAGGTATCACATGCAAAACACGTGAAGCTACGGATAAGCGTAATGATGAAAATATTGTTAGATGAAGACTTGAAGCTCAAAAAAATAATATTCCATAGAATCATTATGGTTACAGGTTGTAAAGTGGAGGTTTTTATGGATAGCTAGCATCTACATGGATTAGACACTTGAGTATAACATGATATGATGACATTTGGCATGTGGGCTTGCTTCTGGAATGATGTTTAAGTGAGTTCATATCTTATTTAAGGAGGCATTTGGATCTAGAAAAGGAGATAGATTATTGTATGTATTGGTATTGGGTGTTAGAGATTAGAGGTCGATTATGGGTGCATATGAGTGGTGTATTTCTACATGGAAGGATTATGTAATGGTTATAAGGGGATAATATAGGGTTTATAGGTCAGAGCCATGGGAAGGGTAGGATGTTAATGGTAGAATGATGTATTGATCTATTGTTGAACCTTTTTAATGTAATATGGCTACTGTAAACACTTGTTAATCAATATATGACGGGTTATTCTTTACATATGTGTTTATGGGTTTAAAACCTAGTGTATTTCATATTACTCATGGTTTAAATATGGTCCTCTTATGATGTTGCAATGTTTACGTTTATATCACTGTGCATTTATGTTAGATCTAGTGTATTTACTCTGTGCTATAATAAATGCTTGTATTTCTGTTTCCGCAAACATTCCTCCATTAATGGAGAAGAATTATTACAAATATCACATAATTGAGGGGCTCCATACCTATGCACACCTCGGGTGAGAACCCAACTTAATTTTGGGTGATAGGCTGATGCGCTTGGGATTTAAAGGGAGAATGGAAATGGGAATATAAGGATGATCAACGATCCCATCACCAGGATGTGCCAACACTATACTGATGGCCATGTCAAAGGCATCAGCATGTACAGGAAATGGTTTATTCTAAGAAGGAAAGCATAGAATGGGTGTAAAAGTAGATATTTCATTCAATGTCTCAAATTCTAGTTGTTGCACCTCATCCCAATAAACTTTTCTTTACTCCTTAACAATTATTCCAAGGTTGTGGCAATCTTAGCATATCCCTTAATGAAATTTTTATAGTATCATGTGTATCCTAAGAACCCGCGTAGCTCACTCTGATTGGTAGGCTCCTTTAGGCCCAAGATAACAACATCCTTAGTAGAATCTACCAACAAGCCTTATCTGCATATAATGTGTCCCAATAAAGTTTCAAATGGTGTCATAAATATACACTTCTTAATATTTAACGAAATGCTTAACTTCCTACATCTCTCGAACACGAGTCTTAAGTTGTCACAATGATCCTTTACCATCCCATATACATTTTAATCATGCAAGTAAACATGTAAAAAATTATGTATAAATTCTTTAAATACTTCCACAACAAAGCATGAAAAACCTGCACGTGCATTCTTCAATCCAAAGGGCATAACTATGTATGCAACACTTCCCCACTCAGTAAAAATTATGTACATTTCAATCATCCAAGTAAACATGTAAAAAATTATGTATAAATTCTTTAAATGCTTCCACAACAAAGCACGAAAAATCTGCACGTGCATTCTTCAGTCCAAAGGGCATAACTATGTATGCAACACTTCCCCACTCAGTGGTGAATTTTTTATTTTCCTGATCTTCTTTAGTAATCTACACCTGATGATATCCTAAAAATCCATCAGTAAAATAGTAGATTTTACACCCATCTACACTTTCTAGGATCTCCTCAATAAATGGGGTGGGAAAAGGATCTATAACACATGTAGTATTCAACTCTCTATAGTCCACATAGATTCTTATCCTACCATATTTCTTGATACTTATCACCATAGGGATAACCCACTCTAACTCCTCAATGGGCTCAATGATTCCATATTTCAACATCTTATCAATCTCTTCCTTCACCTTGACAAGTAGATTTATATTCGTCTTATAAGGCCTCCTTGTAACCAGGTGTGCACCTTCCTTTAACTTGATCCTCGTCTTTCCAAAAGAGGAATTCACTCCCTTCAACTCATGATAACCTCACAAAAATAAGTCCTGGAAGTCACGTAACAACTCAATAATTTTTTCCACCTCTTGTTCAGACTAATAGTCATTAATAACCACCTCTTTAGGTTATGTATCTATCCCAATATTGACCTTCTTCATGTTTATAAGCTCGTGATAAGCGCGCACCTTCTCATTAGCACTATCCAAGACCTCGCGTGTACCTAAAATGTGGTCAGCATCTAGATTCTCTAATTCTTCATCGTATATCATGTAAACTAGCTTCCCCTTTATTTTTCCATCCAAGTACACCCAATTTTCATTTCATATGTCTCTTCTTCATCAAAGTGCACCTCTAAGTCAAATTCCCCAAACATATCTAAAAATATTTCCTCAGCCTTTGCACTATCCCCCATCATAAGGAACTTTATAATCTATAATGCTTCATTCACCAAAGGTTTAGTAGAAAAGTAATCAAAGGTTTGAATCATACCTGAAGTCATATCCTACCAATTAATTGTTTCTCTTTTTAACTCTGCATGAACATACCATGTGCGCACGTAACTGCTTAGAGTTGCGTAGAACTTGTGTACCTAGAGTTATGGTGGTAATGCCTCCTACCATTCTGTCCAAAGTCTCTCACACTTATGAGCGTGATGCGAAGAAGAATCCTTTCCATGGAATTTACATATCTGTGAAGATACATTTCTCCTAAGAAATCTATTAGAGAATGTGATTCTCACTTCTCGCCACTCCAAAAGGTTATCTTTCTGTGTAGTCCACTAGAACGTAGTTGTCCCATGCAGGATATAAAATATCATATTTATTAATTCTACTTGATATTTCCACTAAGCTTATATGGCATGCAGAAACACATCAAGTTTTCCTTCACCAGTGTACTGAGGTACCTATTATTACCCAAGTACCTAACCATGTGCATCCCAATTACACGAGTAACTATGTCCTTGATATCCCTCCTGACCATTTCATATGTTCGATGTGCCTAGATATCATAGGTAACACTAGTTGTATCACTCATAGACTAAGCATCATCCCACTGAATAACACCTTCCTTAGATGTCTTGAGCACTTTAGGATCTCTAATTGTATGTGCGTATATCATGTCTATGTCCTCTTCACTCAAAGGTTCTACATACGGTGCAGCCTTCCCATCTGTTAAAGGAATAATCACACGCTCTTCTTTGTTCTCAAAACTAATATAACCTTTATTAAATTCTAAGATAACCATTATTCACATAGCACTAAGGGAGCCCAAGAAATGCAAGGATACTATTTTCCTCAGAAAGATCCAAGACCTCAAAGTCTCTAATAAACTTGGCCCCTTGTATAGTAATAGTGGCATCCTTGAATACTCCAATGGGCGTGGATTTAGTCATGTTCACCATATATAACACATTTGCAGATGGATGTAATGGTGGTCTCTCCATCTGGTTCCATGCATCCAAAGTGAGGACATGTACTTCTACACATATATCAATCATTATATTACTCAGCAGTCATCAATAAACAATTGCATTCAAATTTATCTCTTTATTATATTCAAGATTGTGAGGAGGTAAGTTTACATGCAGGATCTGCCTCTCGTACTCAGATCCAGTGCACGGCATTTTTTCTCTTAGCCATTATCCTAATAAAGGAATGATATTTTCTTGGTGCAGTATCTTAGAAACCTCCTTTAATTCATCAAAATATTTCTGAGGAAGCTCAACCTTCTTCGCTTGTTCCAATTTCCGCAACTATTCCTTCAAGCACCATATTTCACCTTGTAAGTTCCTAATAACCTCCATAGTCTCTTGATAAACTTCCTTTTGATGAGTAGGATCTAGATATTTCACATGCAATACCTCTTATTCTGTAATATCATTTTTCTTCTCATAGTCTCACGAGCGTGCATGGCCTCAGCGTGTATAGTCACCAACACAAGTATTACCTCAGGATCAGGTGCTAACTTTGTAATCCAATGATATTATATAAAGAATTATACCTTTATTATCCCCATGCCCTTATCCTACTTGTTTTGTTTTATCATATGCTCATATAAATCAAGGTACTCTTCAAACTTATGTAGTTTTCCGCATAATGAGAAAATTGTGCTATGAGGGCATTCGCATCTATAAGGATCAGGAGATCCACATGTATAACAAGTTCTGTGAGGGAAGTCACTTCTTCCACTACCACAACCATGACCTTTGTATCCTCCATGGTAACCTCTACATCTACCACCTCCATCAGAGTGCCCTTCATTATAGTTATGACTATGATGTTCACCTAGGTCCTTATAATTATTTGCAACACTAGTCTAGTGTACACCAGTTTCAATAGCCTCATGAATCTTATCAATCAACCTTTAATTATTTGTATCATGAGTGTGGGACTTGCAAATCTTACAGTAACAAGACATGTTCTTCTAGATTGTGTGCTGTAATAATGGGCATCTACTGGAATCATGATCTAGGTGATAGATATCACACTCCAGTAGCATGGCACACATTGATTTACGAGGGCAATTATCCTTAGTATCTCCTTCAACCTCACAATCTATATGCCATATCCCATTGCACGTCTCATGATCTAAATTGGCCAATATTTTCTCCAACTGCTTTGCCATAGAAGTAATCTATGCCTCCAAGAATGGGCTAACTCCAATGTCTATGCTCCTAACTGCCATAGCGCGTAGAGCTGCCCCTAAATCCTCACATGGATATGTAAATGTCTTATGAGAGAGTGCCCTTCTAAAGGGTGTTAACAAACCGCAACAACCCACTGTGCATGCTGACTAAGGTTAATATCATAAGATAAATTTGATTGTAAATTAAGTGTGTATCGTACTCCCTTATGCTCTCAGTCATGCCTTGCTTAATCTCTTTCAGTGTGCTGATGCTTTTCTGTTCAAACTTAGGCATATGGAACTGAGCCAAGAAAGCATCACACAGTGCATTGTAATCTGCAGTAGTCTAATTTGGGCCATACTTGTTATACCAAATATGCATGCACCCTTGTAAAGTAGTAGTAAAATAGATCTCCTTCCTTTTAGGAGTTGTGATTCCCTTAGTGTGCCATAGTATCTCACACTTGTGTATGTGTTTTATAGCATCCTCAGTACCTCTGTATTCTAGAAAGTGAAGAGACATCTCATAAAATATCTATTTTGGCTGATGAGGGTGTGGACCTTGTCCACCAAATATGAAACTAGAACCCCCACTAGTATTTCCTCCACCACCAAAACCACCTAATCCACTTGATCTTAAACCTCTTGATCCTCTTGATCCCCCTCCTGTAGTAGGAACCAGACTAGACGACGAGCTACTCTTTGTTCCAACTATTGTACTAAACTAAACTCCCATAGTCTATGAAGTTATGTTACTTCCATACGTATTTCCAACATTCTTCATGCTCACATTTTTTCCTGATGACGTGCTAGAAAGTATTCCTTTAATCATTCCTCCAAATAGTAAATACGTTGTCACCTATTATGTCATAAATTTTGTCTGATGTATTTTTATATTAAAAGTAAAATGAAATCCACCTGTCACTACTTTATCACTAACACTAGCATGTTTCTCAATAACTATTTTAGGAAATGGAACACCAAGCAAAAGGGTAAGGTCACTAGGTGGGATCAGATGTGCACCTATGGTCCTTATCCTTTTTTCCTCTAACACATTCTCATCTAAATCTAAAGGGGATTCTCTCCCACTCTTACCTAAATGGGGGAGTACCAATTTCTCAGGTTCCAAGTCCTCCGTGTGAACCTCGAATCCTTCATGCATCACATGTCTCCACAACTCCATAAACTCATCACCATTGTGATTCTTCGCCAATTCCCTTTCCCGCACTTCATTATACTTAAGTCATATTTCCTCTCTTTCCTTTTCTGCCATAATTTCCACCATATTTCACCACGCTTTATCCTTCCCCCATGTGTGGTGGAGGTTTATCTAATCATAGGACATTCTTCAAAATCCATATTCACCAACAAGATCTTGATCACTAAAAGGATAGTACACAAATAAGATCCTTTAGGTTCATGCAATAACTGAAACTCAACAACCTCTAGACAAGAATAAGTAGAAACGATGTACTCCAATGTGTAACTATTCAAAACACCACTCCACCAATGATATACAGCATGTGTCTAAGTCAAATCAGCATCATGCAGAGTCTAGTAATCTTCGTGTGCCCAAAAAATTATTCTATACCTCCATTTTCTCTTTGATGCATATGTTACCAGCCACTCATACAACTCTGTAGGAAATAGAAAAAGAACATCTCATAGATTTCATGATTCATATGTTATTCAACCCATACACGTGTATTAAAATTAGGCCCAATATTGTATCTGTGAGTAAACTCATCATCTAAATCTTCTAACCAACTCCTAATACTAGCTAAAGTCAACCGATACATATTCATCATACAATATCCTTGTAACAACTTGAAAATAGGTCCCGACAACATAACCAAAATGTACTATATTTTTCTTAATCAAACCCTAGACACCTTAGCACATCACTCAGAAAGATCTGAGCACTCACATGAAGCACGCAAAGGTACTGGGTCCCTCTTTTAATACCAACTTTTTGAAGGTGTTAGCATGATCACACAATTATTCCATACACATAGTAAGTAATTAAAGGTAAAACATAACATGAAGTAGATCACAACCATAGTGCATAATGAATCAAAAAAAGATCAAGATCAGATTTACCATATAATAACCAGTAATGGAGACATCAACAACCATTATCCATACACAAAGATCCATTATATTAATCTACCATGAATATAGTAGTTGAATACATCAAAAATCATCATCACAAATTCATACACGTAAATATACCAACATCATAACTTTGTTATAATCTCAATGGTGTATCTAAACCATGCAAATCAATACATATATATATATATAAGTAGTGGGTTCTTTCCCTTCACTACTCATGCACGCTCAGAAATAGGTTGCATGCTAATAATAGCCATGCGTTGGTACAAAAGCAACTACATAAGCATGTAATCTTCACCTAATAACATATTACATGTAAATAACTCTAGTTCTAATCCTATTATTAGATCGAACTCGGCATGACTCTTTAACTTCCACTTGGTCCCAAAATAGCTTGACATGTATTCCAAGTCTTCTATCAAAGTGTTTTCAACACTCAATCCATTCTTAGCTCGTACATGCAAAATGGTTAAGTCCCAAAGTCCAACTTTCCTCAGTGTGCCATGTATCTGGTGATCTTCTACGTGTACCTATGCACCTTCTTCTTGTGCACCCTAATCTTATGTGCCTCGAGCACTTAGGCATAAATTTTTCTAGCCAACAAGAGTGGATTGTAGATCCTTCAGATAATATATGGAATCAGTTAGAGTTTTTTGGACCTCACTCCTTCTTCACCTCTACTTCTGACCCTCAGTCTTTCCGAGAGGAGTCTAATATTCCTGAGTGGGATTCTACCATGGATGAGGAGTATTCCTCACTCATGAATAAGGATACTTTGGATCTCACCCCTCTTCCGAAAGGAAAAAAAATAGTTTGGTATAAGTGGGTGTTCTGAAAAAACATATGGTGTAGATGGATACGTCAATAAGTTAAAGCACAACTAGTAGCTAAGGGTTTATCCCATGTAGCTAGGGTTGATAACTTGAAAAACTTTACTTTAGTTGCAAAGATGACTTCTATTCAGTTGACCCTCGCCATTGTTGAGGTGAATAGATGAGAATTCCATTAGATAGACGTTAAGAGTTCATTCCTTCATGGGGACCTAAAGGAAGATATCTACATGGAACAACCTCTAGGTTATTTCCATGATCCCTCCCTCATTTCTAATTTAAAGAAGTATCTCTATGGACTTAAACAAGCCCCTTGATCTTGGTATGTCAAGATGAACTCCTTTTAACTTACATCAGGGTTCACTCAGTATCACTCTGACCTAAATGTTTACATTCTGCAACAAGATGACTATTAGTAATAATCCTTGGATTAGTGCTCACATTATTGTTTGTAATAGTTAAATGTAATATTCATATATTACATTAGTAAGTTAGTGTGTTAGTAAGATATTAATATTGTTGTATTAATATCATATTTTGTGTGAGAAAAATAAAATATTGTAATATTATTAATATGAGTCATAAAACAACTCATTATTAATAATATAAGATATTGTATTAGTTGTGAGTTTGTTCAATAAACAACTCACGTAGATTATTGTGTGTGGAGATATTGGTGGAATATATGAGAAAATAGTGGTGAGTGATCATAAGAGAGATTCTCTAGGAGAGATTAGTGGGATGATATTGATAAGCATCATCTCCTTGTTTATAGGAAATGGAAAGGCTATATATTGTAAGCTCTCTCACCATGTAATGTGCTCCATATTATTCAATCAATAATATAGTGTGTTTATTATATTTTGACTCTTATTTTGTGTTTATGTTATTATCTTCATTCTGCAACATTGTCTCCTATTGAATTGTACAATTATATAATGTAATTATTTCTTATTTATATTAGATAAGCTATCGATTTCACATCAATGACTCCATACTCATCATTTTTCTGTATGTTGATGACTTGTTGATCACGGGTAGTTCTTCCTCTATCATCGATTCTATGAGGATTACCTTATCCAACAATTTATCTATGTCTTACTTAGGATTGCTTCATTACTTTCTTGTGATTCAGATTTCACAATCTGACTCGAGAATTATAGTTTCACATCCTAAGTACTCCTTTGATTTTATTTCTCAGTTTCATGTGTCTGATTGTAAGCCTTCTCCTATTCCTTTCCTTTATGGGGTTAGGTTGGTTTCTTATTGGTTTACTCCTTTGGTTGTTAGTACCCTTTATCGACAGTTGGTGGGGAGCTTGATTTACCTTACTCACATGTTTCTATCTATCGTATGTCATTGGGATTGTGTCCAAATTCATGTAGGAGCCTCATGAGTTGTATTGTAAAGCAAAAAAATATATCCTTCATTATGTTTGTGGCACTTATACAGATGGCATTCACTATCTAGAAGGATTAGATATTGACCTAGTTTGATATACTTACTCTGATTGGGTCGGTGATCTTTATCATCATAAATCTACCTTAGGCTATAGGTTTTCTCTTGGTTCATGTCATGTTGGCTGGTCTAACAAGAAGAAGAACACAATTATGATATATTTTATAGAGGTAGAGTATAGAGGAGTAGTTAACATTTCTAAAGAAGTTGTTTAGTTATAGGGTATCTTGATAGAGTTTAGTATTCACTATCGGTGGCCTACTATCATCTACTGTGACAACATGAGCACCATCTCAATTTTTTGAAATCTAGTTCAACACCAGTGGACAAAGCACATCGAGATACATATACACTTCATTCGGGATATTATTTATGATGACATCATCAACCTACAGTACTATTATAATTTTGATAGGGTTGCAGACATTTTCACTAAGCCCTTCACTGAGGTGAAGTATCGTCACTTGCGGTCCCTTCTAGGGGTGATGTCTGTTGTAACCTCCCATATTCTTTGGGCTTTCTAATCCTCTTCTCCTTTTCTTCTCTTTCAGAGAGATGTTGTTTGTACAAGGGTACCTTATCAAGCCTAGTTTCTGGGCCCCATTGACACATATTTATTAGGTTTTTTAGGGGATTCTTATCTCTTATAAGTGGATGTTTTCCCTTAGGGGTTTTTCATCCATTACTTGAGATCCTTATTATACATGGGTAAAACATCAGGCCTAGTTTCTGGGACCCATTTTTTCTCCTATTATTTTTCCAAAGATAGGTTGTTTAGACATGGGTACCTTATCATGCCTTTAGTTATCAAGACCCATTGACACATATTTCTTAGTTGTCTATGGGATTTCTCTTTCGATTATGACTTTCCATGATTTCTACCTCATATTTGATTAGGGGGTGTTGGTGTATATGACTTGTCTCATCGTCCCTCAGCGTCTTGTCCATCTCATGTGGTTAGTCATCTCATTTAGTGAGAATACATCAATAGGATTATTTAGGGTTGTGTACATGTGTCATGTACATGACTTACATAGCACTCATATACGTACCTCTTATTTTTTATCTATGAGCATGTCAAACACACTAGTGTCTTTCTATACTTGATTTTCCTTGTGGTTCATGCTCTTTCTGATTATGTGAAGCATTCTCATCACCATTGTAAGTGTGACCCTATTCGATGTGCATGGGGTTTTGTATTGATCCTCATAGAACAATCCAATATTGACATGTAGGTATTGACATTGACTGTTTAATAATGTTATGTAAAAAACAAGAAGACTCTACATTGGATAACTATTTTGAAATGTTATTAAATTAAATATTAGTTATTTGAGTTATTATGGACATGGAAGGTATAGTTTTTATAAGTTTGCAAACTTATTATCGGTATATCTCTACAACAAGACTCGGCATGTCAGGTGTAGGATCTAGTATTGAAAGGGTAGAATCAAGCTCAACAGTGCTTAATGGTTAACCCTCGTATTTAGAGTATTCATTTGTATCATGGGTTGGAAAGGAGTCTTGAATCATGTTCAAGTTCCCATTCAGCATTTAAAGATAGTTTTTTGAAGCACCTTCAATTTCTTATTGAACTAACAGAAGAATATTTGGAGGAGAGATTGATTGGTTTTGGTTTATCGATCATTAACCTTTTTCATCTTGATCTTGTTGAGTTTATCATGTAAATACTTTTAGAAAACATTCAAATATTCATTAGAAGTTGTAGTAGTTGACATGTTTTTTATTTCGATAGCTTCATTTTCGATTTCTATTTTGATGACTCCATTGTCAATTAAGTCTTAGACATAATGGTGGAGATTTTAACAATGATCCGTAGAGTGGCCTTCGATGTAGTGGTATTCA
This sequence comes from Taxus chinensis, assembly GCA_019776745.2. NCBI lineage: Eukaryota > Viridiplantae > Streptophyta > Pinopsida > Cupressales > Taxaceae > Taxus > Taxus chinensis. The sequence continues at coordinate 348,229,469 of CM034151.1, forward strand.
CAATATTTTAATTCTTTATACCACTTAGGCTTGGCTTCCCCTTTAAATAAGGGTCTTGTGATTGGATATTTTATCATATTAGTCTTTCCTACTTGATGAAAGACACTAGAGAGACTTTCTCTGAGGGGTGTAAACTGACGTTTGACTTTCCTCAGAGTAGTGTCTTTGTTAGGTTGTATGATTGGATTTTTTACTGATTTCTCACTAATTTGGGAAGCCATATGAGAGATTTATTTTTACATCTCATGAAGTATTTTGAATAACTTGTCGTTTGATGTCTTTCATGAACCTACCATTTTGTATGAAAAAAGGGGAACTAGGAAACTTTTTTGATGTGCTCATAATTTGACAAAGTGAATGCCAAGATATAGGGGTAGTGATCAAATAGATGTGCTTAAATTTTGAAAAATTGAATGCTAAAATATATGAATAGGAAATTGAATTGATTGATCACATTATACCAATGAAAATAATGTGCGTATATTTTTGACAAAGTAAATGTTAAAAATAAAATACTTGGACATGAAATTACTTTCTCAAACTTCAACAAAGTGCATGTCAAAATGAGAGACTTAGGAATAAGATTGATTACTCTAATGTTAACAAAGTGAAATTTGAAATAAGAGGTTTAACAATGAATATCGATTTTCTGAATCTCAACAAAGTGAATGTTAAGATAGGACATGTGACAAATGTGATTGATTACTCAACCCTTAACAAAGTGAATGTTAAGATGGAATAGTTTAACAATGAAGATCAACAACTCAACCCCTAACAAATTTAATGCTAAGATATAAGAGTTTAATAATTAATATCAATAACTCAGTGCTTAACAAATTAAATGCTAAGATGGAAGAGTTTAGAAATGAATTTATTACTCAACCCTTAACAAATTGAATGCTAAGATGGAATAGTTCAGAAAATGAGATCAATTACTCAACCCTTAACAAAGTGAATGCTAAGATGGAAGAGTTCATAAAATGATATCGATTACTCAACCCTTAACAAATTGAATGCTAAGATGGAAGATATTTAAAAATGTTATTGATTTCTTGACCCTTAACAAATTTAATGCTAAGATGAAAGATACTTAGGAATGAAATTGATTGGCTCGACCCTTAACAAAGTGAATGCTACGATGGAAGAGACTTGAAAGTGAAAAAGGATTACTCGATCCTTAGAAAATTGAATGTTAAGACGGAAGATGTTGAAAATGAAATAGGATTACTCAACCCTTAGCAAAGTGAATGTTAATATGGAAGAGGTTGAAAGTGAAAAATACAATCGAAATAATCTACTCTTAATAAATTTAATGCTAAGATAACATAGTTTGGAAATGAAATTTATGGTGTATGATGAGATTGTGGAACACAAACTCAATAACAGATAATGTACATGAAAATAGCATTGTTTAAGGAAGACCTCTAAGCTTAAGATGGGTTGTTCAAGTGGGGCTTCATATAAAAATGGTTCTATCCCTAAATTCCAAGAATTATCCAAACAAGTGTGGTAACTATTTCTAGTTGTTGGATTTACTTTACCCCTCTTGATACAATAAGCCAAGTTTTACTCAGCTCAAAGTATCGAATTGGGGATGTCACTAATGATATTTTTTTCTCTAATCCTCACAAAGATGTACTAGTTAAGTGGGTGAGGATCTTGTTTTGTTGGCCAATTCCCTCAAGGTGTCAACTACTTTGGTTTTCCTGTGGTACTCCTCACAATGAGTTTCTATCCCTTGGCCATGCAATTCCCATAGCTATAGTGGATCTGGGAATAAACTCATCTCTAAAAAATTAATTAAGAGAGTTTTATAAATTTTATAAAAGGGTGATAATTTATTTTGACTCCATGAGAAAGGAAACCTGCATTTAGTAGTTTCAATTTAAAAACAATCTTCATAAAGATGGTTATGCATAAAATGATTTAGTAGTTTCTTGAGGTGAAAATCACAATAGAAAACACAAAAATGCAAATTCACCATTTATGATTTTCAAGATCACTTAGAAAATTGTGATAAAAGAGCATATGTGGTGTTTTCAAGTTTAGATTAAATGAAATCTAAAATAAAGTTAAGAAATTAAATTAATTAGTTATAAAAAACTGCAAGAAAAGGATAATCACATATTAGAAACAGTTAGAAAAAAATTAACTTTCCTGAAAAACACAAAATTCAAAAAAATATAGTGGCAGGACACTAGCGCATACAATGAGGCATTACAGTGTTCAACAAGGTGCACTACATGATAGGATACATTATCACATGAAGGTGAATATGTTTGTGTAACAAAGGAAATCATCAAAATAGAGGATAAAAATATACTTAATGCCAGCACATATAGTCTTTCGATAATGCGTGTATAGATACACTAGCACATGTAAGGTGCAGAAGGGAAAACTAGAGAACTACACTAGTGTGTAGAGTGTTATTCTAGCGCATGCAAAGCTACACTAGCATGTGAATTGCTACACTAGAGCACTTCATGAGTGAAACTAGCATGCATAGTAGTATGCTAGTGCAGGATTCCTATAGGTGGTCAAATTTGGGTTGGTAGTACAGGATTTTAATTGTTTTTTAATTATTTTTCTCAATTCTTTCCACTAAATGCTCTTAATTTTGGACAATTCATCTAAAATAAAGAAAAAATGAGAACACGGATGAAGTTTGTTTAATTAAAAACAAACTAAAAATTAAATAAAAGGTGTGGGATGTCCCACCAGGTATTCCAAAAATGTATATAAGGAAAAACTCAGAAAAGTGAAAGATAAGAAAATAACCAACAACAAACCTTTCTTCAAGCTTCTCTTGCAACCTCAATGATGAAATTGTTGAAGTGCACACACACATGTTGAATTTCTTATGGTTTTTGGATTGTGTATGCTCTAAATTGATCTCCAAATGAAGGAATGATGCTACAAGTAGGAAATAGACATGAGGATGCAAATTTGAATGGAAAATGAGTAGAGGTTGGTTGTAATTACACAAAGCTTTCAAGGATTTTTTTGAAGGATATGGTTTTTTATTTATAATTGAAGGAGAGGTCAGGAATTGGTTGAAATTTTTTAATGATATCATGAATGAATATTCTTAAAATAGCATTGGAGGATGTTATATGAGTTCGAATGGATTGAATATCCATTAAAGGGCAGTAAATTTTTAGTTAGTAATAACTTTGTTTCTGGGAAGGTAGTTGTATGTGTGACTTTCTTACTTCCACCTTTGTAGGATTCTAGAAGTGGAGTTGAGTTGGGTGTCTAGGATAGTGAATTGGAGTCTAAGTAGAGGATGCATAGGTAATTAACTATTTAATTAAATAAATAGTTAATTAAATTATCCAAGGGCCATAGGATTATATTTTTAGTGTAATTAGAATTAATTTAATGAATTCTAAAAGGGATGTGATAGATTTAATTGAATTAAACATTGGAGGGATGAATACTTAAATCATGGTAGAATTCATTAAACTAATTCTAAGGGAATGTGGATTAACATATTATGCAAATGATACAGTTAAATAAGAATATATTAGAAATAGATATGTATTTTTAGGGTGTATATACTTCCTTAAAGGATAACTATACATTGTCAGTCATGGACCATATCCTACAAGAAGTGAATGGATCAGAGATAATGTCCATGTTTGATGGATTCTCTGGGTATAACCATATTGAAGTTTCCAAATAAGGTCAGTTCAATATTTCCTTCACCACCCCATGGGGCACCTTTGCATATCATTGTATGTCCTTCAGCTTGATCAACACATGTTCCACATTTCATAGAGATATGGATCTATCTTTAAAATATTTGAATGGAAAGTGCATAATGGTGTATCTAGATGACCTCATAGTGCACTCAAAGAAGAGATAAGAGCACTTTCAATAGCTTGAGAAAATATTAATATGTTATAGAAGGCATCACATATCCCTGAATCCAAAAAAATCAATATTTGGTGTAACCAAAGGAAAACTCCTTGGTCACATTATGATAAGTGAAGGCACAAAGATTGATCACTTTAGTGTAGAATCTATTCAGAGACTATATTTACCCACCATTAAACTAGTTATGCACTCTTTCTTTGGCAAAGTTAATTTCTTGAGAAGGTTTTTCTTGTATTTTGTAGAGATTACAAAGGACATAGTCAACATGATAAATACCAAGCAATCCTTTCAGTGGAATAAATAAGGAAAGGAAGCCTTCGATTCTATCAAGAGTTTTATTGATAAAGCACCCACTTTAATGCACCTTGATTTCAGCATAGAGTTTATTCTCTAATTCTATGTTTTGGAACATACTATTTCAGTAGTCCTTGTTCAAGATAATGACAAAAAAATCCAGTCACCCATTGCATTCATGGGTGCTCCTCTGAAGGAACATAAACTTAAATACTCAAAACATGAGAAACATGAATATGCAGTGTTTAAAGCTCTGAAGAATTTTAGGTTTTATATTTTAAACTCTCATATTCTTTTCAAGATTCTTAGTCCTGCAGTTAAGTCTATTTTGATGCAACAAGATCCCAATGCAAGGAGAGAATATTGGGTGTCATAGGTACAAGAATATTACTTGGACATCAATCCTTATAAATTGGTATGAGTAAATGGCTTGTGTGAAGTCCTTACTTGAGAGGAATGGGAAGATTTCTCTAATTTTTATGCATGTTTGGTTAAGGAACTCCCTCTCATGCTCTTCGTAAGCACCATGAACCCCTAGTGTGCAAACATAGCATATTTATTAACCTATGGGGATTACCCTCTAGGCCTAGATGACAAAAAAAGACATACTCTCTTTCTCAAAGTACTGAGATATTTCATTTGGGAGAACATGTTATACAATAATGGATTAGATGGTGCATTCCTAAGATGCATTGAAGAAGAACAAAAAAAAGGTTTTCAAATCATATCATGACCAAGCATGTGGGGTCCATTTCTCGAAAATGGTTACAGCATATAAGATCTTGAGAGGTGGCTATTATTGGCTTACTCTCTTCTGAGATGCATATAAGTGGGTTGGAAAATGTGAATCTTGTCAAAAAATTGTGGGAATACCAAGACTTGTCATTTTACCCCTTAGGCATGTGATTATTAAAGAACATTTTTAACAGTGGGGTTTGGAATTCGTTGGTTTATTGAACCGTCACTCCAGCGCACGTCACATATATGTCCTCACTTTTACTGATTACCTCACAAAGTGTGTGGAGGCTATTCTAACTAAGCATGCCAACTCTGAAATGATCTGTAAATTCTTGAAGAAAAACATCATAGTCAAATTCAGAGTACCAAAAAATATAGTAGTTAAAAATTCCAATTACTTCTCTTTGAGTGAATTGGTGGAATTTTGATACAATCATGGTATATCTATGTCTCATTCTGCATATTATTATCCAGAAGGCAATAGTCAAGCGGAATCCAGCAATAAAAACATTGTCACTATTTTCTGAAACCTAGTAGATGTAAATCAAAGAGATTGGCATAAGAAATTATATGATACATTATTTGTTGACTAGATGACACCCAATAAATCCATTGACACCTCTCCTTTTTAGATGTTATATGGACTCGATGCTCAAATCCCAATTTTTAAAAATTTACATGCCTTACAACTAGTGAAGGTAGTAGAAAATGTTAAATACTCAGCTGCTCTTGATAAGAGGATTTTTTATATGGAAAATTTGAATGAAGATAGACTTATGGTAGTTGATACACTAAGAAGGAACTAGTATAACATGACGAATATCTTTTATCAGAAAACATAAGACATGAGATTTAAAGTTGGATATATTTTCCTCCTATGGGACAAAAGGAGAGAGCCCAAGGGACGCCATAGAAATTTTGACTCACTATGGATCAATCCATTCAAAATCAATAACTTCTATGGAGATAACACATAATATATTTCTTATTGTGACGGGACCCCATTGGATTTTCCTTACATCGGGTAACATCTGAAGCTCTACAGATAGTAAAGGTTGGTTTCTCCAATAAATGCACTACATTGAAAATGGGTTGTCCTTCATATGTACCTTAGGTGATTTTAGTTTTATACCATATTTCCCATTTAGTTGCATGTTTCTTTACCTTTATTTTTATGTGTTTCTTTTTTTCGTGTGTGTTTTTTCCTTTTCCCTTTGTATGTGTTTATTGCTTATATATGTTGGTAATAAATGACTCTATTACCTAATGTAAAAATCACTAGTGTGCTCACCCATGAGATGTCTGATGTTCTCTATTTCCCCTTATAGTCCAATGTCTAAAAGATAGATCCAAATATTGTCATGCAAATGTGAAACATGAAAATTTGAAAATTCTAAGCATGACAACTAAGCCCTTAATTGAAAAATTAAGCTTCCCGGTCACTATGCATCCTTCCTTTGGCCAACCTACCTTCATTCCTAACATCACCCAGGATCAGAGGAAAGTGTTAAAAACATCATTAAGTTTGTTTTAGTGTGTAGGGAAGAGTGTCTAAGATGGTTTATGACTTCAGTGAGCTTTGATGAGAGACAACTTCCTCTAAAGGCCTAAAAAGGTTATTTTTGGTCATTCTGAAGCCAATAAAAACCCTATGAGAACATTTAAGGAAAATCCAAAGCATCTAAGGGTGATTTCAGAGATTATTGTAGATGTAATAGTAAATTTAGGAATATTTAGGAAATAAATACTCATTCAAGGACAATTTGTTCGAGACAAGGTTTTCAGGGTGTGGGAAATGAAGTCTCCTTGGTGAAACCTGACTTCTCCAGATGATTTTGGGAGATAGTGAATGATTTATTAAGAAAAAATTATGCATCAAAAATATATGGGAATCCTATACAAGGTGGAAACATTAGATTTTCTACAAGCCTCAAGGACTTCCTAAGTTTTTTTTTAACTATACAGTTGCCCCTCTAAGTTCAAAATGAGATTGGTCCTAAATTTTGAGTTACAAGAAGAATTGGATTTTAGTAATCATTTCATTGATCTTAAAATTCCATTTAGAGTCAAAATAATATAATATTTAGCCCCAAAACATTCTTATAATCCTCTGAGGATAAAAAAGCAAGTTTGGTGTCCAAATTTGGACATCTAGTGAAACATTTGCTTTCCATTTTCGGCCTAGTCACACTTTGGAAACTATTGTGTCCCGTATGTCCCCTAGGGTATAATGGGGAAAATAAGGACACAAAATTGATACCTCATCCTCCTCCTTGAGTCACACTTTGGACACCCAGATGTCTCAGGTGTCCCCATTGTCCCCTCTCTCCCCATAGTACAAGGGGGCAAGGGGGACACCAAAGTGTGACCTCCCTCATTCACCCAGGTAACACTTTAGTGTCCTTAGTGTCCCCTTTATCCCTCAAGGGACAAGGGGGACACAAAATTGTGACTTAATCTTGCATGTAGCTTATGGAACCCACACGTGACCACACTCAACTCCACGAGTGCCATTTCCCAGCCCCCTCATCTCATCCATCATACACCACAAGATGCCACTTGTCACCATCTAGTTTAGGTCACACCTTTATTTCCTTGGTGTCCCCTATTTCCCCCTTACACAATTTTTAAACTCTTATTCACTTCATTCTAACCTCGGGGTTAAGTCTTACATTTACAAGGTGAGTTAAAAACATATTTAAATCATCATAACTCCCCATTTATCAAATATTTAGACATTTTTCATGTCATGTTGTTGTAACACCCTCAAAACACCATTTTCACGTAGGTATTCTTCCAAAATGTTTCCAGAACTCCATAGCCACCAAAACAAGGATTTGATCAAATCTCATCATTCAGACACCCGATTGCCTTGAAAATTTGCCAGAATCTCCCTCTTCAAAATACCTTTGGGAAGACTTTTCAAGAAAACTCAATGATTCCCTAGATTTTTATACAAAAAAAATAAATTTCCAAAACCTAAACCTACTTTTTCAATTTTATGGAGATCTAGTGGATGGAAAATCATGAAGATTGGAGCATAATGTCTCGGTGTAAAATAGAACGTTTTGAAAGTGATTTCATTGCAACCTGAAACCTAAAAGTGAAGTTTCTAAAAATAATAGGTATTTTAAACATTATGCACCTAAAAAAATCAAGTTTCCCAAATTTATGAATTTGTGGCATTTTTAATATCCTGAATAAGAAAGAAACATCAGAAACAGGGAATTTTAAAAAATTCTAAAAATAGCAGTATTCAAAATAAGGGGTATCTAAAAATAGTAAGTTTCTAAAAATAGAAAACCTTCAAATTTTTACAATAATCTAAATGAACTAGAAACATTAGAGTGAAACAACAGTAGAAACTTATTAAAAATAGTATTCCCAGATAGGACTTGCTAAAAATAGAAATTTTTAGATTTGACTGTAGAAAGTTTGTGTTGACTCCTACTCCACTCATCTCAGTTATTTTAGGCACTATGAAGTTTAAATACTTGGCTTTAGAATCCACTTAAACCCTAATAATTGGTTATCCTGGTGTGGGAGATACTGATGTCACTCACATGGAGCTTGAAGATTTGAAAAATACTATGCTTGGAGGACCTCGAGAGCTAGTGGAGAAAAAGATATTCTTGAGCAGGTTATTCTCTACAGGAGTTCATCCATTGTCTGTTATGAGCACTGAGTTGGTTCTAGCCTATGCATAACATTATGAACCTAATTGTAGGATAGTGTGAGCATATGAAAATTCAATACTTGCAGTCCTCACTCCCATGGGCATTTCATATTGTCTGCAAATTCCCACAAGAAACAATATGGTCATTATCACTAAGGATTTTTCATCACAAGAGTGGGAAAAGATGGATTCTTATTTTCAATGACTTACACTTGGATTGTGGCTCAAGTAGGAAATAAAACCTTCTCATTACCCAAAGAACTTATCTAGGAGTGATATTCATGAAGCCTGTTCAAATGTTATCATCCTAATAAGCAGGGTGATGGGTGAGAAAACAATGAATAATTTTAGGACCGAATGGCCTAGTTCATCCTTGTTGCCATTGAAGAAATCCAAGCAATTTATTGGGGGAATATGATCAATGATAACACCCATCAACAATTACTTCAGTTTCCCTCCACTAGGAAGCTCACCATGAATTCCTACCTAGTATATGTTATTGACTTCACAAAAGCCTTCAAGGGCCTAACTACTTCTCTAAATTTCTCCCAAAAATCAGCTACCTACAAGAAGTAACTACAGATCACTCACATAGAAAGTAACCACCACTTTTCCAACATGAATGATACATTCACTATGTTCATCATAAAACTTCTAGAAGGTAATCCAGAGCTAAGGATATCCTCTCAAGTAACTACATTAATCGATAAATATGGAAGCTACTTTACTCAGTTCTCAACTTTTACCTACATCAGGGTGTCAGGATTTGACCTTGCTCCCTGTAGGTTTCCTAGGTACCCTAGTGATAAAATGATAATGTTTGAATTATGTAGGCATCTTTCGCATGTTCATACTAGGTGTATGAATGCCAAGAAAAGGGTGTGTCATTTCCTATCTCTATAGGAATCTAATCATGTAAGACTTTTGTAGATGTATCCAATGTTGAAACTTCCTTTGCTTCCCTCAATCTCTATTCCTATGTATCTAGGCCTGATTTTGATATCATGAGAAATCCTAAAACTTTCACCTTTCCTATTTCATCACACATCGTAAGTTGAAGATTGCTGGGTAAATTTTATGGATGATTATGACGTGAGAAAGAGAGACCATATGTGGATGGCAATTGATCAGATGAGGGGCCTTAACTTTGATTGGTTCATTGAAGGAATATGGGATGATGAATCAGACCTATTTGATCCTAAATATCAAATAGTGAAGACTTTACCCCTTCCACCAATATCATAGAACATAAGAGAATCATGTGAGATCAAGGAAGTAAATGCAATGGTGATTTAGAGATTGAGATATTGAGATTGAGAGAGTTTAGTGGCCTCTTAACTCTCTCGAGATAGGCATCACACATCTCTTCTATGAATACATGTGATAATATCATGATCTCGACTCACTCAGAAGAGTCCTAAAAATAAAGAGTGTGGAAGATGAGAACATTGAATATTCACACCCCAATATGCTTCACAATAAATCTAGAACCACTAAGAGCCCCATTTAGTCTCTTGAACAAGGTGAGATTGATCCATCACATTCCCTAGTTTTTAATTTGTTCCTAAGAATTTCTTCTTTGGTAGTTGAGATATCCCATCATATTCAACAGGTGATTCCCCACCATGATCTTTAAATTTCTCCCATGCCTAGTATTGAGCCCACATCATCAAAAAATTTCCCTTGGAATCAAGATTTTATTGGGATTGAATCAAGGACAGTGTAGCAAGTATCGGCACCTGCATTAGAGAAATCTCAAATATTATAAAATCCAAGTGAAGTTAAAAATCACAAGTAACCTCTAGCTTCTTCAGTGGATCTTTTGGTGACCAATATGTAGAAGTTATCTGACCCGAGGTTGTAAAACCTATAGAGGAAATTAATTAGGATGAATACGAGATGACAAGGATTTCATTGGGATAAGCTACACATGAGGGTGATGCACATATGTTCAAGGAATCTATCACACACCTACTCTCTTGAAATGAAGATTACAAGAAAACAATTTAATAGTTGGAATATCATGTGATTACTCTCACTTCTTATGTGTAATCATTTAATGAATTGGTCAAGAAAAAGGTAGGAGATCCCTTCTCATTTAACAAATATACTTTGGAGTCTCTTGTAGAAATCAGATGTACAATTTCCAATATTGTAAAGGATCGTCAGGTTTGGTTCTATTACTAAAAAATAATCAGCAGTACTTGTGAAACCTAGATTAAGGCTTTGATCTTCATTCACATTCCTCAAGAAGAAAAAGTAGCACCTACGGAAGTCAACTTTAGTAAGGAATTCAAAGATGAATAAATCATTCTAGGTGCATTCCCACAAGGTTCATCAGCATCTAGATCTTCATCAGTAGATGCCTCATCTCCATCAACATGATCATCTCCCCTTATTCATTTCTCTTTCCTTATCTCTCTCCATGTTCTAACTCTTCATTGGGAAGGTACTTTTCACTATTTTTTCTTATTCACTTAAGTGACCTATAGTATAACATTGTAATTATTTCTTTTCAATTAATGAAAAAATGCTCACTTATGTTTCCTAAGAATATTAAAGGTCACAAATGATAAGGGTAAGTGAAAATTCATGTGGGTGGTAGATGAAAAGACTTTGTGTAAGGCTATAATATGAAATGACTTCTCCATTTCAAGGGATTATCAATTGTGAGTTTATAGTTGATAGCTTTGCACTACTAAATATAAGCAAGAGATTTTATTCTTATATTTTCCTCTTTCTCTATGTTTTCTCTATTTCCTTACATGTTCAACTTTGTAAACATGATGATCTTGTAAAACCAAGAAAGGTGTTGGTGCCTTCGATAAATGAATCAACAAAATTTTGTGTATATGGTTTGTTAGTATTATATTTGTTAGCAAGGTTGTATTCCTCTAATTGAGAGTGGATTAATTTTGGTTAATGTTATGAAAACATTATATTTCCTATTCACAAAGTTAACCCTCTTTCCCTATATTCTTACTCCCCTTTACCTCCTCTCACTGATCAAATTCCTCCCTTGCACTAAGTGTAAGAAATTTTCCACGAGTCTAGTGGATTATTCTTGTGTGATCCCTGGTTTCATGGAAACCCACATATTTATTTTTATACATTCAATAAATGGGAGCCTCCCCATTACTAAGAGGAAGGACTTAGTCTGAGAGCATTAGTGAAAATCCATTAATTTTTCCTTGCAAAAAATTATTTCACCAATTTTTTATTCATATTCTATTTGGATTACATTTTCTTGCTTGATCTCATAATTATTTTCACATTTATCCCACAAATGTCAAATTCGGTCTTCCTATTTGGGTTACTTTCTACGGATCCTAATTGCCAAATCACATATTGTTTCATATATCAAGCATAAAGGCACTATTTTCAAATTCCGTTGAGGTTATTTTTAATTTTTACATTTTCAATGAAAAACTATTTTTGTTTGCCTTAATTTTTAGCACACTTTTCATAAATTCAAAATTACTATTTTTATTAATTAGAGCATAACCAAAAAATGCACACCTTTATAATAATCCCCTGGATATGTTTATTTCAGATACTTAGATTCAAAAATATCTCTTTTGTTTTTATAAAAATTCTAATTCTAATTCAAGGTATGGACATTTTATTCATCTAACGATAGTCATTTTTGCTTAACTCCTTTTTTTCTACATTCTAGGGTCATAGGATTTCTAATGATTATTTTTTCTTTGGCATCATGGTTGAGGCTCCACCATTGTATATCGAAGTTAAAATTATTAATGCATTGGTAAAACTTGATCTTGTTTATAATGATTCTAGTATTAACATATGTAATATTTCTTTTCTACATCAAATAGGACTTTCCACTACATATATAACTCCCTTTTTCCTATGCATTCACAATTTTGATAATACACCTAAGCAATTATTCAGGGAGATCACTTTTTCAGTCATCATACATCCTTGCACTCTTAATTTTATATGCTAGGTCATGCCTCATAACCTCAATTATAATATTATTCTAGGTTGGACTTGGTTGCATGCCATGCATGTTGTACCCTCTCCTTGTGCACAATATTTGGTTAAAAATGATATGTATTCCTTTCCTTCCTCCTCCAAATGATATTATATCTACTCATGCATAAAATTTTATTGAAAATTATGTGCATATTCCTTAATATCTCTTTGCAACATGATCTATTAGTTGCTTGTGCAAAAAATGTTGTTACAAATGATGTGTGTATTTCTATTATTGCTTTTCAAATGTATATTTTACATAATGGTGAACATAATGATGTTTGACTCTCTTCTTCTTCCCATGCTAAGGATTTTGTTGATAAGGATGTCCAAGCTTCCATTCCTTCTAGATCATCTCATAGTCCTCCTAGTGTCAATACAACTTCTCCACTAGCTAACCTAAAGATCCAATTCCAACCCACTAGTGTCACCATAGCTACATATAATGGCAAACTGCAACCACCCAACAAATCTCTTACTACATATGTTATTCCTCCACAAGAATTCTTTCCTCTAATGCACATTATACATGACTTACAAATTCAAGTTCATGAGCTTGTTTCCACTACATTTGATGCATTTATCTATACTATGTTGGCCAATACAGGAATACATGGTGTCATTCATGATAATTTTACATATGTTACTTTGATCACCCCTTGATACGTTTTTATTTCTCATAATGCTTCCATATCACCTCTTATATTTATGGTTGGCCTTGTGTGTATCTCCCTCATCTCGAGGTTGATATGGGCTACCCTCATTACATTGAGTCTCTTATGTATCTATTACATCCTAATGTTCCTCTTAATAATGCCTTGGTGCTTAATGCATATGTAGTTCATCCTTTTGTTGCTATAGGGTTTTTCCCTCATACTCTTCTTTCCAAATCATCTAAGTCACACATGACTTCTTATGGATCTAGACCATCTTTCTTTCCTCCCAAAGTTTCTATGACATATGCACTTGGGTTACATTCTTTGGCACAACTGAGGCCCAGGCCTCTATCTCTCCCAACAGTTTCTCCACCTCCTCAGGGGGTTCTTATTGGATAGATCATATGTTACACACACATTGGGGGCATCCAATGTCCCCCTTGTTTCTCAATGACACACTCTATTTATAGGTTCAACTTGATTGTTGAGGGAGCGGTTACATACCCAAACCTCACTTTGCATACGCACATTAGGGGCATCCATTTTATTGTTTCCTGATGACACACTATGTTTATAGGTTCAACTTGACTGTTAAGGTAGTGGTTACACACCCAAACCTCACTTTGCGCACACACACACAAGGGGGAAACCTCAAGCTCGTATCTAGTTGTATACTCTTTATCATCAAAAGCACTAAAAATCTATATATCCTCCTCTCTGGAGGAATTCTCGGATCACCCTTCCTTATATTTAGAGAATAGGTTTTCATCTATGCCATTTGGGTGCCTAAAAATCCAAAAACATTCAAATATGCTAATAATATAAAAATATTCAAATATCCTAAAAATAAAAAACAATTGCATTGCTCTTACTTTGTTATTTCTATTGCACCCTTATACTTTTCATGTTACACTTTATTGATCATGTTATCTTGATACATAGTATGATATACTCTTTTTCTATACACATGTGCATGCACGTGGTACATTGAGTTGAATGTAGGCTACATGTAGATGGTTACACGATGCAGGATACTTGACGTTGCTCTTTACTACTTTTTATGTGCCAACTGGGGGCATCTACTTCACACTTTCTTACACCTAGGTACTATCATTCTAATATTTAATATTTTACTTCCACTTACATCATTTACTCAATTCATACATCATGTCATACTCTTTATTACTAACATGCTAATGGGTGTTTCATGTACAATATTTGTTTTGTCGGTTACTTCCAAACCAATATCAATTTCATCTTATTGTTTGTTTATTGCTTTACATGTTTGCTCTGTGTTTTCACTTGTTTACGAGTAATGCCCTATATTACTTCTTTCTTGCTTGTTGTCCTTGGGTGCCTCGATTTTCCTACAATATCTTGAGTGGTGTCCCATGTATGTGTCAGATTACTTTCCATGATTGTTCTACTTGTGTGTATTTACATGTTTTCGCTTATATATATTATGTTGTTTTTCCTCTTGCTTGTCACTAACACTTTGCTAGCTATTTATATTTATACTGATTATGTATGTGCAACAGTATGCATCTTGTGACTCCCCATTTACCCCCTACTAGGAATCATTCAACACATGTGCACATTAGTTACATGTCCTCTTGTTTGGGCCACATTTGAACTTTTCTCTATCTCACATGCCCCAAATAAGGGGGGCCACCATCAAATGATATTTTCATCATAACAATAGTTTAGATCTCAAGAAACAAAATAACAAGTACAAAATCAGACATATGTAGAGGTTCAAAAAATGGCTCATAAATAGAATTGGGTCAGAAAAACACACAAGGACCAAAACGTGTAGCAACAGGACCATAGTCATATGGACATTATGGCCCATTCCATACACTTTTGTCCCAAGTAGAAGGTTTGATAAAATTCTTATTTGGTACAGTTTCTCAGTAACATCTACATGGTTTTAACTCAGGTTCAATTACAAAATTCATGGTACAGGTCAGATTATGGTGGCACCAAGGTGTACCTGTAAGCTAGCACTACCCTAGATACATTGTGTCATCATTTACAAATCAATTGGGTTCATGTGTTCATCTGCAGGTGGAACTTATTCATGGGTCTTGGGAAGTATCGAGGTGACGGATATCCTTATAGGATAGACTTCTTATTGCTCATATTTTTTTGGAGGGATATGGAAGCAACTAGAATTACTCCCCATACGTTGTTATCTTCACCAAGAGGGGTGCATTTTCATTTATTTCTATTCTACTTGACACATTCCACTTGGGGACTGATCACCCCCAAGTCCTTCCAACTAGCTCCAATATAAAGTTAAGCAAATATCCGTGACAATGGTAGTAGGAGTATTCTCTTCCCCTTTATCACAAAACAATCGGGTGTACACTTTCCTTTGCTTTGCTTTTCAATTTGTACATGTTGTTATTTTCACATCAAGTTCAAATTTTTTATGTTAAAGTTCGATTTCCTATACTATGGACATTGACCACACTCTTTTCTTTGTAGGTACACATCCTGGAAAAAAAAAAACACAATCTAAAACAAAGTACTAGCACAAACACAAGGTGTTATGAGTAAAGACAAAGTGTGTATACATACTCAGGTGACTTTTCCTTTAAGCACACAATTTTCAATTTCATACTTAAAAAGGGGCAAATGCAGACACTTATTTTAGTAATTCATGTCTTGTAATAACACAAATTGTACAATAGCTTTGCACTAGTCCATGCTTGTCCAGATTTACCAATCATCATATCCCTATTTATATCTCACTCATTCTTTCTTGCACACAAAACCTATCTATTCACACAATAATCATATTACTCCATTGAAGTCAGGGGGGGACTATACCCTCGCATATCACAATCCCATATTTTAGATCACCCACACATGCATCTAAGACCATAACACTTGCACCTTATGGGATGACCTGGCCACTTTGGTCTCACCTTCTCTAAATGGTGCTTTTCTAATTCAAATTCCTTTAAGTCATTCCTAGTCAGCCTTATTCGAATTTTCTAGATCCATAATGTATATATAAGCTATTCATTTCATCCATTATCAAGGAGGAGATGATATATACTTGACACCCAAATATCATCATGAGCATACATTAAGAACAAACACAAGTAAGGCCATTCCAAGAATCCCATAAGCTTTGTATATTTTGCTTACTCTTTCTAGGGTAGTAATTCACACAGATTTGTGAATGTAAGGGACATATCATCACTCCAAGTCAAACTAGATAAAATGTGAAAGTATGTAATCATAATGTTGTAATATCATGACTATCCATTTGGTTGCATACATTATAGAGATCACACATTAGGTGATGATGATGTGCATTTTGAGCCCTCTTCAGAGTAGTGACGACGTTGACAATGGTGCACATGGGTGTCCACACCCCACTTAATGTTTGTTTTGTAGAACTTCTTAGATATATATGGTTTTGAAGATCAAATTAGTTTCACACAGTGAGCATCACAAGGTATCAAAGACCAAAATTCTAGATAGGAATAGAACAAAATGCAGTAATCAAACACATGAAGTTGTAGGAGTAGAAACCACAAAGGGATGAAAGCAGACAGAAAGGGCCATAACATTTGTGTGTTTTGGCCCACCATATTTCCTTTAGTCCATGAAGTAGTTCAAGACACGTTGTCTAAGGTAGAGATAGATCATATCATTTCCAACTTGTTACGGTCATCATAACAACCTAGGTCATCACACAAAGTAAGATATCAGTTAATTCATCTTCTTTATCCTATTTTTAGGGTTTATTTCATTATTCATCATGTTTTTATCATTTCTTAGTGGTTATTCCATATATTTCTGTAATTATCTTTAGAAACTAATTGATTATAAAAATCTACAATCGATTGCTACCCTCTTATAGAGATATTGACCAATTTAGGTTAAATCAGAGGGAAGGTATTTATGATAGTCCTGGGTTTCTTTAGGCCATTTCTTGAACCTTGGTAGATAAGTATCTTTACATAGGTTAGAGTTAACTTGAAACTAATGGTC